>UESW01004316.1:203197-646558 GCA_900491605.1 Calamus simplicifolius
ATCGATCGCAATCGTCGGATCATCGCCGATCGGGATCGATCATGGCTTGGATCGATCGCAACCGTCGGATCGTCGCCGATCGATCGATCGCGACGGTCCGAGATAGGTCATCGCCGACTGGGATCGATCATGGCTTGGATCGATCGCAACCGTCGGATCGTCGCCGACCAGTATTGATCATGGCTTGGATCGATTGCAACCGTTGGATCATCGCCGACTGGGATCGATCATGGCTTGGATCGATCACAACCGTCGGATCATCATCGACCGAGATCGATCATGGCTTGGATCGATCGCAACTATCGGATCGTCACCGATCCGATCGATCGCGACGGTCCGAGATAGATCGACGCCGACCGGGATCGATCATGGCTTGGATCGATCGCAACCGTCGGATCGTCGCCGATCCGATCGATCGCGACGGTCCGAGATAGGTCAACGCCGACGGGATCGATCATGGTTTGGATCGATCGCAACCGTCAGATCGTTTATAATTATTAAAAAAAGAGTAATAAAAAAGTTTAAAAAATATTAAAAAATTATTACGACGCCATAGCATGCATTTTCGAAGAAAAATAAACAAATATTGTGACGCAATGTATGCGTCACAATTATTTTAAGTAAATATAATTTTTATCAGTATAATAAATAAAAGAAATATAATATGCGACACATTAGTTGCGTCGCAATATTTTTTCTATAAATATATGTAATGAAAAGTATAAAAAAATATTGCGACGTAATTTTTGCATCGCAATCATTATCATAAATTATAAATATTATCATTTATAAATATTAAAAATTATTGCGATGCCGTAGCGATGCATTTTTGAAGAAAAAAATAAATAAATATTGCGACGCAATGTATGCATCGCAATTATTTTTAGTAAATATAATTTTTATCAGTAATAATAAATAAAAGAAATATAATATTGCGACGCATTAGTTGTGTCGCAATATTTTTTCTATAAATATATGTAATGAAAAAGTATAAAAAAAATATTGTGACGCAATTTTGAGTCGCAATCATTATCATAAATTATAAATATTATCATTTATAAATATTAAAAAATTATTGCGATGCCGTAACGACACATTTTCGAAGAAAAATAAATAAATATTGCGATGCAATGTATGCGTCGCAATTATTTTTAGTAAATATAATTTTTATCAGTTATAATAAATAAAAGAAATATAATATTGCGACGCATTAGTTGCATCGCAATATTTTTTCTATAAATAGATGTAATGAAAAAGTATAAAAAAATTATTGCGACGCAATTTGTGCCTCGCAATCATTATCATAAATTATAAATATTATCATTTATAAATATTAAAAAATTATTGCGACGCCGTAGCAATGCATTTTAAAGAAAAAAATAAACAAATATTGCGTCGCAATGTATGCGTCGCAATTATTTTTAGTAAATATAATTTTTATCAGTAATAATAAATAAAAGAAATATAATATTGCGACGCATTAGTTGCATCGCAATGTTTTTTTATAAATATATGTAATGAAAAAGTATAAAAAAATATTGCGATGTAATTTTTGCATTGCAATTATTATCATAAATTATAAATATTATCATTTATAAATATTAAAAATTATTGCAACACCGTAGCACACATTTTTGAAGAAAATAATAAACAAATATTGCGACGCAACTAATGCATCGCAATTATTTTAGTAAATATATTTTTATCAGTAATAATAAATAAAATAAATGTATATTGCGATGCATTTGTTGCGTCGCAATGTTTTTTCTATAAATAGATGTAACGAAAAGTAAAAAAAAATATTGCGATGCAATTTTTACGTTGCAATTATTATCATAAATTATTATTTTAATCATTTAAAAATATTAAAAAAATATTGCGACGCCTTAGCGACGTAATTTCTATAAAATAAAAATAATTTTCTCATCGGACATGGCGCAAAGTTAGCGACGCATTAACGACGCAATTATTGTGTTGCTACCTTTTTCATAAAAATATAATAATGCCAAATTAACGATGGATTAGCGACGCATTGTTGCGTCGCTAATACATAATAAATTTTAAAAAAAATTGCGACCGATTAGCGACGCAAATTTGTGTCGCTAATCACTCTATATAAAGTCGGTCGGCCTTCTCTTCTTCTTCCTCGTCTTGACCTAGCCGCCGCCCTCTCCAAAACCTCTCCGGCTCCTACCGTTCGCTGCTCCGGCTCCCCCCCTCCGGTGCTCCGGCTCCCCGGCAGTCTCCTCCAATTCCGGCTTCTCCTCTCGACCGAGGTAAGCCCCCCCACCCTCTTCCACAATTTTTTTTTGTAAAAATTTCCTCCGGCCACGGCCAAGACCGTGGCCGTCTTCTTCGGCCACGACCGCTGTCGTGGCCGGCAGTGGCCTGGCCATGGTGGCCAGGCCACAGTAAAAAAAAAAAATTTCTTGTAACAGGGGGGGTGGGGAAAACCCCCCCATTTTGTTTCTCCGGCCACGGCCACTGCCATGGCTGGCAGTGGCCTGGCCACGGTGGCCAGGCCAGAGTCAAAAAAAAAAAAATTGTAACAGGGGGGGGGGGTGGGGAAACCCCCCCCATTTTGTCTTCTCCGGCCACGGCCGTGGCCGTTGCCGGAGAAGCCGGCCATGGCCGCTGCCGTGGCCGGCAGTGGCCTTGCCACGGTGGCCAGGCCACAGTCAAAAAAAAAAAATGTAACAGGGGGGGGTGGGGAAAACCTTCTCCGGCCGCGGCCGCTACCGTGGCCGGCAGTGGCCTGGCCACGGTGGCCAGGCCACAGTCAAAATAAAAAAATTGTAACAAGGGGGGGTGGGGAAAACCCCTCCCCCATTTTGTCTTCTTCGGCCACGGCCGTGCCCGCGGCCGAAGAAGCCGGCCACGGCCGCTGCCATGGCCGTCTTCTCCGGCACGGTGGCCAGGCCACAGTCAAAAAAAAAAAAAATTGTAACAGGGGGGTGCAGAAACCCCCCCCCCATTTGTCTTCTCCAACCACGGCCGCTGCCGTGGCCGGCAGTGGCCTGGCCACGGTGGCCAGGCCACAGTAAAAAAAAAAAAATGTAACAGGGGGGTGGGGAAACCCCCCCCCCATTTTGTCTTCTCCGGCCACGGCCGCTGCCGTGGCTGGCAGTGGCCTGGCCACGGTGGCCAGGCCACTGTAAAAAAAAAAAATTTTAACAGGGGGGGGGTTCCCCACCCCCATTTTGTCTTCTCCGGCCACGGCCGCTGCCGTGGCCGGCAGTGGCCTGGCCACGGTGGCCAGGCCACAGTAAAAAAAAAAAAAAATTTGTAACAGGGGGGGGGAAAACCCCCCCCATTTTGTCTTCTCCGGCCACGGCCGCTGCCATGGCCGGCAGTGGCCTGGCCATGGTGGCCAGGCCATGTCAAAAAAAAAAAAAATTTAACAGGGGGGGGGGGGGGAAACCCCCCCCCCCATTTTGTCTTCTCCGGCCACGGCCGCTGCCGTGGCCGGCAGTGGCCTGGCCACGGTGGCCAGGCCACAGTCAAAAAAAAAATAAAATAGGCCAAAGGCAAAAAAAAAATTATTTATGCAATAATTTTGTGCATTTGTAGTTATTTACAATTTTTATGTCTTGATTATTTACATTCTGCTTCAAATTGAATGATGCATTAAATTATGTAATGCTTGAATGAAAGTCTGTTGTATTTTATTTAATTTCAGCAACAAATTAGTAGTTTCAATGATTTATATTTAGTCTTCACAAACATTATATTCGACATAATAATCTTAAGAAGTTGACTATATATAGAACACTATGCCTATATTTGTAGAATTGACAAGAATTTAAGAATAACAAGCATAAGTTCGATTGTCTTCGGATTTTCATATTATTAATCACAGCACTATAACCTTTAGACCCGTTTGAGAATTTGTAAGCCTTAGTCTTGCAAATTCTCAAATTGTCCTGGTGGACAGTTTGAGAATATTTTTGTGATATGTTAGTCTGCTATTAATCATCGTTGGTTGAGATTGCGGTTTGTATTTGCTCATACGTTCTCCTAGTGTGGCATATATGCCACACATTTAGGAGAACATATGGGGAAATGCTGCTGAAATTTCAACGTAACCGATCGATGATAATTAATAGCAGAATAACATATCACAAAAATATTCTTGAATGGGATAGGGCCTTACCTTTTAGACATGGAGTGAAGGTGGAATTAATTTAGGACACTTGAATGCTTGTGAAGTCTCATGATTGAACGGACCGCCTTGCGGCCCGACCCGAACTCAAGCCCTAGCATTAGCCATGAACCTGTGCCTCGGTCCTTGCTAGCACGCCAAGGATCGTAGCCGTGGCCGCCCTTGCAGGTAGGGACCTTAGTTGCCTAAAAAAAATTGGTTTAGTTATAAATGATTTAAATGGTTGTTATTAACCTTAGTTGTGTAAAAGAAATAATTTAGTTATATATTTACTACTAATATAGTTTTATTTTGTGGTTTCCTTTAATGGTTTACCAGACTTTGTATAAGTCGGTCAAAAATGAGCGGGGCTCGCTCGTGGATGTATGCAAGGATAAAAGATGGCTTGCTTAATCCAGATTTTCTGAATGGATTGGAAGAATTTATCGCATTTGCATGTAGCCAACCTGAATGGATGGATGGGCCTAGGATTAGGTGCCCATGCAACTTCCACAGGTGTCAGAATAAAGCCTACAGAGATGTGAAACTGTTAAGGTGCATTTGTGTAAGAAGGGGTTTGTTCCTGATTACTATGTTTGGTACTGTCATGGTGAACCAGAGGATATTCCAGCAGCTGTTATAGGCCAACAAGAGTCAATTCCCGTAGATGAACCATTTGTGAATTTAAACACATATGAACAAATGGTGATGAATGCATCGGGTAATGAATTCAATCAGAATACATTTATGGAAGAACCAAATCCAGATGCACAACAATTTTACGATATGTTGCGTGCTGCAAATCAAGAATTGTATCCTGGTTGTGAGGGTCATTCCCAGTTGTCTACAGCTGCTCGAATGTTGAATATTAAGGCAGAACATCGATTATCAGAAAAGGCGTTCAATTCTGTAGCTGGGTTAATCAAAGAAATTTTGCCAAATGATAATGTTGCAGCAGACAGTTTTTACGCAACAAAGAAGTTGTTGCGTGGGCTTGGGCTCCCAGTTAATAAGATCGATTGTTGCTTGAACAATTGTATGATATTTTGGGGTGAAGACTCAGAGCTGAGATGGTGTAAGATTTGTGGGCAATCGAGGTACAAAAACACGAAGGAGGAGCCAGTACAAGTAGGAGGAAAAGTGTGCCTTACAAGAGGATGCATTACTTTCCTCTTACCCCACGCCTGCAGAGATTATACAGATCTGAGGCTACAGCTGCTGATATGAGATGGCATGCCGAACATGAATCTAAAGAGGATGAAATGCGGCATCCATCAGATTCAAAGGCTTGGAAGCATTTCAATGAAAATCATCCTGATTTCGCTGAAGATATAAGGAATGTGAGATTAGGTCTTTGTACCGATGGCTTCCAACCATTTGGTCAAGCGGGGCAACAGTATTCATGTTGGCCTGTGATACTGACTGTATATAACCTTCCTCCATGGAAGTGCATGAAAGATACTGCAATGTTTTTAACCGTTTTGGTTCCAGGACCATCAAATCCAAAGGAAAAGATTGATGTCTTTCTGCAACCGTTGGTGGCCGAATTGAAAATGTTGTGGGAAACAGGAGTCGTAGCCTACGACATTTCTATGAAACAGAATTTCATCATGAGAGTTGCTTTGATGTGGACAATAAGTGATTTCCGGCATATGCAATGTTGTCTGGTTGGAGCACTGCTGGACGTCTGGCATGCCCTCATTGCATGTATGATTCGGATGCATTTACATTGCAGAAGAGTGGTAAGCAGTCATGGTTTGATAACCATAGGAAGTTCTTGCCCCCAAATCATCCTTACAGGCGTAACTTGATCGCCTTCCGGAAGAACAAAGCAGTCACAAAATTCGCCGAACCGGTTAGGTCCGGCACGGATATATTTGATACTATAGAGCATTTGGGGTTGATGTATGCATGGGAACCAGATGCAGATAGAATAAATGGCCGTATATGTAAAGAACATAACTGGAAGAAGCGAAGTATATTTTGGGATTTGCCTTATTGGAGCACAAATCTCATCCGGCACAACTTGGATGTTATGCATATCGAGAAAAATTTCTTTGATAACATATTTAACACGGTGCTAAACATCCCGGGAAAAACAAAAGATACTGCAAAGTCAAGAGAAGAACTTAATCAGTACTGCAGAAGAGGTGATTTGAGAAGGAGTGCCGACGGGACCTATCCTAAAGCCTGTTACACTCTTGACAGAAATTCACGAGAAGTTTTATGTAACTGGCTTAGAGGGTTAAAATTTCCAGATGGTTATGCCTCAAATATCGGTAGGTGTGTGGACATGCATAAGCTCAAGTTGTTCGGCATGAAGAGTCACGACTGCCATGTTTTCATGCAACGGTTATTACCTATAGCTTTTCGTGAGTTGCTTCCGCAACATGTCTGGAAGGCAATTACGGAGCTCAGCTTGTTCTTCAAGGAGTTATCTGCCGCAGTCATTACTTCTGCATCCATGGCAAGGCTTGAGGAGGAAATTCCAATTATTTTATGCAAGCTTGAGCGAATATTTCCTCCCAGTTTTTTTGACTCAATGGAGCATTTACCGGTTCACTTGCCATACGAAGCGAGCATAGCTGGTCCCGTGCAGTATCGCTGGATGTATCCTTTCGAGAGGTAAATATATACATCATTAAGATATGTTGACATTTCAAATATTATTTCATTGCAAGAAAATTGGTTAATTTTTTGTTTCAACTTTACATATAGGTATCTTAAGAAGTTAAAAAATAATGTGCGTAATAAGGCAAGGGTTGAAGGTTCTATATGCAATGCACACTTGGTCGAAGAAGTTTCAGCTTTTGCCTCGCATTACTTTGAGGGTCACGTCCACACGAGGAGCCGAAATCTTGGTCGTAACGATGACGTATGTGTGGACGAAGGAGAACCTAATGACGGTAGAATATCAATTTTTAAAGGTATCGGCCGTTCATTTGGTGGGCAGAAGTCAAGAAATCTTAGCGATATGGAGTATAATGCAGCACATTATTACATCCTAATGAACTGTAGAGAAGTCGATCCATATATTGAGTAAGTGTATACTTCAATGCTTAATTGGAAATTTTAATTTAAATTACAATATACCATAATATTTAATTGCTAACATCAGTTTTCATCCTTTTCATCCCATAAGGATGTTTTGTGATAGACAACGACAGATGAATCCCGACATCAGTCAAGTTGCAATTGGGCAGAAATTAGAAACGGAGTTTGCTTACTGGTTTTATGAATTTGTGAGTAGTATCACTCAATCAATTTCAATAATGGCTTTTATTTTTGAATTGGATGTGAATAGCTTATTAATTTATAGGTAAACGGTCCATGGTCCACAACCGACAATATTTTCATTAAATGTCTATCGCAATGGCCATTGAAGACCGTAACAACCTCTACTGGCTATTTTGTAATGGGTACAAATTTCAGATTGAACGATTAGCAGCTTCAAGAGGCACGCAGAACTGGGGCGTGTGTGTTAAAGGAGAAAGTGTTGGAGCAAATATGCAGGATTATTATGGAAAGTTAGTAGAGGTGGTTGAAGTTGAATATCCCGGTTGGCCTATGAAACGAACCGTATTGTTTCGTTGTGATTGGTTCGATCCGATAGTTCCTGTGGGCAAAAGGGTTCATAACGACTACAATTTGGTTGAAGTGAACCATCGACGAAGATTGCAGAAATATGACCCATTCATCCTTGCATCCCAAGCTCAGCAAGTCTTTTACTGCGGATATCCAAGTTTGCGCAACGACAAGCGAGATTGGTGGGCCGTTTCTAAAATCGTCCCACGTTCAACAATCGTATTAGAGGAGAGTTCATCAAGTCAATCAGCCGAGTGCCCTGCATTTCAAGAGGATGAGATGGAAATGCATGCAATTGAGGACGACACAAGGGCTCCTGAAACATCACTTAGAGATCCAAATGGTGATGTCCAAGAAATTGCGGATGCAAATGTTCGGTTTCCTTCCGATGATAATGAAACTGAATCGCAGTCCGATACGGCATCGGATGTTGAACCAACATTTCACGAAACAAATGACACCGATTAAACATAGAGGTTTTTTAAAATTTAACTTTTTTTATAAGTGTTAAATTTTTACATAGTCAATCATTAATCGTAATTTAATTGCATGAATCTTTAGTATTTTCAGTATGACGGGCAGAGGTAGATCTACCGACGACATACGGAGTGAGCAGGGACGTAGCCCTGCTGCATCAGATCACATGAGCTCGGAGATGGAGAGTTCGGATCTCCAGCAGTCGCACAGCCTTCGATCTCTCCAGCAGTATTACCATCCAGCCGATCGGCACATACCTCCGAGAGTTCTTCCACCATCGGCCGCACCGTACTTCGACTTGATGCTCAGGGCTGTAAGTATATACTAATTAAAAATATATGTTTATGTTTTTAAGTCAATTACTTATAAACATGCATTTTTTAACAGATTTATTGAGCAGCATCATGTATCCAGCCACATCAGCGCCGTATTTCAGAGGCGTGCAGATCCCAGTGGCTACGATTGGGCCACGTATCTCCAGCCACGAGGGAGTTTTATTTTTCTGAGTTTCAGGTAAACTTATTAAATACAATTTATCACTGATATAAAATTTCTTAATCTTAATAAATTCAGAAACTAACTATTTATTTTAATGCAGAAAAAGTTTACGTGGGATCCTGCCAGCCATGATGCCATTAGGGCAGCATGGGAGGCTCTGACGGGACGCCGATACTCCGACATGCTTCATCGTTGGAGGTCATCGGGTCAGCGTCCTGCGCATGTGCCAGAGGGTATTTGGCACGAGTGGCAGCAGGCCTGGCAGTCCGATGGCTGGCGCAGGAGGTCCGCATCAGCCAGCACGAACCGCCGATCTGAGAAGGGCGGTCCTGGCACGGGTCTCTCCCCATACTTCGGGCTCCATTTCGATTCAGGAGCACAGACGGCGTATGGTAAGAAAACATAAATATTTTAATTACTATTTTAGTTATTTACAAATATTTGTATTAATATCAATTTTTTTATTGTTATAGTCTGAGCAGGAGGGCGGAGATCCTGGTGAGTTTCGTCTATTCAGGGCGACACACACCAGGAGGGACGGTTCCTGGGTCGACACGCGATCACGGGAGGTTGCGGTAAGAAATTAGATTTATGTAGTATCTGTTTAATTTCTAAAATTTTATTTCGAGAAATTTATTAACTCATTTATTGTTGATTTCATAATTTAAAGACACGAGTCGAGGAGCTTCGCTCCCAGGCATCGCAGGTCGACTCTACTGATGGGGAGACGCCCGTCGAACTCTCAGCAGAGGAGAGTCGGCGTGTGTTTTTGGAGGCTGTTGGTGCCCAGCCGCGAGACCGCAGGGTCTATGGTCTGGGCACTAGAGCTTCTACATATTTTTCCCATCAGGCCTCCAGCTCGCGAGTTTCTGTGATATTCCTCCCGAGCGTTTAGACGACCTTCGGAGATCTATTGCAGAGGAGGTTCGGCAGGAGGTCGAGCAGGATTTCGAGGATCGTATGCGAGGCCGGAATCAGGAGATTGCAGACATGCGAGATGAGATGCATCATTTGCGGGATATGGTTAGCCGCTTGTCGCAGAGTCTCCAGCCTCCACAGCCTCCACGTGATCGCTCAGATTCTTGATGTATTTTTTTTCTTTTTATATGTTGTACATGAAAACTTTAAAATTTTAATATATTATTTATTTTTATAAATTGAATGATTATTGTTTGGATCAATATGAGTGAAGAATGTTTCGATCAATATTTAAATATAACGAAATTGTATTAACCGTTTTAATTTTTTAATTTTTATTTTTTTAAAAAAATATTTATTTAGCGACGCATTAGCGACTGCAATTGCATCGCTAATATTTTTAAAATATTATTATTAAATATTGACACAATGAGCTGGCATCATAATATTTAAAAAAATTTAATTAGCGATGCATTAGCGACTCAAATTGCATCGCTAATATTTTTATAATATTACTATTAAATATTGCGACACAACAATCTGGCGTCGCAATATTTTTAAAAAAAATTAATTAGCAATGCATTAGCGACTAAAATTGCATCGCCAATATATCTAAAATATTATTAATAAATATTGCGACGTAGTGACCTGCATCGCAATATTTTAAAAAAATTTTATTAGCGACGCATTAGCGACTAATATTGCGTCGCTATTATATTTAAAATATTATTATTAAATATTGCGATGCAGCTAAATATATCGCAATATTGCGATGCAATTGAATGCGTCGCAATATTTAATATTAATATTTAAAATTATGGTTGCGACGCATCTCTGCGTCGCAGAGAGTCGCTGTTTTGCGATGCAATTGCGATAAATTATGGTTGCAACGATATTCTTAGCGACGCAGTCATTGCGTCGCTAATGTGTCGCAATAGCATATTTAGCGACGTATTAGCGATGCATTTGGGCATCGCAATATATTTTTTTTCTTGTAGTGACACATACACACACATATGTATATATAAAACACTATCTATCTAACACTATAACATAATATCTATGTCATATAATGATCCATAATATATTGACATAATATCATTTATCATTAGTCATAAAACAAAGATGTTCATAAACATAGATAATATTACTAGGCATTCGGGACTACTCGAGGGATGTCCACGGTTGGATCTGTTGGGATATGTACCCATAAAAAAATTATTTATTATTTTGCTGAATATTTGAGAAATATTTCAATATTATTCTTGCATGCATGTTATGATGCTTTATAAATATAAAAAATCTCTGGATTATTTAAATGTGACTTTAAATATTGTATATAAGTGTTATATACAGAGGATAATATTTAAAGTAGAAAAATCTAAACTTATCCCTAATTATAAATTAAAGTTGCAATAGGGATCTTTAATTTAAAATTACTAGCGTGGTTCATTATATTATGAATGAAACGATCTTATCCGAATTGTTGATAATGAGATTATCAGAATGAAAGCGTTTATATAATTTGATTATATAGGACTGGAACATGATTAATTATGAATCTCTAATAAATTCCGTTGTTAAAATAGAGAATTCAAAATTAATCAATGATGATCATATGTGAATCGATCTTAATTCTGAGTAATTAATAGACTCCTATTTATTGTATTATATTTTTTTGACTTACAAGGTAATGACACAGAAACATAGTGTCAAATTCTTGGTATATTGAAAATATAATAACATAAGTAGCCAAGAATATTAATATACAAGATGAAATCCATTCCTTCGTAAAGAAGTCAGATGGATAGTTTCCATAAGTATTGATTCAGGACTTGAATAATAAGAGCGCTCAATTTATGATTGGATCATAAATATATTATTCATTGTAGAATCAATGGTACTTATGGATAAAGATGTGATTAAAGAGGTTAACGAAAAATGCCTAACTTTAATCATGAAGGATTGATTTATATGTAGTGACTATATAAATGGATGATTCAAATCCTTTTGAATATAATTAATTTTATAATATTAAGAGTGCAATTCCAAATTTTTAGTGGAGTAATTTGGAATTAATAATTTTGATATTTTAATTAAGGTGTTAATTGAATGTCAAAATTATTGGAGCTTAGAATTATAATGTTCATAGTTCCTCTGGATGGCTCCATTAAATTATGTGAACTTTATGATATGTTGGGTTGAGTTATTAATTTGGAATTGAGAATTCTAAATTATTTTTTATATAGAAATTAATTGGATTAATTTCTATTATACGATGTGCTAGGGAACACATCATATGCATATTCCACGAGAAGAGTCTACGTGAAAATTATTAAGTTGGAGAAATATATATGGGATCTAAGAGAGTCTTTTTCTCTCTCTCGTAATGTCTCATGATAAATATCTCAAAGTCGAACCAACAATTGGTTGTTGGATCGACATACGTTAAGTAATTCCAAGAGTTGGAAGTTATCTTTAAGTTTTAATTAATTAATTAATTAATTAAAAAGGTTGGTAATTGTTACTCTGTGAATATAAGACTCACGAAGAAGATCATAGAATAATGATCAACCAGAGAGTTCCTCTATTAACTTCACTTTATCTCATGAGTTGAGAGTACAAACTGAATTAAACTCAGTTGTGTAATCTCAACCCAAATCAAAAGGAACGCCCACCCGTTCATGTTCATCATAATTTGGAGAATGTTAGGAAAGATCCATGGAGATCAAAGGATTTGGTGATTCCAAGGTAGTATTCGTGAAGAACAAAAGGTCGATTTCTTAATCTCCTTATTATCCTTTTTATTAAATTAATACGGGTATAGATCGTGCTAACTCAATGGTTAAGATATGTGATTTGATCTGTATCTTATTTTCGCTAAGACAAGTAATTTGATCCTTATCACGCTTCCGCAAACATCTCAGAATCGTTCTGAGATAACCATCAATTGGTATCAGAGCAGGTTATACCCTATTAATTTAATAATTGATTATATGATAATTGGGTAGGCACTCATGCATAATATGCTTTTATTATTTTCATGATGATGAATGTGTGAATGGATTGGCATTAATTTTTCAATTCCATGGAATAAGCTATGTAACTTTCTTTTGATTAGATCAATTGAATATAGGATCCCTTTTATATTGATGAAGAAAAGTTCTTGATGGTTTGAGAAAAGTTCTAAATTAGAATTTTTTTTATATACTTGTTATAGAGTCCTATTTCATTGAGAATTTTTTTAAAGGCTGTCCGATAAAATTTTTCCAAGAGGTTTTGAGTGGGGAATCCCTTTCCTTGGCTCTGAGCCTCATTGTTTCGCAGGAATTCGAAGAGCCTCATTGTTTTTCAGTGATTCAAAAAGCCTCACCGGTTCCCAAGAATTCAATAAGTCTCATTGTCTATAGAGACATGAAGAGTCATGTATTCATTTCGCTTCTTATTAAATGTCTTTGTTATGTCGATAATAATCACATTTACTCTTAGAAGTTTTTGCGTTTCGGTTTTTATGAAATATTTTGTTATGATGATAATAATTAAATTTCATGCCTAACATATGCCATATTAGATAGAAATGTGTCTACCTAATTATTATATGTCATGCATTTGTGCATTATTATTTTATTATTAAAAAGTTTTTAGTAAATTATATTTAATGCACTTTGCAATAAATTTAATGATATTAAATTTGTAAATTAATTAAGCAATTGGATTTGCAAAATTAATGTGCCAAATGTGATGTTTTAAATTTAAATGTTATATTTAAGTTATCACATTTAGCTTATTTTATAATTTTAAAGTGTTTAACATTATAAAATCTTAGTAATTTAAATTGTTTAAATTAACTAAGAGTTTATAAAACAAAAGTTGTTTTATAAATAAAATATACTTTTGCAAAATAATGAGTGGGAGGGGTAATATGACAATATAAACCTGATGCGGAGCGCCGGGCATGCTGAGATCTATTGTGGGCCTCCAAACGGGGTGGAGAGGTCATCTTCCTCCTTTGGAAACCTGCAAGAAGTCTCCAGGCCGGTATTCTCGGTGAGGACCCTCCGACGCTCAAGTTAGTCAACTTTGTCGATCAGTAGTGTAGTAGAGAGAGAGAGAGATCGAGATCCCCCCTTCTGTTGAGCTTTGGATCCTTTTATACCTGTCTAGGAGGTTCCTTTATTTTCGTTCTGTTTTGAACCATCGAATCTTCCTTGTTAGGATAAGCTCCTTCGAACGGCAAGTGGGTAAGCCGTTGCTAGATGGGGGCCGCTTGTGACGGTAACTGCTGGGCGTGCTAGCACTTGCCCGTGATTTCGGTGAGCGAGGTATACGCTCGAGATCTGTTACCTGAAGTGGGTCATAGTGTATGCAGGAAAGGTACCAAGTTAGAGTCAGAGCAAAAGGCCGAAGCCATCACAAGAGACCGGAGCCAAAGGCCGGAGCCGTCGCTGGAGGCCGGAGCCAAAGTCCGGAGGCCGGAGCCAAAGGCCGGAGCCATCGCTGGAGGCCGGAACCAAAGGCCGAAGCCAAAGTCCGGAGGCCGGAGCCAAAGGCCGGAGCCAAAGGTCAGAGCCGTCGCTGGAGGCCGGAGCCATCGCTGGAGGCCGGAGCCAAAGGCCGGAGCCAAAGACCAGAGGCCGGAACCAAAGGCCGGAGCCAAGATTCCATCTCTGGGATTAGCTGTCACATCATTATTTCCAGAAATCACGCAAAAGGTTATAACACCACCCAGAGGAGATGGTCAGCCGTATCAGATGCCCCCCGCCCCTGAGATGAGTGAGCGCACAATCACCAGCGAAAGGGGTGTTAATATCCACTAGGCGGCTGACTTCCGCGCCATCATTTCGTCCGTTCAGGCTGTTGGGATTGGGGAAGATTTCCTCGAGTAATGAGTCGTAAAAAGGTGAGCGTCATCATTGCGGTAAGGTCACAGCCATCTTTCTATTGGTGAAGCTTTTCGTGTTTCTCGCACCGGTAGGCCGCCGAAGCAGCTTCCATTTGAAGGTAAACACATGGCCATACCTGACGGACGCGGGATGATTTGAAATGGGGCTATAAAAAGAAAAATCATCCTTATCCTCCCATTCCCTCTTCTCTTACGTTACAGCTACCTCCCCTAAGTTTGTAAGCGTCCGTCCGCCTCCCGTGTCTGTTCTTCTTCTCATGCTCCTTCGGTCTTAGTTCAAGCTTTCCAGGTCAGTTTCTATGGCTTCCTCGCCTTCTTGTTCTATTTCCGATTCCGGGGGTCGTTCCCCCACTCCTTCTCAACCTTCCGCTTCCTTATCAAGCCAATGGTCCACCCCATCCTCTGACCACTCCTCGCCGGAGCGGCAGCCAGTCAGTCGCCCCGCAGCCAGGAGTCATCCGGCCATCAGACGGACCTCCATCCAGTGCCGTCCGACAGCTACTAGTCCTTCCAGCACTGTCAAGGAGTCCCCCGAGGGGACTGCTTCTACTATGTCTGCTCAAGACATAGTAAACCTAAGAGCCAAGTATAGTTTTCCGCCAAACCTACATCTGTCCTACCCTGCTCCTGGTGACAGGGTAACTTCTTCCCGTCCTCGAAGAGTTTCTTTGTACGGAGCCTTCTTTAAGGCAGGACTTAGATTACCTATCCACCCGTTCATCCTTAACCTTCTAGACTGATATTCTTTAACACCTTCCCAACTAGTCCCTAACTCGATCCGAACTATCATTGGCTTTCTGGTTCTCTGTCACCTGCAAGGCATAGAGGCCAGTATCTCCTTATTCTATAGTTTTTATACCCTTCGCAAGCAGTCAGGTTGGTGGTCTTTCACTCTAGACCCACTAGGATCCTTAAACTGTACCTTCCTACCTCTGTTAAAGGGTGGAAGGATAAGTTCTTTTTTGCTGATATCGAGGGGGTGAGTGGAATCTGGGGGACACCTAACACCGACGCCAATAGGGATTCCTCTATCCTCCCAAGGGATCGAATAGCATTTGGGCAGCTCCTGACTGTCGATGTCCCTCGATGTAATAAGCTTCTGGTCGATGAAAACCTTCGTCTCGCCGGCCTAATCCCTTCTGGTGGTGAGTACTTGATTACTCACCTTTTTCCTCCTTTCCTCTCCTCTTTCTCTTCTTTTTTTTTTTTACTCATCTCATGTTTGTTTTTTTTTATAGGGATGATGCCATCGCTTCACGAGCTCAGGCAAGCGGTTACCAAGAAGAGGAAGGCAACGGGGAATGGGCCCCCCGCTAAAAGGAAGGCCATCGCCAAGATTCCAAGGAGGGCCGACGTGGGGAGGGCCAACGCTGGAGGGGCCAGAGTTGTGGAGCCCCTGCGCGTTAAGGTTTCGAAGAGGGCCGAGGCGGGGAAGGCCGACGCTGGGGGGCTGATGCTGGAAGGGCCAAAGTTGTGGGTCCCTTGCGCGGGCGCGATGCGGCTAGAGCCCAAGCCGACGAGCCCGCGACGAAGGACACGGTAAGGGCCGAGGCCAGCGAGGAAGTTGGGCGGAGCCAAGCAAGAGGAAAAGAACGCCTTCAGTACAGGCTCCCCCTCCTATCATTTTGCTCGATCCTTCTCTGGAGCGGGTCGCAAAAGCACCGTCACCCCGCCCGAAGCCATAGAGACGGAGCCGGTCCTTGCAACTACAAAGCCGACTCCAGCAGTTACCCTGCCCCCCAAAGGGATACAACCAAAGTGCCTCCACCAGCTAAGGGGCCGGAGGCAGCAGAGTCGGAGGCGGAGTTCTCCCACGCGGCCCCCGTGTCAGTGGAAAGGAAGGGCATTGACCCTTCTTCCAATCAGTCTTGGTGAATCACAGCCGCTGGGCCGAGCGAGCATTGGACGAAGCATCTATGGTTGAGGTGCAGGAGTTTCTCCGGCATCAGGGGAGGGCCACCTTCTTCCGCGAGGCGTTCGTGGCACACCTTTGGGTGAGCTTTGCCCAATTAACCTTTTCACCTTCATGTTTTTTTTTTTTTAACATTGACACTCCGTCCAGGCGCTGAACTCTCTGATTGCTATGAGGGACCTTTGGACCCGGAGTGATGCTACCCTTGATCAGTCGCGGGAGAAGATGCTATCACTCCAAGCTAGGGCAGAAAAGGCAGAGATGGCCCTGGAGGATACCCGGGCCACTTTAAAGGGTGAAGTCGAAGCCATTCGGCTAAGAACCGAGAAGGCAGAGTATGCGCTAGAAGTTGCCCAGCGTCGAGCGGCCAACGAGCTGGATAACGCCCAGGTGGCCGAAGAAAGGCAAAGAATGGCCGAGGAGAGACTGGAGGTGGCGGAATCAGAAATGTGTGTTTTGAAGAACCGATTACATTCCGCCTCCATTGAAATAGATGTGGCCAAAGAAATCGCTCGCCAGTCCAATGCCAAGATTGCCGATTGGAGGCGGCGGTGACCGAAGCCAAGAGGAAGGCCGCTGAGGCCGACAAAAAGGTCACGAAGGCCGAAGGGAAGGTCGCGGAGGCTGAGCGAAAACCTTCGAGGCAGAGAGAAGAGCTGCAGAGGCCGTAGAGGATTTTAGGAAGTCTAAAGCCTTTAGTAAGGAATTAGCCGAATCGACGGCATTCGCTTACGAGGCCGGCTTCCAGGACTGCAAGGAAAAAATCCAAAACTCTACGACCTCGAGGGGATTGAAGGGTTGGAGCCAGATGAAGTCCCTGAAGATGACGATCCAGCCCCAAGTGACCCTTAGTTTTTTTTGTATTGCTCCAAGTCCGACTCAGATCGGCAATTTTGTAAACTTTTAGCCATCAATGAATATTTCGATTCTCAACACTTATCTTTGGTCATAATTAGCTTTGTTTGTGTGAGTTGTCGCGAATCAACAACCAATGGCCGAAGAGCATGATTTTTATCTATTAGGAAACTGATGCGGGATCAATTTCGGTTGTATAGATGAAAGTTGAACTGTAGTTAGTATACGACCCCGCTTGTGCCGGTGCGAAGTCGTGGAATGCCTAATGCCTCGTTAGATATATCGCGTAGAATGGGACTGTGTGCGCCAACACGCTGTCCCTAAGTGCCGACGTGGGGCCAGGCCTAATTGCCGACATGGAACTGATCTTTGGTGCCGACGCGGAGCCGGGCTTAATTGCCGATGCAAAGCCAGTCTTTGGTGCCGACACGGAGCCAGGCTTGATTGCTGATGCGGGGCCGGTCTTTGGTGCCGGCGCGGAGCCGGTCTTTGGTGTCGATGTGGAGCCGGGCTTAATTGCCGACGCGGGGCCGGTCTTTGGTGCCGCACGGAGCCGGTCTTTGGTGCCGACGCGGAGCCGGTCTTTGGTGATGATGCAGAGCCGGTCTTTGGTGAAAATGCAGAGCCGGGCTTAATTGCCGATGCGGAGCCGGTCTTTAGTGCCGATACGAGGCCGGTCTTTGGTGTCGATGTGGAGCCGATCTTTGGTGCCGATGCGGAGCCAGGCTTAATTACCGACGCGGAGCCAGTCTTTGGTGCGATGCGGGGCCGGTCTTTGGTGCCGTGCGGAGCCGATCTTTGGTGCTGATGCGGAGCCAGGCTTAATTGCTGATGCGGAGCTGGTCTTTGGTGCCAACACGGAGCTGGTCTTTGGTGCCGGCGCAAAGCAGGGCCTGATTGCCGACGCGAGCCGGTCTTTAGTGCCAATGCGGAGCCGGTCTTTGGTGCCGACGCGGAGCCAGGCTTAATTGCCGATGCAGAGCGGTCTTTAGTGCAAAGCGTGATCACTCAAAAAATAATGCAAATATTTTGAACAGCAATCTGTCAAGCAGGTTCAAATTAATGAAGTTAGCACATTACTGATAATACCGGCATAAATTATCGGCGTTCCAAGTGCGAGGAAGCAGTTTCCCATCTAGCTCTTCAACTTTGTATGCCCCGTGATGAAGTACCTCCTTGACACGGTATGGTCCTTCCCATTTCGGTGCCAGCTTGCCCCCCTCCATCGGCTTTGATACTTCAGCTCGTCGTAGAACGAGATCTCCAGGGCAGAACGTCTTGAACCATACTCGAGCATTGTAGTATCTGGCGCTCGCTGATGGAAAGCCGCCATGCGAAGTTGCGCCTGGTCTTGCAATTCTTCCACTAAATCTAGATCGGCCCACAGCTGATTTGGTTGCTCTCTTCGTAGTATAACTCTGTCCGGGGACTGGGGACACCTATCTCCACCGGAATGACTGCCTCGGTTCCAAAGACCAGGCTGAAAGGAGTTTCTCCGGTGGGGGCTCATGGCGTCGTGTGGTATGCCCATAATACACTGGGGAGTTCCTCCACCCAATGCCCTTTGCAGCCATCTAGCCGGGCCCTAAGCCCTTGGAGGATAATGCGGTTGGTCACCTTGGCTGCGCCGTTGGTCTGGGGGTGCCTCACAGAGGTGAATCGTTGATGGATGCCCAGGCCGATGCAGAATTCCCGGAAGGCCATGTTGTCAAACTGTCGGCCATTATCAGTAACGAGGGTGTGTGGCAGCCCGAACTAGCACACGACAGACTTCCAGAAGAAAGATCTTACTTTGCCCTCGGTGATCTTGGCAAGAGCCTCAGCCTCGTTTCACTTGGTGAAATGGTCAACTGCTACCACTAAGAACTTGCATTGTCCAGAGGCTGGAGGGAATGGTCCCAGGATGTCCATGCCCCACTGGGCGAAGGGCCAGGGTACGACCAGGGGGGTCAGCTGGGACGCCGGTTGATGTTGAATGTTAGCATGGCGCTGGCAGCTGTCACACCTATTGACAAGTTCGGACGCATCCTCCTTCATTGTAAGCCAGTAATATCCCTACCGTAGGGCTTTGTATGCGAGAGCTCTACCCCCAGATGGCTTCCACATATACCTTCATGTATCTCTCGCAGGATATAATCTGCTTCTGTGGGGCCAACACACCTGAGAACCGGGTATGATAACGACCTTCGATAGAGTTTTTCCTCCATTATGAAAAACTTCGGGGTCCGTCTTTTGAGTTTCTTGGCCTCGATAGGGTCTTCTGGGAGGGTACCATCGGTAAGGTACCGGACATAAGCATCCATCAGAAGGCTCCTGCACAACTGGCAGAGTTTCTCTTGTTACGTCAATACTTGGGGCTTCCAGGTGCTCTACATAAGCTCTTCTCAGCGTCCCATCAGTTGAGGTGGCAAGATGGGACAAAGCGTCGGCTCTAGCATTCTCCCCTCGAGGGATGTAGCTAACATTAAAATAAAATAAGAGAGAAGCTTACGACTGCACCATACTTAAATAGCGGGACATGATGGGATCCCTCGCTTCATACTCCCCTGCGATTTGGCCAGCGACCAGTTGGGAATCAGTGAATGCCCTAAGGCACTTTACCCCGAGCTCTCGGGCTAATCTTATCCCAGACAGCAGAGCTTCATATTCCGCCTGATTATTGGTGGCTGGAAAGAGGAAGCGGAGTGCGCATTCGGTTACAACTCCATCCGAGTTGGCTAGGATGAGGCCTGCTCCGTTCCCTTGAGAATTTGACGCTCCATCTACATGAAGGACACATTCATCATCTCTGGTTCCGAGAGGCGAGGGATTTGCAGAGGGCTCTTCGGGCTGCTCCTCTCCCCAGGTGCACTCGACCAAAAAATCCATCAGGACTTGGGATTTCATGGATGACCGAGGGCGAAAGGATAGATCAAATTCCTCCAACTTGAGCACCCACCTTGCCAATCGACCCGAAGTATCCGGACGAGCGAGAATTATCTTTAGAGGTTGGTCTGTGATCACCGCGATCGGGTGGGCTTGGAAGTATGGCCGCAGGCGCTGGACAACACTATTAACATGAAGATAGTCTTCTCAATCTTCGAGTACCTGGTCTCCGCATCGTGCAGCACCTTGCTTGTGTAATACACCGGCTTTTGCATGCCATTGGTGTCCACGCGGACCAGCATAGAACTAACAGCCTCAAGAGAAGCCGCGAGATACAGAAGGAGTTCTTCTCCACCTGTTGGCTTGGATAGCAGTGGCAGGGTAGATAAGAATTCCTTTATCCCCTCGAACGCCTTCTGACATTCTTTCATCTATTCAAATCCATTGGCCTTGCGGAGCGCCTTGAAGAAAGGTAAGCACCTCTCAGCGGACTTGGACAGGAAACGGCTCAAGGCGGCCACCCTTCCCGTTAGGCGCTGTATTTCCTTCTTGTTAGTGGGAGACCTCATGTCTAGGATGGCTTGAACTTTGTCCGGGTTTGCCTTGATTCCCTACCGGGTCACCATGAAACCCAAGAACTTTTCGGCTGTCACCCCAAATGCACACTTGCATGGGTTCAGCCTCATCTGGTATCGACGAAGGTTGTTAAAAGTCTTCATTAGGTCATCGATATGGTCGGTGGCATGAACACTTTTTGTTAGCATGTCATCGATGTACACCTCTATGTTGTGTCCTATCTGGTCCTCGAAGACTTTATTCATTAACCTTTGGTAGGTGGCTCCTGCCTTTTTTAGCCCAAATGGCATTACTTTGTAGCAGTACAGCCCCTTCTCAGTTATGAAGGAGGTAGCTTCCTCATCCACCGGGTTCATCCTGATCTGGTTGTACCCAGAGAAGCATCCATGAAGCTAAGGACCTCATGGCCAGATGTAGCGTCCACCAGTTGATCAATCCGGGGCAGGGGAAAGCTATCCTTGGGGCATGCTTTGTTGGAAGTCCACACACATCCTCTAGCTTCCATTAGTCTTACGGACCATCACTACATTGGCCAACCATTCGGGGTAATGAACTTTCCGAATATGGCCTGCAGCCGTCAACTTGCGAACTTCCTCGTCGATAGCTTTCTATCAGTCTGGAGTGAAGCTCCTTTTCTTCTGTTGGACCGGCCGACACACTGGCCTAAGGTTGAGCCAATGTGTGATCAACTCCTCAAGGATGCCGGCATGTCTGAGGATGACCATGCAAAGACGTCGGTGTTGGCACGTAGGAAAGTGAGAAGTCGATCGCGTGCCTCCTCCGGAAGTAATGCCCCAACCTGGATGGTCCTTGCCAGGTCATCCCCCAAGGGGAGGGTCAGGAGGTGCTCGGCTGGTTCTCTCCTCCTTCCTAGCTCTCGAGGGTCAAGCAACTCAGAGGTTATCGCCGACGCCGCCTCCAGTGGACTGGGAGACAAGTGATAGCAAAGCGGTGGTGGGCTTTGCTCTCCTTTCATTTCTCCGACTCCTTCGTCGGTGGGAATCTTACCAATAATCTCTTAGTGGAGATTACGGCATCTAGCAAATTCAATCCCGGTCTCCCCAAGATAGCGTTATAAGCCAGCGGGATCCGGACCACCAAAAAATTTATGACCACCGTGCTTTGACACAGAGGGATTCCAGCCATGACAGGGAGGACAATCTTGCCTTCAATGCTCACAGAGTCCCCAGTAAAGCCCATTAGAGGCGTGGCGACGGGTCAGAGGGAAGACTTTGACAGGTTCATCCGAATAAAAGCTTCGTAGCTCAAAACATCCACCGAACTCCCACTATCAACTAAAATTTTTTTTACAGGGTGTTTGGCTATGGTCATGGACACAATGACGCTGTCGTCATGTTTATTAACTACCCCATCTAAATCCTTTCCAAAGAAAGGAATTACAGAGTCTATTTCCTCTCGCTGTCTTTTTGAACCACCACCTACCCTCCAGAAAATCATAGCTATGGTCTTCTCCGTAGGAGCATTGTCCACGCCGGTCTGAAGTGTCGGAGGCACCGATGAACCTGGAGTAGGAAGGTTTTCCCTTCGAACGAACTTGCCCAAGTGACCCTGCTGGACAAGCTCTTCAATGGCCTTCTTCAGATGGCGGCAGTCCTTAGTGTCATGACCATAATCTCGATGGTACCGGCAGTAAAGTTTCTTGTTGCAGGGGGTCCCATACTTTAAGGGGTCGGACGCTTGAAGTAAGGTTCCTCCTCGATTTCTAGTAGGATGTGAGATATCGGAGCCATGAGGGGAGTGAATTGCTCCTTAGGAATAAGCATCTGTGGCCGGCGATCTGGGCGGTGAGGAGGCTCAGGGTTCTGGGGTCGTGCTTCGGCATGCTCAGTAGGCATTGGTTTCTTGCTAGGATTCTTGTCAGCTTCCCTCTTGGAAGAATCCGCCTCGTCAGCATGAATGTATTTATGCGCTCGGCTCAGAAGCTCGGCATAAGAACTCAGAGGATTCTTGTTTAGGGAATAGGCGAACCTAGAAGGATGAAGTCCTCGCTTTAATGCCAAAGTGGCTACAGAATCATCCAGGTTGTATACCTCCAATGCTGCCTCCTTGAACCGAGTGACAAAGTCCTTCAGGGTCTCGCCACTCCTTTGCTGGACAGAAAATAAGCTATCAGCCACTCATGGGATCTTCCGGCACGCATCAAAGTGGGCCAGGAAAGATCACTCGAGCTGTCGGAATGAATTGATGCTGCGCGGTGGCAGGCAAGAATACCATGCACGTGCTTCCTTGCAAAGGATGGCCGGAAAGGCAACACATAGAAGGGAGTCTGTCGCTCCCTGGACCTGCATGAGGACCTTGTAGCTCTTCAGGTGGTCCAGTGGGTCCATCGTGCCATCGTACGGGTCCAGCTGGGGGAGACAAAAATAGGGCGGGACCGGTTCCTCCATGATGCGTCGGGAAAGCGGGGGGCGGTGCTCGTAGTCTGTCCCATGAGGGTTAGCGATCCGGTGGCTAAGCTCCTTCAACCGTCGTTGATACTCATCGAGCCATTGCTCGGCCCGACGGGTAGTTTTCCTGAGGGCGCCGTCTTTAGATGAGTCAGAAGAGGAAGCCGAAGAAGACCGCCGGCGTAAGGAGCGCACCCGTCTAGATTCTCTCTCGTCCGACCTTTGGTGGGAATGATCAGAGTGATGGGAGAGGGACCGCCGTCGCTTTGAGGCCTCTCGGCGATGGAGTTCAGGAGGTGAGTGACGGGAGACCTCGGGTGGGGTCCCATCTTGATGAGATTGAATTGTCCCCCGTACCCCTTCACCAGGCGAAGGGGGTTGAGGTGCAGCGGCAAAGCAGTGTTCCTGCAGTCTCCGTACCATTATCATCAGGTCCTGGACCTGGTGAGCCAGAACCTCAAGCCGGTCAGGTTGGCTCATCTGTGCAGGGGGCGGAATACGGAGGTTGGCCTCCGATTGCTTAGCCCACGGAATGCGCTCCGCGGCCTGGCTGGTGGAAGCCTTCTGTGCTCGTGTTGTCACCATCATCTTCCTTGCAGAATCGATGGGGTCATAGGGAGAACTTTTGCCTTCCCCGCGTACGAGCTCCCCTACCTGGCGCACCAATCTGATACGGACAAATCACCGATGATGAGTGCTGGGCATGCTGAGATCTATTGTGGGCCTCCAAACGGGGTGGAGAGGTCGTCTTCCTCCTTTGGAAACCTGCAAGAAGTCCTCGGGCCAGTATTCCCGGTGAGGACCCTCCGACGCTCAAGTTAGTCAACTTTGTCGATCAGTAGTGTAGTAGAGAGAGAGAGAGATCGAGATCCCCCTTCTGTTGAGCTTGGGGTCCTTTTATACCTATCTGGGAGGTTCCTTTATTTTTGTTCTGTTTTGAACCGTCGAATCTTCCTTGTTATGATAAGCTCCTTCGAACGGCAAGTGGGTAAGCCGTTGCTAGATGGGGGCCGCTTGTGGTGGTAACTGCTGGGCATGCTAGCACTTGCCCATGATTTCGGTGAGCGAGGTATACGGTAACAGATCTCGGGATCTGTTACCTGAAGTGGGTCATAGTGTATGCAGGAAAGGTACCAAGTTAGAGTCAGAGCCAAAGGCCGGAGCCGTCGCTGGAGGCCGGAGCCAAAGGCCAGAGCCAAAGGCCGGAGCCGTCGCTGGAGGCCGGAACCAAAGGCCGGAGCCAAAGTCTGGAAGCTGGAGCCAAAGGCCGGAGCCGTCGCTGGAGGCCGTAGCCAAAGGCCAGAGCCAAAGGCCGGAGCCGTCGCTGGAGGCCGGAACCAAAGGCCGGAGCCAAAGTTCGGAGGCCGGAGCCAAAGACAGGAGGCCGGAGCCAAAGGCCGGAGCCAAGATTCCATCTCTGAGATTAGCTGTCACATCATTATTTCTAGAAATCGCGCAAAAGGTTATAACACCACCCAGAGGAGATGGTCAGCCGTATCAAAACCCTTGGTCTCCATCGTTAGTACAACACCGTGAGTTATTAGTAGCACCTCGTGATGCTTTGACTTCGTCCTTCCTATGGATGGTGTCTACTAATGGCAATACCAAGGTTGTCTTCCATGCGATAGGACTTTTAAGATGTATTTTAGAATTGACCTACCCTATGGCGGTAATTTCTAAGTTAAGTCTCAAAAGGTTATGGGTCACACTCATGAAGAAGTAATTAAATTAGTTAATTACTTTCTTGACCAAAATTAAGGAAATTAATGAGTATTAGAAATATGAGATATTTTGGGAGATACTTATTAATTGAGAAGTTCTCATTTTAATTAGCAACTATTTGACCTACCCTACGGCGGCACTTAGTTGTGGAGATTAAAATTCCTTAGGCCTTTAAAGTAAACATATTTTTGTGTATTTTAACATGTGCTTTTATGCATCTTATTTACTTTGCCTTAAATTATGTAATTATTTATTAATTAAAAAATTTTCTTATTTTTCAGCAAATATGTCAAACCCAATTTTCTCACTTCTCGCCTCTCAAGTATTAACTAGTGAAAATTTTGTTAAGTGGAAAAGCAACATGAATATCCTTCTCATTAATGAAAACTACCACTATATTTTTAAGGAGGATTGTCCTCCAGTGCCTCCAACCAATGCCTCCAAGGTTGCTGCTGAAGAGTACAACCGTTGGGTTGTTGCAAACAACAAAGCCCGCTGCTACTTGTTAGCAGCAATGAATGAGGTGCTTAGAACTAAGCACGAGGCCTTTGAAACTGCAAGAGAGATTATGGAATCTCTGTAGCAGATGTTTGGACGCCCATCTGATCAGGCTCGCTATGAAGATGTAAAAGCCATTATGAATGGCAAAATGGAGAATGGTTCTTCTGTTCGTGAGCACATCCTCAAAATGGTCAATCATTTCAATGAGGCTGAGATCAATGGAGCTAAAATTAATGAAAAGACTCAGGTTGGCATGATTCTGGAGACACTATCTCCTGCTTTTCTCCAATTCAGGACTAATTACATTATGAATCATAAAAAGTGTAATCTGACTGAACTCCTGAATGAGCTGCAAATATATGAGACTCTTATAGATGATAAGGGTGGTAAGGTAATTGTTGCTGAAGCCAACGCAGCTGAGACAAAGCCTTCTTCTTCGAAGAAAAAGAAGAAGAATTATGTGGAAAAGAAAAAGGATAACAAGAAGAAGATCCAGAAGAAGAAAGGAAAGGCTGCTGCTCAGCCTAAGCCTAAAGGAAAGTGTTTCCACTGTCATCAAGATGGCCATTGGAAAAGGAACTGTAAAAAGTACTTTGATGAGCTGAAACAGAAAAAGAAACAAGGTAAATTAGATTTACTAGTCATGAAAACATGCTTAGTTGAGAATGATTTCTTAAACTGGATTATTGATTCAGGAGCATCTAACTATGTCTGTGTTTCTTTGCAGATGCTTGAGTCTGTCCGGGATCTTCAAGTGGGAGATTTTACAATGAGAGTAGGCAGTGAAAAAAAGGTATCAACGATAACAATAGGGATAGTTCAACTATCGTTTGCTGATACTAAATATTTATTTTTGGATAATGTTTATTATATTCCGGGTTTCAAATGGAATTTGATTTTGGTGTCAAAGTTGCATGAACAATTTATTTCTGTTTCTTTTAGTGTTGACTCTATTTCAATTTATAAGAATGGAATAAGTATTTGTTCTGGCTATGTTGAAAATAGATTATATTTTATTAAACCAAATTCCAACAACTTGCTTCAAACCGAAATGTTTAAAGTCGCTGAACCAACTCCTAAAAGAAAAAAAGTTGAGAATAATGATAATGACATGTATTTATGGCATTTGAGGCTTGGTCATATTAATATAGACAGAATAGAAAGACTAGTGAAGGATGATCCTTTAAGAGAGCTAAGGGTTGGTACTCTACCAGTTTATGAATCCTGTCTAGAAGGTAAAATGACCAAAAGACCTTTTTCAGCAAAAGGTGAAAGAGCAAAAGCACCTTTAGAGATCATACATACTAATGTATGTGGGCATTTGAATGTCAAAGCTAGAGGAGGCTATAAATATTTCATCACATTCATTGATGATTATTCTAGATATAGATATGCATATCTGATGCAAAGAAAATCTGAGGCCTTTGAAAAGTTCAAAGAATTCATGCTGAAGTAGAAAAATAACTCAGTAAATCAATCAAAACTCTTTGATCTGATCGAGGAGGAGAGTACTTGGATTACGAATTTCAGGACCACTTGATTGAGAATGGAATATTATCACAGCTCACGGTACCTGGTACCTACGACACCACAGCAAAATGGTGTAGCTGAAAGAAGGAATCACACTTTGCTTGATATGATAAGATCAATGTTAAGCTATTCTTCGTTGCCTAACTCATTTTGGGGATATGCATTACAAACAACTGTATACATTCTAAACTTAGTTCCATCTAAGTCAATCCCTAAGACTCCATTAGAGTTATGGAATGGTCGCATGCCTAGTTTGTGACACATCCGCATTTGGGGATGTCCAGCCCATGTGCTGAAGGAAAAGACTGGGAAGTTGGAACCTCGTTCAGAAGTATGCATGTTTGTTGGGTACCCTAATGGAACGAGAGGAGGATTGTTTTATAATGCTCAAGATGATAAAGTTTTTTGTCGACAAATGCAACGTTTCTCGAGTACAATTATATGACAGAATTCAAACCTAGAAGTAAAGTAGTTCTGGAAGAGTTGCTAGCTGATGAGATCAGCCCCACCAACAAAAGTTGTTGAACGACAAAAAGTTAAGACCACTACTCAAGATCAAATACCACCGCCACCCTGACGTAGTGGGAGGGAAATTAGATTACCCATCCGCTATGGTCAGGATGGAGAAGCACAAGTTGCAGTCACCGATGGCAGTGATGATGATCCATTGACATACAAGATGGCAATGGAGGATGTTGATCAAGAGAAATGGCAGGAAGCCATGAAACTCGAAATGGAATCAATGTATTCTAATTCAGTCTGGAAGCTTGTAGATCTACCAGAAGGCGTAAAGCCTATTGGATGCAAATGGATCTATAAGAGAAAAAGAGGAGCCGATGGAAAAGTAGAGACTTTCAAGGCTAGGTTAGTGGCAAAGGGTTTTACCCAAAAGGAAGGAGTAGACTATGAGGATACTTTTTCTCCAGTAGCCATGCTAAAATCCATTCGGATTCTCTTGTCCATTGCTGCTCATTATGATTATGAGATATGGCAAATGGATGTCAAGACGGTATTTTTGAATGGCCATCTTGAAGAGACTATTCATATGGTCCAACCAGAGGGTTTTGTGGTTAAAGGCCAAGAGCAGAAAGTCTGCAAATTGCAAAGGTCCATTTATGGGCTTAAGCAAGCTTCTAGATCTTGGAACATCAGATTTAATGAAGCCATAAAATTATGGTTTTGAACAAAATTTAGGTGAACCTTGTGTCTATAAGCAAAAGGAAGGAAATAAAGTGGTCTTCTTAGTTCTTTATGTGGATGACATTTTACTCATTGGGAATGATGTAGGATCTCTGTCCAAAATAAAGAACTGGCTAGCCAGCCAATTCCAAATGAAGGATTTGGGAGAAGCAAGCTACATTCTTGGCATCCAAATTATACGGGATCGCAAGAATAGGCTTTTGGCGTTGTCTCAGGCATCGTATATTGACAAGGTGCTTGTCAGATTTGCGATGCAAAACTCTAAGAAAGGTAATTTACCTACTCGACATGGAGTTCATCTTTCTAAAGAGCAGTGTCCTAAAACACCGCAAGAGAAGGAAGATATGAGACGAATTCCCTATGCTTCGCAGTTGGTAGTTTGATGTATGCAATGTTGTGTACAAGACCCGACATCTGCTTTGCAGTGGGAGTGGTTAGCCGATACCAGTCAAACCCAGGATTGGATCACTGGGTTGCAGTCAAGCATATTCTGAAATATCTGAGGCGTATGAAAAACTATATGCTGGTATATTCTAGTAGGGATTTGATTCCTGTTGGATATACAGATTCTGATTTTCAATCAGATAGAGACTCTAGGAAGTCTACTTCTGGAGCGGTGTTCACTTTGGAAGGAGGAGCCATTATATGGAGAAGCGTCAAGCAAACCTGCATTGCTGACTCAACCATGGAGGCTGAATATGTAGTGGCTTGTGAAGCAGCTAAGGAGGCAGTCTGGCTTCGGGAATTCTTAAAAGATCTAGAAGTTGTTCCAGATATGCATGAACCAGTTAGACTCTACTGTGACAACAGTGGCGCAGTAGCCAATGCCAAGGAACCCAGAAACCACCGTAGAGGAAAGCATATAGAGAGAAAATTTCACCTTGTGAGAGAGATTGTCAGTAGAGGAGACGTTTCAGTTGAGAAGATCGCATCTGCGATCAATATAGCTGATCCGTTTACTAAGACATTACCGGCTCAGGTTTTGAGCTACATCTTGATGGGATGGGACTTAGAGACATGTCGCATTTGCTTTAGGGCAAGTGGAGATTGTTGGGATATGTGCCCATAAACAAATGATATTTATTATTTTACTGAATATTTGAGAAATTTTTTAATATTATACTTGCATGCATGTTATGATGCTTTATAAATATCAAAAATCCCTGGATTATTTAAATGTGACTTTAAATATTGTATATAAGTGTTATATACAGAGGATAATATTTAAAGTAAATAATCTAAATTGTCCGTAATTATAAATTAAAGTTGCAATAGGGATCTTTAATTTAAAATTACTAGCGCGGTTCATTACATTCTGAATGAAACGATCTTATCGGATTGTTGATAATGAGATTATCGGAATGAAAGCGCTTTATATAATTTGATTATATAGGACTGGAACATGATTAATTATGAATCTCTAATAAATTCCGTTGTTAAAATAGAGAATTCAAAATTAATCAATGATGGTCATATGTGAATCAATCTTAATTCTGAGTAATTAATAGACTCTATTTATTGTATTATATTTTTTGACTTACCGGGCAATGACACATAAACATAGTGTCAAATTCTTGGTATATTGAAATATAATAACATAAGTAGCCGGAATATTAATATACAAGATGAAATCCATTCCTTCGTAAAGAAGTCAAATGGACGGTTCCCATAAGTGTTAATTCGGGACTTGAATAATAAGAGCGCTCAATTTATGATTGATCATAAATATATTATTCATTATAGAATCAATGGTACTTATGGATAAAGATGTGATTAAAGAGGTTAATGGAAAATGCATAGCTTTAATCATGAACCGTTTATGGAGGATTGATTTATATGTAGTGACTATATCAATGGACGATTCAAATCCTTTTGAATATAATTAATTTTATAATTTTAAGAGTGCAATTCCAAATTTTTAGTGGAGTAATTTGGAATTAATAATTTTGATATTTTAATTAAGGTGTTAATTGAATGTCAAAATTATTGGAGCTTAGAATTATAATGTCCATAGTTCCTCTAGACGGCTCCATTAAATTATGTGAACTTTATGATATGTTGGGTTGAGTTATTAATTTGGAATTAAGAATTCTAAATTATTTTTCATATAGAAATTAATTGGATTAATTTCTATTATAGGTGTGCTAGGGAACACATCGTAGCATATTCCACAAGAAGAGTCTACGTGGAAATTATTAAGTTGAAGAAATATATATGGGATCTGAGAGAGTCTTTCTCTCTCTCTCTCGTAACGTCCCATGATAAATATCTCAAAGTGGAACCAACAATTGGTTGTTGGATCGACATATGTTAAAGTAATTCCAAGAGTTAGAAGTTATCTTTAAGTTTTAATTAATTAATTAATTAATTAAAGAGGTTGGTAATTGTTACTCTCTGTAAATATAAGATTCATGAAGAAGATCATAGAACAATGATCAACCAGAGAGTTCCTCTTTAACTTCACTTTATCTCATGAGTTGAGAATACAAAGTGAATTAAACTCAGTTGTGTAATCTCAACCCAAATCAAAAGGAACGCCCATTCGTTCGTGTTCATCATAATCTGGAGAACGTTTGGAAAGATCCGTGGTGATCAAAGAATTTGGTGATTCCAAGGTAGTATTCATGAAGAACAAAAGGTCGATTTCTTAATCTCCTTATTATCCTTTTATTAAATTAATACGGGTATAGATCGTGCTAACTCAATTTTTAAGATATGTGATTTGATCTGTATCTTATTTCCGCTAAGATAAGTGATTTGATCCTTATCACGCTTCCGCAAACATCTCAGAATCGTTCTGAGATAACCATCAGGATCAACTCGATCAAAGAGTTTAGGATAAACTTAAATATCGGATTAAAATTACTTACATATTGTTTGAGATAGATAAGGTTTGGAAGACCTATAAGGATTCTTCTAAAAGAGATTGACTCTTATGAGAAAATTCATATATAGATGGACCATTATCTATCTAAAGAACGTATAAGAGCCACATCAATTTTTCTTTATGAGAAGGAGCACAAAAATCATGAGCAAGAGAAATCTCTCTATAGCATAGCATCTAATGATGTAGCGGCTTTTACACAGTGAAAATAAAGTTTTAGCTCATGCAACAGCTCGATAAAACTAAGTTTCAGCTCATGCAGCCCGATCGATTGCAAAGCTTCCATCAAAGATTTTAAAAAGAACTTTAAAAGAGGTACATAAAATTTCACAACAAACATGAAACCTTACTTTAAGTTTTTGAGGTGTGTTCATCATGTATATCCATACTTTTATTGTGTTATCCTTGATTGATATGAAGGCCAAGTTGGATATTTTCATGTCTCTTCTATATATCTATAATGATGTTTATGATCTTGATCGATATACTGACTTAGATCTATAGTAGATTTTTTCTCTTCTATATATCTATAATGATGTCTATGATCTTGATCAACATACTGACTTAGATCTATAATAGATTTTTCCTTAAACAAACTGCTTACAAAGGTTTGTTAATGGCATCTATTTGAAATAGCTGTATTACATCATGAATTTTTGATATGATATAGACATCTTGCAGAAAATTTAATTTAGAAAGTTTGGCATTAGTTGGATGTGTATATTTGTTTAGTCCTTGATTATAAAGATTTAGCATCATAGATGCTAGATTTAACCCTTGGGCTTTAATCTCAAGTATTGCACCATAAGGTTTAAGCTAATTTTCTACTCACAAAGTGTTTAACTTTTAGGTATTCAATCCTTGCCTAGGTGAATAAAAAGGCGTTTCATGTTCTAATGGAAATACCTCATAATTGCTAGATATAAGACTAGTTACCTCATGTTTTGGGAGGACTTTGGAAAATTAGAAAAACTTTAATCAAATTATCTATAATTTCAGTAACCCTTTTTTGACCTAGAAAAGCTTTTCTTATAAATTCATTGAGAGTACGATATACATGTTGTATAGAAATATTCTAATTTTCAAAGAGAAAAGTGATCCTATGGTAAATAGCCTTCACCACAACTTGATCTAATTGCATAACATATTGTATAGAAATATTTTGATTTTCAAGGATAGCTATATCATGTGGGGGAGGAAAGAAATGATCATACATTCCTACATTACAAAAATATACTATAATCATCCTTTGTGGCCCAAGCAAGCTAAAAATTGTTGGGTGCAAGAATATAGATGGAGCATGCTAAAGATTTATTACTTGCAAAATAATTTGAGTGCAATTAGGAGAGTGGACTGATTCTGTTCTCACTCCTACTTAATATAAGAATGAGGTATAAGAGGCTAAATAAAAGGTGACGCTACTCTTTACTAAGTTAAGTTATCGACTACTCCTAAGGCATTCTAAATTAAGTTATCGACTACTCTTATGGTACAAAGGACATTGTAAATTAATATATGGATTGAATTCTAATTTTAGGTCCTTTACAAATGGTGTTTTTCTCTATGTTTATAATGTGCTGATCATAACCGCAAATGGCAATCATCCGAAATCTCCAACAACTCCTATAGTTTTGGAAACTGATGAAAATTCTCATTGCCTTTTAGTTTTTGTAGCTATATGGTTCATAATTTTTTTCTACAACTTTTATATTTTTTATCAGTGTTATTTGGTATTGTTTACAGTAATTAAAAAAGTATTTTCATAAAATACTTTTGGCACTATATAAGTATATGATATTATATTTTGTACTGTAACTTTATCTCTTTGATAACATTTTTAGAAAGTTAAAAGGTAGAGAAAATAATTATAATTTAATACATAAAAAATAATATCTTAATCTTTTTTTTTATTTTTAATTAAAATAAAGTAAACTTAAGTAATAAAATATTGACTCCTTATGCCCTTTGCCTTACTTGCATTCTTTCGAACGAAAGGAAGTGATGCAAATTGTTGGGGGGTAAAATCGTCATTGCATTGATATCCACACAAGGCGGCTAAGGCTGACCTCCTCCTACCGTCTTCTTCCGGGTCTCCCTAGCTCGGCCTCTTCCGGGCCTCCGTAGCTCGGCCTCTTCCGGGCTTCCCTAGCTCGGCCTTTTCCGGGCCTCCGTAGCTCGGTCTCTTCCGGGCTTCCGTAGCCCGCTACTACCTAGCGATCCACGTCCTGACGTCTACCTCCGCGGAACCTGACGCGGGAGAGCTCAAGCTTACCCGAGTAGCACCTTAGGCAGGGAATCATGTTAAGACGTGGCCTAAGACCTATTGTAACCGCCCAGGTCTACTCACCCAGATCCCAAGACATCAAGGAGCTCTCTCAGCCGTCGATCCCTTAACAGACAAGGCGTGGATTCTAACGGCCCCACAACGGCCTGATTCTGTCTACCCCCGTATCGTAACAACCTCAGTACCTTCCAGAAGATGCTCAAGTCCCCAGGTGACAGTCTATAAAGGTCAGATTGGCAGATTCCTCAGGTACGCAACTCTTGACGCGCAAAAACTCTGGAGTCATTCCTCTCTTCCGGTAGCTCGTCGGTGCTCTGTCCTAGAGCTCCCGATTGGCCGCCCCCTGGAGAGGTCTCCCGGAGAGATCCACCTCCCCATTGTCTGGTTGATCGCCGATTCCTTCCTCACTGACTTGAGCGTCGGAGGGCCTTCCGCGGAGGACCACCCCCGGCGTCCCTCCGCGTGTGGGCTTCCTGTTTTGCAGGTCCGCCGCACCCCACTCCCCGAGGATCGACCGCGCCCGAGTCGGAGGACGGATCCCGGCGGCAACAGATTGGCGCTAGAGGAAGGGTCTCAAGTCCCATCAAAACTTGAAAAAAGGAGACAAGGATCTTAATCCGGAGAAGAACCTCTCTGATGGCCAACCGGAAGAGAGGAGCAACCTCTGATGCTCAAGATCAGGTCGCCTCCCAGAGGCCTGATCCGACTGGCGCCACAGCGCCACAACCCCCGCCTGTCGAGACTCCGTCGCCGCCTGCCATTCCGGTGACCCAGGACCAGTTTGCTACGCTGGTCCAGCAAGTCCAGGCTCTTACCCACCTGGTCCAGGAGCGTCTTGCACCTCCTCCTGCTTCACATCCCCAGAAAGAAACGGCGACTTCTTCTTCGCCGGCAACCTCCTCCTCTGATCCGCATGAATCAGCGGATCCCCCACATCGCCCCAGGGGGGACAAACCGGTCCCTCGAACCGGTTACGATAGAGATCCTTCCCAGATCTCGGCGAGCCCGCTCCCTCTCCCGGACGTCTCACCATGATTCGACGCCGTCCTTGCGGTTCTCGCGCCCAGCTCCTCCTCTAGCCGGTGAGGAGGAGATCCGCCGTCAGATCCAAGAAATGCGTCAGGAGCTGGACGCCGCCAAGCAGATCCCTCCCAGCGTTAAGCTGCCAACCGTCGAGCCCTATCACGGCTCCACTGATCCGGACGACCATCTCAGCAGCTTCCGGTCAATAATGATGTTCCACGGAGCATCTGATGCGATCCTCTGCGAGCCTTCCCATCCACCCTCAGAGGATCCGCCCGAACCTGGTTCAACGCCTTGAAACCGGGTTCCATTGATTCATTCGACGAGCTGAGCCACCTTTTTATTGGCCAGTTCGTCAGCAGCCGCCGCCACCGACGGAGATCCGACTCCCTCTCCGAAGTCAAGCAAAGAGAGGGGGAGTCCTTGAGAAATTATCTTGGCCGTTTCAACAAGGCCATGTTAGAGGTGGACCACCTTAATCATGAGGTGGCTATGTCCGCCCTGGCGGGGGGAGTTTCAAAGGAGAGCGACTTCTATTTGGCAATGGAAGTCAGCTACCCCCCATGTCTGTCTGATATGATGGCCCTTGCGGACAAATACGCTCGGGTCGAGGAGTCGCGGAGAGTGGCCCGCGCTGAGCAGGCAAGAAGAAGCAAGAGCCCAAAGCTCCCGACAGACACCGCCCTGCCCGTCGGCCAAGTCCACCTCGCCGCCAAAGAGTCCCTCCGCTGCCGCCAAGGAATCGCTCCCGGAGTCCCCCCAGGCGATTCGATCGCTACACTCCGCTGACTGTGCCCCGGGCGCAGATCCTCATGGAGATAGAGCGCCAGCTTCCCCGACCAGTACCTCTCCGAGGGAACCCAACCCGAAGAGATCCTGCCAAGTACTGCCGCTACCATAGGGAGCATGGTCATGACACTGAAGAATGCTGGCAGCTGAAGAATGAGATCGAGAGATTGATTCGGCGGGGACGGTTGGACCAGTTCAGAAGAGCACCTGAGCCGCCACAAGGAGGTGATCGCCAGCCCGAGCTCCCACAACTCCCTCCTCCACCAAATCCGCCCGTGGTTGGCCGTATCAACATGATTGAAGAGGCCGGCGGATCGAGCTCCAGGGGCGACGGTGATGCACCGGTGCCAAGAAGGCACGCACGGCGAACTTTCCTTTTCTGATGATGATCTTTTGGGATACAGCTTCCCCATGATGACGCACTTGTTGTATCCCTTAACTTGAACAATTATGATGTAAGCCGAATCCTGGTCGATAGTGGAAGCTCGGTAAACGTTTTGTACCTCGGTGTGTTTGCCAGGATGAAATTGCTCATGGAAAACCTTCGAGCCGTGGATTCCACCCTGATGGGATTCACCGGCGACGTCATCATCCCAGAAGGAATCGTCACCCTGACGGTCCGCGCAGGAACCTGGCCCTCGTAACCATTGTACAGACCGACTTCTTAGTGACCGACCTCAGGTCCCCATACAACGCCATATTCGGCAGGCCCGGCTTGATGTCCCTTAAGGCGGTTGTCTCTATCCCACATCTGTCAATGAAGTTCCCCACCGAGCAAGGAGTTGGAGTGGTTCGGGGAAGTCAGGCCATGGCTCGGCAATGTTTCGTCACGAGCCTTCAGTCCAGGATTCCCGAGGTTGACGGGCTAGACGCTCGTGAGGACTTCGCCGAACAACGGGGGAACCGGGAAGAACTGGAAGAAGTACCGCTGGACGAAGCTCGGCCCGACCGAACCATAAGGATCGGGTCGCGACTTGAAGGAGAGCCTCGTCGCGAGCTGATCAGATTCCTCCAAGCAATGCGGACATCTTCGCCTGGACCGCCTCCGACATGCCAGGGATTAACCCCGAGTCCTCGTCCATCGCCTCAATGTGGACGAGATGCACAGGCCTGTTAAGCAGAAGAAGAGAAGCTTCGCCCCAGAACGGCAAAAAGCCATTGAAGAGGAGGTCGACAAACTCATCAAAGCCAATTTTGTCCGAGAGGTAAATTACCCAAGTTGGTTGTCAAATGTCGTCATGGTGAAGAAGTCGAATGGCAAATGGAGGATCTGCATCGACTTCACCGACCTCAACAAGGCATGCCCAAAGGATAGCTTCCCCCTCCCTCGGATCGACCAGCTCGTGGACGCCACCTCAGGCCACCAAATGCTATCATTCATGGATGCCTATTCGGGCTACAATCAGATCCGGATGGCCCCCGAAGATGAAGAAAAGACCGCCTTCATAACCGACCGAGGTACCTACTGTTACCGAGTTATGCCTTTCGGTCTTAAAAATGCAGGAGCGACCTACCAGCGGCTGGTCAACAAGGTGTTCAAGGAGCAAATCGGCCGGAACATGGAGGTGTACGTGGATGATATGCTGGTCAAAAGCAAGGAAGCGCTGCGGCATGTTGAGGACCTCGCGGAGAGCTTTGCCACGCTGCGCAAATATGGAATGAAGCTCAACCCAACCAAGTGTGCCTTCGGCGTCAATTCCGGGAAATTCCTCGGCTTCATGGTCTCCCAGCGAGGCATCGAGGCTAACCCTCAGAAGATTCAAGCTCTCCAACAAATGGCGCCCCCAGCGTCTATTAAGGAGGTCCAGCGCTTAACCGGGAGGATAGCGGCCCTTAACCGCTTCGTGGCTCGGTCAGCCGAGAGATGCCTCCCCTTCTTCAAAACTCTCCGATCGGCCAAAAATTTCCAATGGACTCCTGAGTGCCAGAAATCATTTCAAGATCTCAAGAAGTACCTCGGCTCGCCTCCGCTTCTCAGTAGTCCGACCCCGGGAGAGACTTTATTTCTGTACCTGGCCGTTTCGGAGGGCGCAGTTTGCTCGGTGCTAGTCAAAGAAGAAAGCAAAATCCAGAGGCCGATCTACTATGTGAGTAGGCTGCTCCGCGATGCGGAGACGAGGTACACCAGGATTGAGAAATAGTGCTGGCTTTGATCACCTCAGTCCGGAAGCTACGGCCTTATTTTCAAGCACATTCAGTGACGGTCCTCACCGATCAACCCATCAAGGCGGTGGTCCACCGTCCAGAAACATCGGGGAGGATGACCAAATGGGCCGTCGAACTAAGCGAGCATGACATACATTTTCAACCTCGCCCGGCCATCAAAGCCCAAGTGCTGGCCGATTTCCTCCTCGAGTGTACCATCCCAGAAGACGGCTCTACCCCAGAAAATCCCGAAGGACCAAAGCCTGAAGCTCGGTGGCTCCTTCACGTCGATGGGTCGTCCAACGCCCATCACTCCGGTGCGGGTCTAGTCCTCACCAGCCCAGAGGGGATGATCTTCGAATATGGCGTCCGATTCTCCTTCCCGGCTTCCAACAACGAAGCCGAGTACGAGGCCCTGTTAGCTGGTCTCCGGATCGCCCGCAACCTGAAGGTGGAAAAGCTTAACGCCTTCACCGACTCTCAGCTGGTGGCCGGCCATGTGCGGGGAGAGTTTGAAGCCCGAGAACCCAACATGATCCGATATCTCCAAGAGGTGCGCGGCCTACTTCCCCATTTTGCCGAGTTTGAAATTATTCAAATTCCTAGATCGGAAAACGCCCGTGCCGACCTACTCTCCCGATTGGCAACCGCGGAGACGATGGATGCTGAACAAAAATTCCATCTGGAGACTCTGGAAAAGCCGAGTATCATGGAAGCCGATCGGGTGATGCAAATCGAGCCGAACCATCCTGGTTCGACCCTATCCTCAACTATCTCAAAGAAGGGTCGCTCCCATCCGACCGAAGAGAGGCCAGGAAATTGAAGCTGCAGGCGACCCACTATGTATTGATTGACAGCCAGCTTTACAAGCGGTCTTTTTCTATGCCGCTGCTCAGATGCCTCCGCCCATCCGAGGCGAACTATGCTCTACGAGAGGTACATGAAGGGATTTGCGGCAACCATCTGGGAGGCCGGTCCCTATGCCACAAGGTGCTGCGGCAAGGCTATTACTGGCCGACCATGCAGAAAGACGCGGACGATCTAGTCCGAGCCTGTGACGCCTGCCAGAGACATTCAAGCATCCAGAGGCTCCCTTCCGCCGAGCTAGTTTCTATATCCTCCGCCTGGCCCTTTGCCAAGTGGGGGATGGACATCCTCGGCCCATTCCCGCTGGCGACGGACAGCGGAAATTCTTATTTGTCGCCATTGACTACTTCACCAAGTGGGTTGAAGCGGAAGCAGTTGCGCAAATCACCGAAGCACGGGCCAGAGACTTTGTATGGAGGTCCATCGTCTGCCGGTTCGGCCTCCCCCACACCATAATCACCGATAACGGTAAGCAGTTCGACAATTCCAAGTTCCGCCAATTCTGCGAGGAACACGGAATCCGTCACCACCTTACTTCGGTCGGGCACCCACAAGCCAACGGAGCGGCCGAAGTGACCAACAGGACTCTCCTCCAAGGAATCAAAGCTCGCCTCTCTAGAGCCCAAGGCAGGTGGGCGGATGAGCTGCACCATGTCTTGTGGGCCTATCGCACCACCCCGAGAATTCCGACGGGCGAGACTCCATTCCGAATGGCTTTTGGCACGGAGGCCGTCATCCCTGTGGAAATAGGCCTCCCATCTTTGCGGGTGGAGAGTTATTCGGAGGAAGCCAGCAACGAGCAACTCCGCACCAACCTCGACTTGGTAGAGGAAGTCAGAGAAAAGGCCCGAATCAGGACGGCTGCTTATCAACAGAGGGTGGCTCGGTACCATGCCTCCAGGGTCAAGGGGAAAACCTTCCTACCCGGCGACCTCGTCCTCCGAAAAGCTTCTGTATCCAAACCGCTGGAGCAAGGAAAGCTGGCGCCGAACTGGGAGGGCCCGTACCAAATCACGGAGATCATTGGGCCAGGAACCTACAAGCTGCAGGATCTCGATGGGAAATCCGTCCCCCGAACGTGGAACTCGGACAACCTCCGCAAATACTATCAATAGGGTATGTCCTTTATGCTTCGCCAGTTATCTATTTGCTTGTGTGAATCGATTATGCACCATATTGCCATAAATCGTAAAAGGAAATAGATGCTGCTTACCAATCCTCGGTACAACCGAGTTATCTGCTGGACAGGAAATCTCCGAACCTTGGCAGGGCCAAGTAAAACAAATCTCCGAACCTTGGCAGGGCCAAGTAAAACAAATCTCCGAACCTCGGCAGGGCCGAGCAACAAATCTCCGAACCTTGGCAGGGCCAAGTAAAACAAATCTCCGAACCTTGGCAGGGCCAAGTAAAACAAAGTCTCCGAACCTCGGCAGGGCCGAGCAACAAATCTCCGAACCTTGGCAGGGCCAAGTAAAACAAAGTCTCCGAACCTCGGCAGGGCCGAGCAACAAATCTCCGAACCTTGGCAGGGCCAAGTAAAACAAATCTCCGAACCTCGGCAGGGCCGAGCAACAAATCTCCGAACCTTGGCAGGGCCAAGTAAAACAAATCTCCGAACCTCGGCAGGGCCGAGCAACAAATCTCCGAACCTTGGCAGGGCCAAGTAAAACAAATCTCCGAACCTTGGCAGGGCCAAGTAAAACAAAGTCTCCGAACCTCGGCAGGGCCGAGCAACAAATCTCCGAACCTTGGCAGGGCCAAGTAAAAAATCTCCGAACCTCGGCAGGGCCGAGCAACAAATCTCCGAACCTTGGCAGGGCCAAGTAAAACAAATCTCCGAACCTTGGCAGGGCCAAGTAAAACAATCTCCGAACCTCGGCAGGGCCGAGCAACAAATCTCCGAACCTTGGCAGGGCCAAGTAAAACAAAGTCTCCGAACCTCGGCAGGGCCGAGCAACAAATCTCCGAACCTTGGCAGGGCCAAGTAAATCTCCGAACCTCGGCGGGGCCAAGTAAAATGTTTCACCGAGCCATGACAAGGCCAGGTAAAAACCATTCGGGCTAAGACCCCAGCGAAAGGTCTAAACCTACAAGCCTCGACCAAAGCCGAACGGCCCCAAATAGTCCCCGAAGGACTTCGTCCGGTTTGAGAACGGGCGCTTAACGAAAACCATCGGCATGCGAAAAATGCCACCATCGGCAGAATTCCCCTAAGAGGCTATAAAGCCTCACGTAACCGGCCAAGGGCCCCAGGCTGGGCCGGGAAATTCTCCCTAGCAGTAGAAAACCTTTGGGCGACCCCCCTGTAGCTCGTCATTCGAAATATCTACGATTAATACGCAGGGCGATGGGACCAGACCGACACCCAAGTCCGTCGAGCGTATCAAGGTAATCATTCTCAAAGAAGAAAGAAATTCCTAAAAACGAGTCTATTTTCCATTTAAAAGAAGGAGCTACTGCGAGGCACAAGACACAAAAAACAAAAGCAAAAACGGGAGCAGGCAGGGCCCTGGAGTCAGTCGCCCCCAGAGGCCAGCAACTCCTCCAGGCGTGCCAGGTCGGCCACCTGCTGACGGAGGACACGATCTCCTCCTCTTGCCGGTCCATTATCCGGCGTAAGGTTTCCGCCTCCCGACCGAGACATCCAAGAGTTCTTCGGCGGTCCTCGCAAGCTGCTCATTGATTGCAAGGCCCGACGCGAGGGTCAGCCCATCGACGTCACGGAGGTACTCCTCCCCTCCGAGTACGGCGGCCGCTGACCGAGGAATGCGAGTCACTTGACGATCGCGCTGGAGAGGCCATTCTTTTTCGGAGCTCAGACCGAGGGATGGCCGAAACCAATCCCCTCGGTCATATTTATACCCGCCAGGCAGGTATCCCGATCGGCCGCGCCGCAGCGCCGACCCATGAGAGTTTGCCACGTGTCGACCATTCTAATGCGTGAGGAATCCAAAGAGTCGCGCCCTATCCCGAGTAAGATCGATAAGCGCGGAGGTTCCCCAGGCGAACACTTTCCGATCTGTCGCCCCCTGCATTAAATGCATTTGGCGCTTCCCCAGGCTGCTTAATACGCCCCTCTTCCTCGGAAAACGTGGAAGTCCGTCGCTCGGCGATAAATTCCCCTCGGAAAGAGCAGCATCGCCAGTAAAGGCGTGACAACACGCCGCCCGTTCCGCTCGAGCGCCCCCTCCATTAGCGCCGCGTGGACCTAACGCCGTAGCCTGCAACGGCGACTGATTCGCTCCCTCCGAGCTACCAGTTCTCCGAACCTCGGCAGGGGCAGGGCCGAGCTACCAGTTCTCCGAACCTCGGCAGGGCCGATTCTCCGAACCTCGGCAGGGCCGAGCTACCAATTCTCCGAACCTCGGCAGGGCCGAGCTTCTCCGAACCTCGGCAGGGCCGAGCTACCTCCGAACCTCGGCAGGGCCGAGCTACTTCTCCGAACCTTGGCAGGGCCACTCCGAACCTCGGCAGGGCCGAGCTTCTCCGAACCTCGGCAGGGCCGAGCTACTTCTCCGAACCTTGGCAGGCCAAGCTCCGAACCTCGGCAGGGCCGAGCTTCTCCGAACCTCGGCAGGGCCGAGCTACCAGTTCTCCGAACCTCGGCAGGGCCGAGCTACAATTCTCCGAACCTCGGCAGGGCGAGCGAGCCTCGACAGGCCGAGTAACTCCAACTTCGTTCGAAACTAACTCGGGGACAACCCCGACAAAAAGGGTGCAGACTCCCCGAACTTCGGCCAAAGCCGACTCACGATACTCCGAGCTCCGATAAAAGCGGAGCACAAAATACCAGACTCCTGACCTAAGCAAGGAGCGTATTTCGCCGAACGATCTCTGCACCGCCGCATACGAACCTCATTAGTTCGGGCATCATGAGATCCTCGTCTAAGGACGAGCGGGACACTTTTATGCCCCACAAACGACAAATAGCAATGGATCGGCACAAGAAAAGATAGAGATTGAAAACATTGAATATAACTCTCTTTATTGCCGATCATGATCAATTACAAATGCCTCACAGGCGTTACAAAAGCATTGAAATGCATAAAATAAAGGCAAATACAAAACTCGGCAACTGCTCCAAAGCAGCCTAGACAACTGCGATGCTCCAACACCCGGATCGACAAATCATGCAAACCAAGAAACGGCCAAATCCGCCTGGGCAGGATGAATTAAAAGATCCAAAAGGAGGCATGGCCCGCGGATGCTGATTCTGAGGATCCGGACGATCCAGCCCGCTCCCCTAGGAGGGGGCTGAATCGGCCGCCGCCCAGCCAAGGAAACCGGGGACCATCCGACCCCGGTTGCTCCCATATTTTCCCTCCCGTGGCAAGGATTCCCCTCAGAAAAGACGGAAACCCAAGCCAGCGAAAAGGGGAGGCCTGCGCGTGCCACGGAGGTCCATACACCTCCCACCCCGCGTCCCAAGCAGGAGCCGCAGAAACCACAACGGAAGCGCATATGTGCGCTCTCCGTATGATCTCTGCCCCCTCCATGTGCGCTCTCCATATGATCTCCGAGACTCGTCCCCTAAGGATGAGCCATCCTTCAGCTGCTCCCCGGTCGCCCCAGCTATCCGGCGGCAAGGAGCCCATGAAAGGAAAAGTCGATCCTTCCACTCGTAGCAACAGAGAAATGAGCATGGTAAAGTTCCAACAAGAAAGAAACTTTGGGGATAGCCAGATGGCCCCTTTCTCCCCTTTTTATAGGCAGGAAAGACTCGGGATGAGCCATCAGAGCTGAGAGTCCCGAGATTCAAACACCTGTCCCACGCCTCCACATGGCCCCTCAGATAAACGCAGCACCCCACTGCGCGCCAAACCCACCGCCTGAACCAGGACGTGTACGAAGATCCCCTTCCTGATCCCGAATCGCAGTCATTAAATGCAGGAAATCGTCCGCTGACGCTTCGAAAACCGGCGGGCTCAGAAAATCGTCCTTTGAAAAAGTACTGTCCAATAGTGGACGGTTGCGTGCGCATCGCAACGAGGTAGCCTGCATGGGAAAAGAGCACCTTCCGAAAAGCTCTGATGCAGCTTTATACCCCCACTCTGCCGTATCACCACTTCTAGTAAAGTAAAAACCGAATTGCCTGCGGGATGGCAGGACGCTGGCAGGGTGGCAGGAAGCACGAAAACCTATTCTTGCCTGTCGGCCCAGCCGACCTGGCCCGCCCAGCCGACCTATTTTTGCCTGTCGGTCCACGCCGACCTAATCGGCCCACGCCGACCTGTTTTTGCCCGTCGGCCCCAGCCGACCTAGGCCCCGGCCGATCCATCTCGCCTGTCGGCCCCAGCCGACCCGTTTTATTCGTCGGCCCCAGCCGACCTGTTTTCATCCGTCGGCCCTAACCGACCTATTCTTTCTGTCGGCCACGCCGACCTATTTTTGCTGTCGGCCCACGCCGACCTTTTTTGCCCGTCGGCCCCAGCCGACCTATATTGTTCCATCGGCCCCGGACGATCCATCTCGCCTGTCGGCCCCAGCCGACCCGTTTTATTCGTCGGCCCTAGCCGACCTGTTTTCATCCGTCGGCCCTAACCGACCTATTCTTTCTGTCGGCCCACGCCGACCTACGCCGACCTAGCCGACCTATATTGTTCCATCGGCCCCGGCCGATCCATCTCGCCTGTCGGCCCCAGCCGACCCTTTGTCGGCCCCAGCCGACCTGTTTTCATCCGTCGGCCCTAACCGACCTATTCTTTCTGTCGGCCCACGCCGACCTATTTTCATCCGTCGGCCCCAGCCGACCCATTTTATCCATTAGCCCCAGACGACCTATTTTGTCAGTCGATCCAAACCGACCTATTTTACCCACCGACCCGAGCCAATACGTTTTCCTGGTCTCGAATTAAGGATGGCCCAAGGATATCAACGAGCCATGGGTCGTTCACGATCAAGGCAACACTAGACAACGGCGAAGTCACGCAAGAAAGAGACTTAGATAAAAACAGGAAATCCCTTTGCTATGAAACGTCAAACAAATATCTAAAAGGGCGAGATACAAGAGCGGCTCCTAAGAACCAGGAGCCTCACCGGCTTTGGAAATACCCTCGGTCACGTCTGCAGGAGCACCGCTAGACTCATCCTTCTCTAATATTTTTGCCCCTTCCATGGCAGTTTGCGACCGTCCCTCGGAGGCTACGGCTTCGCTGGGACCAGGGGCGCCGCCAGGCTCAGCATCCGAAACGTCGGCATATTCATCTTCGTCTTCTTCTGCGGACTCGCCGTCTTCGGAATCTTCGACGCTCAGAAAAGAAAGGTCCCATTCCGGATGACTACTGAGTATCCTCTGCTTGCACTCTTCCATCCCGTGACGGAACGCGTCTACGCTCATGGCATCTTGCCTCCCCTGAAGAATGGCGAGCTGCATGTTGGCCTCGGCGGCCCGTTTCTCGGCCTCAACCGCCTGGGCCTTCAGGATGGCGTTTTGCTCCTCAAGCTCGCTAGCCCGTGTCTCGAGTTCCGAGCTCCGGCTGCGAGTGGACGCAAGCGCACTTTGGAGAGCCCGAACCTCCGACCCCATCTTCGCCATCTGAAAAAGCCAAAATCAGTCAGCGTCGCAAGGAACCAGTAGAAAAATGGAGAGGGTAAAATGGGAGCATACCTCCCCCTCTCGCCTGGCCAGACTTTTGGCCAGCTCCTCGGCCTCACTCCGGGCCCTCGTCCTGTCAGCGCCGACCAACTCGACCCTCTCTTGTAGGGTACTGATTTTCGATCGTCCGGTTTCAATCTCCCCACGAGCTTGCGACAACTCGTTGCTCACTCGAGTCATCATCCCTTGATGCCACTTAGCATTCTCCTTCAAGTCGGTGATTTCACCATCACGCCGTTTCAATTTCTCCTCCATTTCGTCCAGCATTCTTGCCAGGCGTCTTCTTTCGTCGTCGGCCTCTCTCCTCAACCGGCTCAAACTCTCGCCGTGTTCCCGCCGCATCGCCGCCACCTCTGTGGAGTGTTTTGATTCGATCCTGGCCAGCTCCCGACATGCTTCGTCGTTCTTCGCCAGGAGTCCCTGTAACTCCTCTACCCTGCGTTTCTACTTGGACACCTCGTCCACGGCAGCCTGATGTGCCGCCCTAGCCGCCCTCGAGTTCCTGTCCATTGTGTCCATGAGCTCTTCAAACTGCTCAGACACCTTCAGCCGCGACTGGAGCTCGACGTTCTCCCTCCGGGCCTGGACGCTGGCCCCCGTCGCCAAACTCAGACCCCAGCAAATCGCCCGGGAAAGCAAAACGCCCTACAAAGGCAAAAAACTGAGTAAGCGCCCACAACGGAGTCCATCGAGAAACATCTGTCGCGCTGAAAAAATGGCTCACCTTCGAGGCGTAGTCCCGGGTCATCTTCATCAAAGTCATGTTATCTATGGCGGGAAGGAGATGAATACCCTCAGCTACACCTTGCTGCCCGAACGCAGCATCGACCAATCCCAGGTCGGCAAACTTGTCCGTCGATGGATCCGCACCCGGATGCAGAACCGACCTTATCATGGCGGAAAACGCCTCATCAATGTTAGTCTCCGAACTGCTGGGTTGACCGGCCCCGCCTGAGGGGCCAGCCTGGACGACCCCCAGCTGAGTAGCCTTCAGCCTCTCAGCCTCCTCCATCAGGGCCCTGGCTTGAGCCTCTTCAGATAGCTCGGCCAGCCCAAGCGCCAGCCTCCCCAAAATCTTCTTCGAGGGGGCCCCGATCGTGGGACCCCCACTTTGTTGTGCTCCCTCCACCGGTGCGTCCTCTCCAGTCGCCACCACCTGCGCCCCCTCCGCGGGCTCCCCCGAGGTCTCGTCTAACCGCCTCTTGACCCATCGAAGGCGGCCCGACCTCGCTGCTGCCAGACTCCCCGGCGGATAGGCCAAGCAGGGGCTCCTCCCGAACTTCCTTCGCTGTGGCTGTCTCCTCCCCCTCTCCCGCTGGAGCCAGTGACAATCCCGCGGGGACAATAGACCCCTCTGCTACGACCGCCTCCACTGGACCCATCGCAGGTTCCTCTTTCAAGGGGGACGCGGTCGGACGAACCAGCGGAGCTTCATCCGAACTGTTTGAAATCTCCAACACGGGAGGTTCGGGCGCCACGGCCGCCCTCCCCGGATCCTCCTTCGCCCCCGACGCCTCTGTAGCGACTGCCCCAGCGCCCGGCGGGCTCCTTGCGGATTTATGAGCCCTTTTCTCAGGCCGGCCGCTGTCCGCACCGCTACCTTCCCCTGGGCGTTTCCCCCTCTTCCTCTTGGAGAGGCTCGACAACGCCAACCTCGTGGCTGTCAAACCGAGTTTACATTCTCAGACTCAAGCACGGTAATCGAGAGAAATACACAGCGTAAAAAGGAACTCACCTTGCGGATCCAGAGGGCTGAGCCCGGCTGCGAAGAGGGCCCCCTCCGATAACAGGTCGTTGGCCGAAAATACCCATCCATTACGAAGGACGTCCAGGTCCCTCTCCTCCTGCGCCGATAAGGCCGGATGCGTCTCCGCATCCCTTGCCACTTCTCCCCATCGTCGAGGAAAATTGGAACCGATGTTCCCCTCCGCAATCACAAATCGGCTCTTCCACCCCTTGATGGAAGAAGGCTTATCCGCAATGACATTAAAAGACCTTCGGGGCCCAATGGAGGTCCACTCCGATTTCCTCCCGGGAGTCAGGTGGTAACAGGTGCGGAAAAGGGGGAGAGTTGCAACGATTTGGATCTGGTGACACATCGAAATAAATCCGACGATATTCCGCCAACTATTTGGAGCCACCATCGATGGACAGATGTTGTAGTGGGTCATGATCTCCTTCACCAGGGGATGGAGAGGAAAGCAAAGACCCGCCTTAAAACTATCCTCATAGATAAAGGCCCCAGACTCTAATCCCCGGGTAACCCTATCTTCAAGTCCCGGCACCCGCAAAACTACATCCAGGGGCAGACCATACCTCTGGTGAATCCTTCCCAAATCCTCAGCAACGATTTCTGAGGCCACGTCTTCAGGGCTCATCGCCATCTCGGTTGAGAAAAATCCTGGGCGAAAACGATGAACGCTGGAGAGGACGAGAGACCAATACTCTTCTGAAAACAAGGCGAGAAGACGCCGCATGCGCAAGTGTATATATATAGGGCGGCTGTCACTTCGCTTCCCCGCCAAGGAACCGCCCTAGGGAGGCGGGACGTCCCATTCGAGGCGTTCGAAATCACCTCGATAAACCCCCATATCGATCGGGATTCACGGCACGGCGCAATCTCAACCGTCGCTAGTGGAGGAACCTTGCCTCCGAAGATACGATAGCCCTATCGCATTAAGTAGGGCATCATTGCATGAACTGTTTGGGCCAAGACGTCTCGTCCAGGACGCGCCACTTGAACTTATACTCCCTATGCCCGAACCTACGCTTCGAACTAGGGAGTGGAGGGCATGTGTTGAGGGGTAAAATCGTCATTGCATTGATATCCGCGCAAGGCGGCTAAGGCTGACCTCCTCCTACCGTCTTCTTCGGGCCTCCCTAGCTCGGCCTCTTCCGGGCTTCCCTAGCTCGGCCTCTTCCGGGCCTCTGTAGCTCGGTCTCTTCCGGGCTTCCGTAGCCCGCTACTACCTAGCGATCCACGTCCTGACGTCTACCTCCGCGGAACCTGATGCGGGAGAGCTCAAGCTTACCCGAGTAGCGCCTTAGGCAGGGAATCATGTTAAGACGTGGCCTAAGACCTATTGTAACCGCCTCAGGTCTACTCACCCAGATCCCAAGACATCAAGGAGTTCTCTCAGCCGTCGATCCCTTAACAGACAAGGCGTGGATTCTAACGGCCCCACAACGGCCTGATTCTGTCTACCCCCATATCGTAACAACCTCAGTACCTTCCAGAAGATGCTCAAGTCCCCAGGTGACAGTCTATAAAGGTCAGATTGGCAGATTCTCTCAGGTACGCAACTCTTGACGCGCAAAAACTCTGGAGTCATTCCTCTCTTCCGGCAGCTCGTCGGTGCTCTGCTCCTCCTAGAGCTCCCGATCGGCTGCCCCCTGGAAGGTCTCCCGGAGAGATCCACCTCCCCATTGTCTGGTTGATCGCCGATTCCTTCCTCACTGACTTGAGCGTCGGAGGGCCTTCCGCGGAGGACCACCCCCGGCGTCCCTCCGCGTGTGGGCTTCCTGTTTTGCAGGTCCGCCGCACCCCACTCCCCGAGGATCGACCGTGCCCGAGTCGGAGGACGGATCCCGGCGGCAACACAAATAAATATAATATTGACTCCTTAACCACTTTTGTTCGCTTTCAACTAATGTTTTTTTATCACTATTTTTTTAGCCTCTCCTAAAATATGACAAAAAATTTATAATGGTTGATTCTGTAGACCAAAAATTCTTATCTTAATCAAAAGAATATAATAATTATTTTTAATTTTTAGAATAATCATCAGTGTAATATTTTGATTTTGGATGTATTGTACATGACTGAAATAAAATTGAAAATAAAATATGATATCAATACTTTCATAATGTTTTATATTTAGGATCTAGTTATGGTACATTTTAATTTTTTTTAAATTCTAGCATCAATCTCATTCATTGTAAATTTTTATTTTAAATATTTAAATTTTTATATTGTATTTTTAATGTTTATTTTTTTTTATTTACGACATCAAACACATATCGTGAAAAGCATCATAGGAAAATGCCTTACATTTAGCAGCCATTGTAGCACTTTCGATTTCGTCTTTGTTATATAATTAAACAGCAACAATAGAATTTCTTACGCCGTTCGGATTCTCCGCGCTCATCGGATCATGATCGAGGGTGATTCTAAGACGGTCATCTCTTGGTTGCAGAAGGAGAATTATTCTGATGGACCCTCTAATCCAATCTTGAGGGATATTTATTCCCTTTGCGAGGGAATGACTTGGTCCTGATTCGTCATATATTTCGGGAAGCCAATGCTCATCATATATTTCGGGAAGCCAATGCGGCTGCTGATTGGGCGACTTCTTTTATGGCTCAGCATTCTGGCTCATGGAATTGGAGGGTTGGAGATCACTGTCCTACTTTTCTTTAGCAAATTTTATTCTCTGCTTTTCTTTATCTAGGCTGATTCACACGAGACTTGTGTGATCGCCCGTTTGTTACCAAAAAAAAAAAAAAAACAAACAGCAACAATAGAACAAAGAGACTAAGAAAAGAAAGTATTAACAATTTCAATGTATTTTTTCTTATTCCATCCTCCATGCTATCTATTTATATGCATATGAAAAAGATGTTACATTCATCAAAATTAATAAGAATTTATAGGGTAATGCAAATAGACATAACCTACCCTTGGAATACCAATGGGCATCATCTTTATTGATAGACATAATTTGATATAACCTCCTCTTGGAATTAATACCAATCGACATCCATTTTATCGATAATATTATAACACTCTCCCTTGGATATCCATTTATTTGACCAAGCATGTTAAAACTTTATTAGGTAAAAACCCATAAAACTTTATTAGGTGTCCAAAGGCTTATTATTGAAGGTGATTCTGCTACAGTTATTAGCTAGATCCGTCAGGATTCCACTGACTATCGGTTGTCCATCCCCATGATCAGTGATATCAGATCTCTTCTTCCAGGAGCTGCGAGTGCCCAGATTCGGCATATCTACAGGGAAGCCAATGGAGCTGCGGATTGGATTGCTGTCCGAGTGGCTTATCACTCTGGCTTTTGGAGCTGGCAGCGGGGTGACCCTTGCCCTACTATTCTAAGCCAAATATTGTATTCCGATATTTCGAGTTTGACTCACCCTAGATTGGTGTGATCACCCATCTGTACCAAAAAAAAAACCCATAAAAAATTCTTAGTGAAGGAAAAAGAGTACATCATCATCTTTATTGATAGACATAATTTGACATAACCTCCTCTTGGAATTAATACCAATCGACATCCATTTTATTGATAATATTATAACACTCTCCCTTGGATATCCATTTATTTGACCAAGCATGTTAAAACTTTATTAGGTAAAAACCCATAAAAAATTCTTAGTAAAGGAAAAAGAGTACATCATTCATGTCTTTTATTGAGAGGGGATACTGCCTCATTAAAAACCTTACAAGAAAAACCCAATGGGACAAAACCATAGCTAAGAAAAAAAGTACAGTATTTTGCTTTCCCTTTTGACGGCATCTCTTGATATACTTTTCTTAAAATTATCATTTAAAATCATTGAGTCATCGTAGTCCAATTTTTTGAACTAACTCCTTAAAGTATTGTGCAGGTATGCTGTCGGTGGCCCTATAGAGAAGGGGGAATTGACAATTTATGGTATCAAAGCTCTAGGTTATTAGGTCCTAGGGGAATAAGTATGAGTATGATTCTAAGATGATTGAATGATTATGATTATAGTTATTGAATGATGAAATTGATGTAATGAATAATGTCTTATAGGATGATTACTACAAAAGCACTTAGAGAGACAGAGGAATCCTCAAGCAGGGATAGAAGCAGAGGTTAAAGTAGACCCATAAGATCAGTTAGAAGAAGTCAATTTGGTAGAATGGCTTCTAGTGATTCTATCGAGCCAGTATCTAATGAGGCTAGGGTGAGGGCATCTTCAGAGCAGATGCCAGAATTTTCTTCATAGTCTGCTACCTTTGTGCCAGTGGATCCATCTCGGGCACAGACTCAGGGGCCCAATATGCCAGAGCTAGTGGGCATGATTACTCAGGCTGTGGTAGTAGCTGTGGGTGCTAGTTCTAGCCTTCCAGCTAAAAGTTTAGAGGTTGAGAGGAATGTGGAAAGAGCCAAGAAGTTGGGGCTCTGGAGTTCCAAGGAACTACTAATCCTCTTCAAGCCGGGCCCTGGTTGCATAGAGTAGAGAGGATATTTGATATGAGGGGATGCTCCGAGGAGCAGAAACTGAGTATTGTCACCTTCTTGCTGGAGGGTAGAGCCCAGAGCTGGTGGAGATCTATTTCTAGCAGGCAGCCCTAGGGAGTGGAATTATCATGGGGAGATTTTAGAAGGGAATTCCATCAACAATACTATTCAGAGATTTATAGAGATCAAAAGAGGAAGGAATTCCTTAGTTTGACCTAGGAGAAAATGTTTGTAGCAGAATATGAAGCCACTTTTATGGAGATATTCCAGTTTGTTAGGGCATTGGTGGCTGATGAGAGAGAGAGAGATGTAGATTATTCCAAGATGGATTAAATCACCCTATTAAAGCTAAGACCCGCTTGCAGGTTTATAATAGTTATTTAGAGTTGGTACAGGGAGCACTTAGAGCTGAGGAGATTGAAAAGAATATATGAATAGGAGGCAGGATAAACCGAAAAGAAGTGCTCCTAGTTATCCTTCTGCTGCGGAAGGAACTTAGTTATTCAAGAAACCCCAGAGGGCTGGACAGTTTTATTCTGGTTTTAGAGCCCATGGTGATGTGGGCAAGGGATCAGTATCTATGTCAGCTTTCAATCTAGCTCAGAGGAGCCTTTTGGGGGAGTGCCTCAAGTTGCCACCAGCAGGGTGTCTAGTAAGGTGAGGGACCAGGGTCATCCCTCTGGTGGAGGCAGAAATACACCTCCATATAATGTATGTGAAAGACTCCATTTGGAAGAGTGTAGGAGGGGTGATAAGGGATGTTATATTTGTGGTGATTTGGGTCACATGAAGAGAAATTTCCTCAAGAGAGGGCAGCAGACTGATGATCATTCCTAGAGGCTAGCAGTGCCGAGAGGACAGCCTGGCAGGAGAAGTAACAGAGGTACCCCAGCTCTAGCCAGTCAGTTGAGGACTAATGTGGATCAGCCAGGAGGGTCAGCCAGTATTTCAAGGGCTAAGGCCAAAGAATTTGCTATGACCAGGCAGGAGGCCCAGGTTGATCCTGATGTAGTGACAGATATGCTACCCATTCCAAGGGCTGAGGCCAAAGAATTTGCTATGACCAGGCAGGAGGCCCAGGTTGATCCTGATGTAGTGACAGATATACTACCCATCAATAATCATGATGCTTATATTTTGATTGATTCTGGATCTACGCATCCATTCATCTCATGTGAGTTTGCTAAGCATCTAGATAGAGATGTGGATCAGTTGGATAGCCAGTTGGTGGTATTTATGCCCATAAGGAGACCTTTTATAGTAGACTAGGTGTATAGAGACTGTGATATTTCTGTAGAGGGTCAGAAATTGGCAGTAGATTTGATCTCTTTGAGTTTGAAAGAGTTTGATGCCATCCTGGGGATGGATTGGCTATCTGTGCATAGAGCCAGAGTAGATTGCTTGAGAAAAGAGGTAGTGTTATAGACTTCTTATGGTAGGAATGTATGTTTCTTGGGTAATAGGAAGGGGGTGCCCTCAGGAATAATTTTTGCCTTGTCAGTTAACAAAATGCTAGCAAATAGATGTGAAGCCTATTTAGCTTGTGTGGTGAGCCTAGAGGGCAATGGTTTAGAGCTAGTGGATATCCCTGTGGTAAAAGATTTTTCAGATATATTTTCTAAGGAGCTGCCAGGATTACCTCTTGACAAAGAGATTGATTTCTGATGTGGCTGATCACGCCCCCAGGCAGCGGGGTAACAGTCTGCACAGTTATCGAAGCCAAGTCATAATTTGGCAGCCAATCCTAGCCTTGACCTTGGCTTCAGCTTCGAACCACGGCTTCAGCCTCAGACCACGGCTTCGGCCTCAAGTCTTGCCTCGCATAATCTTGGCCCATAGTTTCAGTCGCGGAACCAACTTCGAGTATTGAACCCAGTGATTTAAAACACCAAAGATGGCCATGTAGCCCGCTTACCCTCTTTTTACCAATATCATGGGCAGTTACCGATATACTATGGGCAGTTGCCGATATTTACGGCGCACACTTAGCGGTTGTGCGCCCATCTACCGCTTACGTAGCCGATCTTAATGGAAGAAGGGATTCGACGGTTATCCACGAAGGATAAGAGGGACCCCCGAGCAGGTATATAAGGACCCTGACTCACAACGAGGAGGGGACTCAACCTCTACTATCTCATCTTAATTCCTGTTCTCCAAATCGCTAACTTGAGCGCGGAGGGTCCCCGTCGGAACTACCGGTCTGGAACTTTTCTTGCAGGTTTCCAGCTATAGGAGGCGATCGTATCATTCTTCTAAAGACTCACAAAGCTCCCCTCTTGCTCGACGCTCTTTGAAAGTGATTTGGTAGCAACAGATTGAAGCGCCATGTAGGGGGAGCAGCAGCACAGACGTTCATTTCAACGCATCTGCGACCCCACAACCTCTGCAAGGAAGAAGATGATGGTTACACGTGTGCAGGAGGCCTCCACCAGTCATGCTAGGGGATGCCTTTCGCGGGCTGAGCAGCCGAGACCAACATCCCTGTTCCGCCTCCTGTACAACCATAGTCTATCCAGGCTGATCGGCTCGATGTTCTGACCCAGCAAGTTCAAGACCTGATGGCGGTGGTTCGGGGGCTACAGGAACAATGCTCTGCCACCACGCCATTGCCGCCTCAGCTCTCTCCGCCCTATGCGGAGGGTCATGGAACCAGCCATCTCATCGTGGCAGGACCCCTTTGGAGGCCTTCCACCATATGTCCCCGAGACCTCGTCAACGAGAGACTTCCAAGTGGCAACGGTCTCCTTCCCATCACTCTGACTGCTTTCCCAAGCGACGTAGTAGGAAGGAACCTAAACAAGTGCATTCCTTGCACCGGCGACCTTCCCCTATTCGTCTTCTGAATCTTCAAACAAAGATTCCAACAGAAAGATCACTCGTTGGGCCGAGCGATGGTTGGACGAGTACCATCAGTGGCTGAAGGAGCTCAGCTGCAGAATTACCAATCCTCATGGGGTGGACTATGACCACCAACCCCCGTTGTCTTGCCATATTATGGAGGAGCCAGTCCCACCCGAGTTCCGTCTACCCTAGCTGGACCCGTATGACAACATTGCAGACCCCCCTGGATCACCTAAAAGCTACAAGGTCTCATGCAAGTTCAGAGGGTAATAGATTCTCTTCTTTGCGTCGCCTTCCTAGCTAGACTTCGGAAGGCCGCACGTGCATGGTATTCTCGTTTGCCACCATGTAGTATTAACTCCTTCAGGCAGCTCGAGCGATCTTTCTTGGCCCACTTTGATGCATGCCGAGAGATTCCCCGGGTGGCCGATAGCCTGTTTGCTGTTCAGTAGAGGAGTGGCAAAACCTTGAAGGACTTCGTGGCTCGATTTAAGGAGGCTACACTCGAGGTCTACAATCTTGAAGACTCCATGGCCACCCTAGCCCTGAAGCGGGGGCTTTGTCCTTCCAGGTTCACCTATTCCTTAGATAAAAAGCCTTCCAGCTCCTACGCCGAATTGCTAAGCCAGGCGCAGAAGTATATCCATGGTGATGAAGCGGACTTCTCTAGGAGGGATGTCGATAAGGGGTCCGGGAAGAGGCCAACACCTCCAGAACTTGCTGGGACGCGGTTAAGAAAATCTGTGCCATCTCGTCGTCCAGATAATTGACCCCAGACTTTAGTTCCCAAAGAGCACTTCACCCCACTTCTCGCCCCGATATCCCACATTCTGTTAGAGATTGCGGATGAGCCCTACCTTCAGCGTCCACCCCCCATGAGGCCCGGGGTTCCCCGCAGCAAAAAACTATACTGTCGATACCACAGAGCCTATGGCCACGACACAGAAGACTGCCGCCTGCTGAAGAAGGCTATCGAGAAACTCGTTCAGCATGGCCACCTAGGCAAGTTCGTCCAAAGAGGGAACCCTACTACCCCGGGCCCGTCGGCACCTTCTGCACCTCAGATCGGCATGGACAATGCCCCGATGGAGAAGACGGTAGCCATGATCTCCTGGGGGCAGGTAACACTTCTAAAAGGCAGCATGAGGAGGGGGTAGATTCTGTAATTCATTTATTTAAAAGGGATCTAGAAGGGATAGTTAACAAACATGATGATAGCGTCGTCATGTCTATGACGATCGCGAAGCATCCTGTAAAACAAATTTTAGTTGACAGTGGGAGCTCTGTTGATGTTTTGAGTTACGATGCCTTTGTTCGGATGAATTTATCTCATAGTTCCCTTCGATCCATCACCATGACCTTGATGGGTTTTACTGGAGATTATGTAAGGGTCGAGGGGAGATCACTCTCCCTGTCATAGCCAAAACTTCACCATGTTAGAGCACGGTTCTTGTGAACTTTCTAGTAGTCTGGATCCCATTGGCCTATAATGCCATCCTTGGGAGACCCAGTTTGAACCTTATGGATGCCATTATCTCAACCAAAAGACTACTCGTAAAGTTCCCTACCGGCGAGGGAGTTAGGGAGATGAGGGGGGAGCAGAGCCCACTACCGTTCTGCTACCACTTGGCCCCCAGCCCATAGGAGGCGGTGTCGGCAACAGCACCCGAGCCGATCGACCCCCGAGACTTGGAGAGGAGAGGGGAGCCGGCCGAACACATGCTGACTTTCCCATTAGGGGAGGACCCGACGAGGACCATCCAGGTTGGAGCCCTACTTCCAGAGGAGGCATGCGATTAGCTTCTTGCTTTCCTGTGAGCCAACTCTGACATCTTTGCATGGTCGTCGTATAACATGTCGGGTATCCCCGAGAAGGTAATTACCCATCAACTCAACATCAAATCGGGGTGCTGGTCCATCCGGCAAAAGAAGAGAGGCTTCGCCCCAAACCGGCAGAAGGTCATTGACGAGGAAATCCGCAAGTTGGTGGTTGCAGACCACATTCGAGAGGTCCATTATCTCAACAGGTTGGCCAACGTCATGATGGTCTGCAAGGCTAACAGGAGTTGGAGGATGTGCATGGATTTCACTGACCTCAACAAAGCATGCCCCAAGGATAGCTTTCCATTGCCTCGGATTGACCAGCTGGTGGATGCTACATCTGGTCACGAGACCCTTAGCTTTATGGACACCTTCTCGGGGTACAACCAGATCAAGATGAACCCGACGGACGAAGAAGCTACCTCGTTTGTGACGAGAAGGGGATATACTGCTACAAGGTGATGCCATTCGAATTGAAAAATGCGAGAGCCACTTACCAGAGGCTATGAATAAGGTCTTTAAAGACCGGATCGAACACAATATGGAGGTGTACGTGGATGACATGCTAACCAAAAGTATCCATACCACTACCCATGTTGCCGACCTGGCGGAGACCTTCGGCAACCTCCACCGGTACCAGATGAGGCTGAACCCCCGCAAGTGCATCTTTGGGGTGACAGTGGGCAAATTCCTGGGCTTCATGGTGATGCAGTGTGAGATTGAGGTGAACCCCAATAAGATCTGAGCCATCTTGGACATGAGGTCCCCGGTTAACAAGAAGGAGGTGTGGCGCTTGACTGGAAGGGTGGCGGCCTTGAGCCATTTTTTGTCCAAGTCCGTGAAGAGGTGTCTGCCTTTCTTTAAGGCACTGCGCAAAGTCAATGGCTTCGAGTGGACGAAGGAGTGCCAGAAGGCCTTCGAGGGGTTAAAAGAGTTCTTATCTACTCCGCCATTGTTATCCAAGCCAAGGGGCGGGGAGGAGCTTCTCCTGTACCTTGCGGCCTCTTCCGAGGCTGTTAGCTCCGTGCTTATTCGCATGGATGCCAATAGAACACAAAAGCCAGTGTACTACACCAGTAAGGTGCTTCATGATGCGAATACTAGATATTCCAGAGTTGAGAATATTATCTTTGTCTTGATCATCTCTGTCCAGCGCTTCAGGCCCTATTTCCAAGCTCACCTGATCGTGGTGGTCACGGATCAACCACTCAAGGCAATCCTTTCTCATCCTGATACCTCTGGCCGACTGGCTAAGTGGTTGCTCAAGCTGGAAGAATTCGACCTATCGTTTTGACCCAGGTCAGCTATGAAGTCTCAGATCCTAGCAGATTTTCTAGTTGAGTGCACCTGGATAGAAGAGTAGCCGAAGGAGCCCCGTGCAAATCCTTCAGACACTGCAATCGAGGGAAGAGGGGAGGACTGGATCCTTCACATGGATGGAGCATCAAATTCTCAAGGAAGTAGGGCAGGCCTCATCCTAGCAAGTCTAGATGGAGTTGTGACCAAGTATGCCCTCTGTTTCCTCTTTCCAGCTACAAACAACCAGGCTGAGTATGAAGCCTTACTGTCAGGAATGAGACTAGCATGAGAGCTTGGGGTGAAATGCCTTAGAGTTTTCACCGACTCTCAGCTCGTCTACGATCAAATCAAAGGGGAGTACGAGGCTCGAGATCCTACTATGTCCCGTTACTTGAGTATGGTGCAGTCACAAGCCTCTCCCTTAGCCCACTTCAATGTTAGTTACATCCCCTGAGAGGAGAATGCTAGAGCTAATGTTTTGTCCCGGCTAGCCACCTCGGCTGATGGGACCTTGGAAAGAACCTACATGGAGCATCTGGAAGCCCCAAGCATCGACACGATAGAAGAATCCATGCCAGTCTGCCAAGATCCTTCCTGGATGGATGTTTATATCCGATACTCCACCACTGGCACCCTCCCAACCGACCCTGCTGAAGCCAAGCTGTTCAAGTGGCGAGTACCCAAGTTCTTGATGCTCGACGGACAACTATACCGAAGATCCTTCTCTCATCCTCTCCTCAAATGCATTGGTCCCGCAGACACCGACTACATCCTTCGTGAGATCCATGAAGGTATCTGCGAAAACCATTTGGGGGGTAGAGCGCTGTTACATAAGGCCCTACACTAAGGCTACTACTGGCCCACCATGCGGGAAGACACAACTGAGCTGGTCCGAAAGTGTGACAGCTGTCAGCGATATGCTAACATTCAATGGCTGCCAACCTCTCAGCTGAGCCCCTTGTCGGCTCCATCACCCAATGGGGGATGGACATTTTGGTACCGTTCCCTCCAGCCTTCGGTCAGCGAAAGTTTCTGCTCGTTGTCATCGACCATTTCACTAAGTGGGTAGAGGCCGAAGCACTTGCCAAAATCACCGAAGCCAAGGTGAGGAACTTCTTCTGGAAGCTCGTTATTTGTCAGTTTGGGCTACCCCATATACTTGTTACCGACAATGGTCGCCAGTTCGACAACAATTCTTTCAGAGAATTTTATGCCGAATTGGGCATATGTCAGAGGTTCACTTCTATCGGTCATCCGCAAACAAACGACGCGGCAGAAGTGACAAATTGGATCATCCTTCAAGGGCTTAGGACACGTCTGGACGATTTCAAAGGAAGATGGATGAAGGAGCTCCCGAACGTGCTGTGGGTGTATCACACGACGCCTTGAACCCCCACGGAAGAAACTCCTTTCATCCTTGTGTTCGGGTCGGAGGCAGTCATTCTGGTGGAGATTGGCATCCCTAGTCCCCGGACACAATCGTACGATGAGGAAAACAATTCCAGCCGGTTGAGAGCCAGCCTTGACCTTGTTGAGGAACTCCGCGACTGAGCATGACTCAGAATGGCTTCCTACCGATAGAGGATTGCAAAGTACTATAATGCCCGAGTTCGTCCCAAAACATTCCTCCTCGGAGACTTAGTCCTCAGGCGAGCCAAAGTCTCCAAACCTACAGAGGGGGGATAGCTATCGCCCAATTGGGAAGGACCTTATCAAGTAATCGATGCGCTACATCGTGGAGCATACCGGATCGAAGGGCTGGATGAGAAGCCTCTCTTTCGCACCTGGAGCGCGGACAACCTTCATCGGTATTATCAGTAGTGTATTGATATCTTGAGCTTGAGCATGTTTACTAAAAAAATATTCATTTTCTTACTAATGAAAGTGTCTTCAAGCGATCTTGCTTCTTTAGCTCAAGCTCGACTCCGCGTCAGCACTCAAGCCCAACTCCGTGTCGGCACTCAAGCCCGACTCGACGTCGGCACTCAAGCCCGACTCCGCGTCGGCACTCAAGCCTGACTCAGCGTCGACGCTCAAGCCCGACTCTGCGTCGGCACTCAAATCCGACTCAGCATCGGCACTTCAACTTAGCTTCATGTCGGTGTCCCATCATGAGGTGGGACTAGCACTCGCTCATGTAATTTTTCCTTGGTCTCAACTTTAGCCTTAAGGCTCCAGTTTCGACTTCTTCCGTATCTTGACTTTGACCTTGACACTGATGTCGAGTATCGGCTCAACTATGGCCACATCCTAGCTACAACTTAGTTTTCTATATTGCTTCTTCCTTACCTAAACCTAGCTACGGCATCGGTTCCTAAATGGGATCTACGATCTCGGCCCTGGTCTCGGTTCTAGAATGAGCAAATTATCAACAGTAAATTTCGAAGATTTCAAAAATTATTTTTCTCATTAATTGTAAATGTCTTACAAAATTGCCGACTCTTGTCGAGCCTCATTACAAAAAATATAAATGCTTAGGGCTCGGTCGGCGCTGGATCACCATTGGAAGGTTCCTCATCATCTGGTTCCAGATCGTCGATCCCCCCAAGACTGTAGATTCTTCTGACTTTGGCTTTGCAGTCTTAGAAGCCCCTGTTATATGTGAAGGCGGTGGTCTCGGCCAGCTCCTCGTCGTAAGTGTTGGACTTCCTGAAGTTCTCTACATCCTCGGCGGCCTTCTTCTCTGCCGCAGCAACTTTTCCCTTAGTAGCCGTCAATGCCTCCTTCAAGTTGATTATTTCGGCGTCGGATCGGCGAGCGATCTCTTCAGCATTTTCTGCCAGCTCCTTGGCCGCTTTTATTTCAATGATGGCGGAGTGTAGCCGATTCTTCAGCATGAACATCTCTGACTCTACCATCTTCTACTTCTCCTCCGCTACCATCTGCTTCTCCTCCACCACCTGAGCATTGTCGAGCTCATTGGCTGCCTAACATTGAGCTACCTCAAGCGCCTCTTCTGCCCTTTCGCCTGAGCTAAACTCTCAAATCGGGTAGCCTCGGCTTCGGCCTCGGCCCTTTGTGCCTGGGCCAATTCAGCTTGGGCCACCTCTAGAGCCGCCTCGGCCTTTTCTACTCTGGCCTCGGCTTGATTGGCATCTTCCTGCGACTGGTTGAGGGTGGCCTCGGCCTGGGATAGAATGCCTCTGACGACAACCAAGGAATTCATCGCCTGAACGAGCAAATTATTTGGGTTAAGTGAAGAACAATTCTTAAAGATTGACAGTGGGAAAGAACACTTACCTAGAGATGAGCCATAGACACTTCGTGGAAGAAAGCGGAGGTCCCTTGATTCTAGAGGATCCTCTGAAGCTCAGGTATGCAGACCTGAGCCATTGTCCGCTCGGCCCAACGGCCATTGTGCTCAAGGATTGACGAAAGGAAGGCGTGTCGGCTTCATCTTCCTCTGCGGCACAGGCAGATGGAGCTGTTGGCATTGGGTTAGAGGCCGGTGGTGCCTCTTCCATTGGTGCCACCGCCTGTGGAGTCTCTTCGGTGGCGGCTTCTTTGGTGGGGGAATGGCCTCTAGGGTCGGCCCTGTGGCCGGGGTCGTTGGCTCCACCTCGGGAGCGGCAGACGGTGATGGCGGGACTCCAGTTCTCTTCTCCTCTGGAGGCGTGTTGGTGAGGTCGATGGGGGATCGGGGTGGTGCTGGTGAAGGTGACGAGGTCGTCTCCTTTCTTCGGCCTCTTCATTTCTTCCCGAGGCCCCTCTGGCCTCGGCTTTCTTGCTAACTTTAATTTTGGCCTTCTTCTCGGTAGGGGCTCCATACGCCCGGGCCCTTTTTGTTAGGAATTGTATCCTAAAGCCAATCATTTGATGATTGTGCTAATGTAAATTGTATATAAATTGATATATTAATAAAAGTTATTTGGCAGTTTATTCATTACAAGAACATCTTCTTAATACTCCTGATTGTAATGAAGCCCTTAGGATCTTCCTTCACGATAAAGAAGGATTTATCTTTGAAGGTCCTCAAAAAGGTTCACGACCATATGATATACTATGACAGGGCCATAGTACTATCAATTATAGGATGTTGTATATTATATTTGTTGGTTGTCCTCTTAATCAAGGAGTGTAGAGACACTGGTATGACATACAGGTGAAAGTGTAGGAGTACATTTCACCAAACGTGACTCATTTCTGGACACTCTACTATCAAGAGTTAATCTGAGAAGATATAGGTATAAGTATCCTTCAGACCTGAAGATCACAACCAGTGGCTTACAAGCAACTCATTGTACTTAGGTTCTAGACCACCTGGATTTCTAATCCAGCTACGTAAGGTTATTAGGTGCAGTCAAGTACTTGTGGTAGTCAGTTGTGGATCAAGATGGAATTTGACCTATCCCATTAAAAGGAGAAATGCTTGTGTTTCAATTTAGCAAGACCTTGGCCAAGGCACTTCATGTGAAAGTCACATGATCACTAAAATTGAAATCACTTTATGGATTTGCTATTTAGAGTTGACAGGCTCTTAAGCCATCCTTAGCATTTGTGGTCAAGAGGATGAATTATACGGTAACTGTTTCGTAGGGTTCTTGGAGTTTGCTCGGCAACTCTTCGACCTATCCGGACGTCGGGATCCATTGCTAGATGGGCACATCGATTAGTATAGAAAGTTATTTTTATGCTACCGGCTTAGGTTCGAACCTAGAGAGTCACACGCATAGAAGTTTCCTAGGATGATCTGTTTGCTGATCAACGATTGAGAATCGTATATGATTTAATTAATCAATTTGATTGATTGAATTATCTCAATTGGGTTAAGTACAATTGAATAAGATTCAATTTGGTTTAAGTCTATTAGAAGGACTAGTCAATTTCAAATATTGATTTAAAATTAGACTTGATTTGGATTTAAATAGATTCAGGACTAGCCAAATTTGATTTGGGCTAGGACCATGATCTATGTGGGTTCAGTCCAATAAATACAGATTAGCTTAAACCAAAAACTAAACCCAAACCTCTTGCATAAGTTTGAGAGATTAAATTCATATATAGAATTTAATGTCTTGCATTAATCTTCTCCAAACAGTTTCATCGGAATTCTAAAGTGTTAGAATAAATGCGCCTCTTTGTATTAACCAACCGCTACGGTTCGATGACTCTTTGGTTTTTACTGAACGTCGGAATTAACCAAGCGCTACGGTTCGACGACTCTTTGGTTCTTTACTGAACGTCGGAATTAACCAAGCGCTACGGTTCGGCGTCTCTTTGGTTTTCGCCAAGCGGTGGAATTCTAAATGTTAGAATTTAATGGGCTGGCTAAAAAGAGACTATAAATAGAGGACATCCCTCACTAGATTACACAGAAGAGAAAAACACACGATATGTCATGAATTGATTTTCTAAAGAATTAGAATAGAAAATCTTGGTGATTCTGGTGCCAGCGGAAGTGTGGAGGATCCTAGAAGAAGAATTCAAGTGGGAGGATTTAAGATCAGCAAAGTCATTTTTCGTGAGCTAGCACTTCCGGGAATCCAATCATTCGGGGCTTCGCGTGGACGATACTAGAGGCCGGACGATTGAACGGCTGCAGAGCATAAAAGGATTTACCAATTGCCTTCAAGGTAAGTGATATGATCCCTAGATCTTAAGGCATGCTTCAAGATAAGAAGTATGACTTCTTGCCTTGAAGATCAAGACATGATCTTGATAGTTTTATTTATATGCATATTTTGGATCAATCGATCCTATATACAAGGCAAAGATATGATCTTGATGCATGTTAGATAGATTAGTATGTAATCTTTAAATTTCCGCATTGATAATTGTTATCAATAATTTAAAACATGCATGCCTTGGAGATTGTTTCTCCCTTCACTTCTTTCCTTGGCGGCGGCCTTTCTCACTGCTTGGAGTGATGGTGCCATATTTGCATAAGTCAAAAGGACTTGGTAAAAAAAAAAGGAAAAGGAGGAGAGCAGATGATGGAGGAAAGAGTTATGGCTGATCACCGTTACCAGGAATAAAGCCTGCCAACCGAAGATTCTCCTCGGCTAGCAGCTTGTTGCATCGGGGGACGTCGACAGTTATCAATAGCCCACGCCTCTTGGTCCCTTAAGAGTACTGTCGGGTCCTTGTTTGGCTCGATGTTTGGGATCCCCCACTCTGTCCTTACTCCCTCAACTTGAATGAAGAAAAACTTATCTTTTCACCCCTTGATGGACGTGGGAAGATACAACTTAAGGGTTCTGGTTGGTCTAGGAGCAAAGGACCACCACCCCGATTGTTTCCTAAGGGTATAGAAACTACGAAAGAGAGAAATCCTAGCCTCTATCCCGTGAATATGGCATAGTACTAGGAAACCGATAATGGTCCGAATGGAATTTGGAACCAACTATGCCGGAGCTAAGGAACATCTGTCTAAAAGGTTAAGTATGAAAGGGTGGATAGGAAGGCGAAGGCCGGCTTTGAAATAAGTTTCGTACAAAGCTACCCTATCGGGATAAGACGAAGTTACCCTATCCTCAGGAAGAGGCCGGTATAGGCGGAGATTAGTGGGGAGACTATACTTAGCCCTAAGATTTATAATCTACGGGGCGGTCATGCTCGAGGCAGTCCCCCGGGAGACTATACTTAGCCCTAAGATTTATAATCTACGGGGTGGTCATGCTCGAGGCAGTCCCCCCCCCCCGGGAGACTATACTTAGCCCTAAGATTTATAATCTACGGGGCGGTCATGCTCGAGGCAGTCCCCCAAGGGGACTGCCCCATAGTGGATGATGAGCTGGTGATGGCCGGACGGTGCCGGATGGGAGCCCTTTCGGTGGCCGGGCAATTCCCTGGAGCCTGTCCTGCTCCAGGGGGACCCTATCAATGGAGGAGGAAGACCAGCTCGGCGGTGGGGAAGAAGAGGGTCGTGAAGGATTGGGGGAATAACCCCCAGAATCGGAGATCGAACAGGAAAGGGATGAAGAAGCCATGGGAGCTAAGATGGACTAACCTGAAGGATCTGGGAACCTGAGATCGAAGACGAAGAGCTCAGGAAGATGTAACAGTGGTGGGAGATGAACAAACTCGAGCAGGATCAGGAGGAGGAAGAAAGTGAAGGCAGTAGAAGCGGCTCAGATCAGAGGCAACCCCTTTTATAGCCTCGTTTCAAATCATCCCGCCAGTCCGCAATTTGGCCACTCACTTGCCCGCTTGCCACTGGGAATCGATTCGGCAACTGCCCGATGCACGGAACGCGAGGGGCACTATCAATGATGGGACAGCGGTGACCTCACCGCAATGATGGTGCCTGCCTTTTCATAGCTCCGTACCCAAGAGAAATCCCCCTCGATCTCAATGACTAGAATGAATGAGCCGATGGCATTGCAACGCCCGATGCCTCATCAAAGAACAAATGGCCCTTGGAGACACGTGTCCTTTTCGTAGCCGCTAGCGCCCGAGGATTAGCCACCGGCTGATATAACGCCCCTATCACTGTGTTGGCCCAGATGGCAACCCAAGAGGGGGGGTGAATTGGGTTGTTTAAAAAATTTAACTCTTTAAAAATAATTAGATTGATATGAAGGTGCTTAAGTAAACTAAATTAATTAAAGCTAAGCACAAATAAAGATGATAGAGAGAGAGATAAATGCACGATAAACATAAAGATTTTATAGTGGTTCGGTGTATCCAACACCTACGTCCACTCCCAAGCAACACTTGGGTCTACACTATAATTCCACCGATTACTGTCGAGTTGTTTTACAAGCTCACAACTCCAACTTTTTGTTTTACTCGGGATCACAACAAACCCAGCCGGTTTTCACAGGCTCACCAGCACAAAACCTTAACTACAAGCTAACCTTAGCTTGTCCCGAGGTATACTACCTCCACTAATTCAATCCTCCTGATTGAATTAGCAAACAATAATTTAAAAATAAGGTTTACAATACAAAACAGCTCCTTAAATGAGCAAATATTCAATTTAAATAGATAAGGATTAGAAAAGCCTGTTTGAAGCGATTTGAATGCAAGCTTTTCTTCTTTTCTTCTTTTCCTCTTCTCTTTTGAATGGTTGAATCAAGCTCCAGCTCTGATTCTTCAAAGAAGGTGTTGTAGAGAAGTTAAGGAAAGAGGGGCTTTTGTGCTTCTTCTTTTCTTCTTTGTGAATCATTCGAAAATGATCTTTGAAAGCTTTGGATTTCTTTTGAATCTCTCTTCAGAAGATGGACGTGGATTCAAAGATTTCTCTTTAAAAATTTCTCTCTCTTTTTCTCTTGATTTTTCTGATTTTTCTGTCTCCTATTTTCAAACGGATGATTCCCCCTTTTTATAGATCTCTTAATCCAAGATTAGGTGAGAAAAATAGCCGTTACAGAGTACTTGGATTGCTTCTACACATAAAAAAATATAGCCATTAGAGATTAGGTGGAAAAATATTACCGTTGGAGTTCGTTCTGACATTTGAAAATCCATTCTTGACAGATTGGAGTCGGCTTCAACTTTGCAAGTGTCGGCTCCAACTCAGGTTTCCAAAAATAGTAAATAAAAAGTTTGTTGAAGAGTCGGCTCCGGAAAAGTGATGTGTCAGCTCACTGCATTTAGGTGTCGGCTCCCGAAACTGAGGGTGTCGACTCCGACGATGTCTTAAAAATAAGCTCTCTGTTCTCAGGTTAGAATCGATTCCAAAAATTTCAGGTGTCGGCTCCGAAACTCTGGGTGTCGGCTCCCGAACTCAAGGTGTTGGCTCTAAAAATTGATGCAGAAAGCACTTCTCTATATCTCAGGTTAGAATCGGCTCCAGAGTTTTAGGTGTCGACTCCAAACCGTACCAAAAACTTAGAAATGTTTTGATATGCCCTGGTATCGGCTCCACACACTGTAGGTGTCGACTCCAAGGTCTGAACTTAAATATTTTCTATTTAAAACTTAATTCTAAACTAATTTTGTGTATCATTTGAATAATTAAACATTCTTAATACCTGAAACACTTTTCAAATTTGTCAGAAACACAATGAATGTACTCATGGCTTTTGTTAATCATCAAAATCAATAATTGGGTCAACAATCTTCCCCTTTTTGATGATGACAAAAACATTGAGTATATGCATGATCAAACAATGAAAGTTTCGAAGCAAATTTTAAGTTCTCATAGTTAAGCTCCCCCTGAATGAGGTAGCTCCCTCTATGATACTCAAATTAACATCTTCTCTCCCCTTATCATTAAAACTCATGTAAATAAGTTCATTCAATGCTTGATACCAATTAATCACCAATTAATCAAATTCATTCAATAAGTTCATCAATAAGTTCATTTAATGCATATACAATTATCTTCTCTCCCCCTTTTTTGTTATCAACAAAAAGGTTAAGAAAAGATTTGTTTAGCTTAAATTAACATCAATCATTCTTTCTCTTTCTTTATAAAAGTTTAAATATAAGAATCAATATGAGCTGAACAAGATTAACTGAAAATCAAAGTTCAACTATGATATTCAAAACTTCATTACAAATTTCATAAAGTTAAATACTTCATTACATCATACTTCATTACATCATTCAAAAAAAAAACTTCATTACATCAAAGATTCAAACTAAACTTCAAAGACTAAGTACATCAAAAGGTAAATCAAACAACAAAAGCTAAAAACATCAAAATCTAAGGAGTCTTTTGAGTTCTTCTAAAATTTTTTTCATTCCTTCACTTTGAATTTTGATAAATTCATTCAATCTTCTATCAATAAATGCAGATGCCACTGTAATTTTCTCTTGTAATTCAGCATTGCATTTAGAGTATACATCAGAATCTCCTCCTATTTCTTTGATTTTCTCAAATATATGCATAAGATCAATCTTCAAGGCTTCTGAAGAAGATCCAAAGGATGATTCAATCTTGCTTACTCTCTCTTCCAAGGAATAGAACATCTCCCTTAAACTCATTAGACTACCATCTAGCTCACTCTTCATTTTAGCTTCATGATCCAAAAATAAAGATTTCAACTGCTCCATCTGAATCTTAGAAAAACCAACAGTGGACTGAACAGAAGCTGAAGGAGCTGGTGTAGGAATAGAAGGTACTGGACAGCTAGGGCCAGGTGATATATGCCTTACTAAGGGCTCTACCTCCGAAGTGTCGTGGGCTCCAGTATCCATCTCTGCTGCCCTATCATCCATGCTTCCTTTTCTCTCCTAGTTTTCATTAATTTTAATGAATCCCATCTGGTGCAGTGTGGCTTTATTGTAGTAATCTGTATGTCTTAAGCATTTCATGAGCTTATTTTCTAATATATTAACTCCTTGGCTTTGGAAAATAGTGGTCAAAATCATGCCATAAGGAAGGGTAAATCTCTTCTTTCCTCCAGCCTCGGCCATATACCAAATAATCATACCCGGAAGGTTAATAGGCTGGCCGGTCACAACAGCATCCATAACTAGAATATCTCTCAAAAACATACTCAAAATGACCGGTTTTAAAAAACAAGATCCTACCACAAATATTGTCTAACAATCTAAGCTCCAAGGGCAATTGGTTAGCCCTAACCTCTTCAAATTTAACAACATCCCTACTAAGCATTCTAGATAAAGCAGCTCCTCTATCACTATGAGCATTGGCAGTGAGTCCAGCAACTGGAATATCTAACAGTCTACCCAAAATTTCAAAGGTGAGGTGAATCCTTGTTCCTCTCACAAAGCTAATTAAACCTCCATCTCCTCTAGAAAAATTCAAGTAAAAATCTTTAACAAAAGCAGGATAGGTCGGAACATCCAAAGAGAATACCTTCTTCCATCCTATATCTTTGATTTGCTTGCCTAAGGAGAAGCCCTCACCTCAAAAAATCCGAAGTTCACCTTCCTACCCATCGTTATTACTTTTCTCGCTAATAAATCAACCTGTGGTAAGGATGGACCTGGAATGGCACTGGGCGTGAAGGATGAAGACGAAGAATCTAAGCTGGGCGATGGTTGAGGAGCCGGACGCCTCTCACTCCTCTTTCTTGTCTCCACGGGAGCTCCAAATATTGATCCCCTTCGCTTTGGTGCCATTGAATCCTAGGGAATAGTGAATTTGAGAGATTCTAGGTTTTGGGAGGCTTGGAGAGAATTTTGGAAGAGATTGGAAATGATTGGGGACGAAAAGGTGTCGACTCTACCCTAAAATAGTCAAATTGGATCCACAAGGTGTCGACTCCTACAAAGTCAGGTGTCGACTCCAAGTCGTTAACACTGTTAGCGCCTAAACTAGAGTCGGCTCCGCTAAGGCGGGTGTTGGCTCCAAGGTCTCAGATCGAGAGCGACACAAAAGAGGTATCGACTGTTGGGAATTGTATCCTAAAGCCAATCATTTGATGATTGTGCTAATGTAAATTATATATAAATTGATATATTAATAAAAGTTATTTGGTAGTTTATTCATTACAAGAACATCTTCTTAATACTCCTGATTGTAATGAAGCCCTCAGGATCTTCCTTCACGATAAAGAGGATTTATCTTTGAAGATCCTTAAAAGAGTTCGCGACCAAATGATATACTATGATAGGGCCATAGTACTATCAATTATAGGACGTTGTATATCATATTTGTTGGTTATCCTCTTAACCAAGGAGTGTAGAGACACTGGTATGACATACATGTGAAAGTGTAGGAGTACATTTCACCGAACGTGACTCATTTCTGGATACTCTGTTGTCAAGAGTTAATCCGAGAAGATATAGGTATAAGTATCCTTCAGACCTGAAGATCACAACCAGTGGCTTACAAGCAACTCATTGTACTTAGGTGCTGGACCACCTGGATTTCTAATCTAGCTACGAAAGGTTACTGGGTGCAGTCAAGTACTTGTGGTAGTCAGTTATGGATCAAGATGGAATTTGACCTATCCCATTAAAAGGAGAAATGCTTGTGTTTCAATTTAGCAAGACCTTGGCCAAGGCACTTCATGTGAAAGTCACATGATCACTAAAGTTGAAATCACTTTATGGATTTGCTATTTAGAGTTGACAGGCTCTTAAGCCATCCTTAGCATTTGTGGTCAAGAGGATGAATTATACGGTAACTGTTTCTTAGGGTTCTTGGAGTTTTCTCGGCAACTCTTCGACCTATCTGGACGTTGGGTTCCATTGCTAGATGGGCACATCGATTAGTATAGAAAGTTGTTTCTATGCTGCCAGCTTAGGTTCGAACCTAGAGAGTCACACGCATAGAAGTTTCCTAGGATGATCTATTTGCTAATTAACGATTGAGAATCGTATATGATTTAATTAATCAATTTGATTGATTGAATTATCTCAGTTGGGTTAAGTACAATTGAATAAGATTCAATTTGGTTTAAGTCTATTAGAAGGACAAGTCAATTTCAAATATTGATTTGAAATTAGACTTGATTTGAACTTAAATAGATTCAGGACTAGCCAAATTTGATTTGGGCTTGGACCATGATCTATGTGGGTTAAGTCAAATAAATTCAGATCAGAACCCAAACCTCTCGAATATGGATCTCATATGATGAGATGGCTAAAATCTCATCTCAAGAGATAGAATTTAATGCATGACATTTATTTACCGAACGTCGGATTTATCCCTCGTCTCTTTGGTTTTCTCTGAACGACAGAACTAAACCAAATGCCGTGACTCCTTGGTTTTCTCCGAACGTCAGAATTAAACCAAGCGCCGCACCTTCGGCGTCTCTTTGCTTTTGCCAAACGACGGATTCTTAAATGTCAGAATTAAATGTCAAGGCTAAATCTAGACTATAAATAGAGGGCATTCCCTCACCAGAGAATACAGAACAAAAATAGAACAACAATACACGATTTGTCATGGATTATAATTCTAAATTATCATGGATTGTAATTCTAAAATGTTGGAATAGGAAATCCTGATGATTCTGGTGTTAGCGGAAGCCTGGTGGATCTTGGAGGAAGATTCAAGTGAGAGGATTCAAGATCAGCAAAGCATTTTTTCGCGAGTTAGCACTTCCAGAAATCTGATCATTCGGGGCTTCGTGTGGACGATACTAGAGGTCGGACGATTGAACGGCTGCAGAGCAATAAGGATTTACCTACTGTTCTTAAGGTAAGTGATTTGATCCCTAAATCTTAAGGCAGGCTTCAAGATAATAGTGTGACTAGTCATCTTGAAGATCAAGATATGATCTTGATATTTTTATATGCATATTTTAGATCAAACGATCCTGAATATATAGGCAAAGATATGATCTTGATGCATATTAGATAGATTAATATGTAATCTTTTAATTTTCGCAATGATAATAGTTATCAATTTTAAAATTATGCATGCCTCGGAGACTATTTCTCCCTACAAATGGTATCAGAGCCATGGTTTCATTAATGATCTAATTTATTGCATATAAATTAATATTCTCATTAATTATGTAATTATGGCTAAAACTTATCACAAGGCCATATGGTCACATGTGGATTGAAAATCCGAATTACCCATTCAATGAGGTATTCTATGACATATTGCCGTACAATTGTTTTATCGTTGATGCTTTGTTTAAAGAAATTTAAATTATGCTTTGGCATCAAAACACACACTCTCAAAAGATATTTTATATTTGATACATATTGATGTTGTATAAAACCATAATATTTGCATGTTTATTATAAAAATATAGATATGATATATGATGTCTATGTTATAAAACATACAAATATTTATGAGAGTTTTATTTGAATGTCAAATATTAGTTCATAATTTTTTTTTTAGATATGATCTAAATATAGGAATTATGAGTAGTAACATTATGCTTGATTGAAATATATGACATGTTAACATGAAATATATTAAATCATTTGGGTTAGCTAAATCGAGTCCATAAAGGGTTAGACTCTAAGGTTTAAATCAACTGGACTAAAAGAGTATTTGTTCAAATCTAATTAGATTAGGTTAGGAATGCTCTAAATCAAACAATAGTTGTAGTTGATCAAGTCCTTCTCTTTGATTAAACCAAATGGAAGTAGATTAGGCTCCGTGGTTGAGCATGAATCTATTAGATGGTCAAATCAAAATTGGTTAACCATATGATGTCAAGGTGGGATGGCAAGTTACTCTAGGATCAATGATCGAATGGTTTTTAATTGGGAGCTACTCGTATTGATGTGTCTTTAACAAGTTAATGGCATATCCCTTCCATCGATCTCTCTCACCTGGTCATTGTGGTGAACCATTTATGATTCAGATCATTTACCTGATTCGGATTGACCCATGCCTGTAAGGATATCAGTATGACTGATTTAGGTGCCACTTAACCTGACTTAATCTTGTTTCATTCTACCGATTTGATAGATTCAGTGGGAGAACTTGATTAGTTAATTTATCTTCATATTATTAAAATCCTCTAAAATTATTAGGTCCTTAAAATGAAATAGTTATATGATAACTAGATCATAGCCTCCCATTAAGGTGGGTGATAATGAGTCCGATGTCTTAATAATCATTGGAGGCACTCCATGCCTGGTGCTTGTCAACCATCGAAATTATCATTCATTATATGATAAGTCAGCGTAACAATTAAATAAATAGTTAGGTGAGCCGAGCTTCACTCAGGCTTGGTTGTCTATTGATAGGTTACACTGATTATATCATTTAATGGTTGGACCTAACCAGAACCTTCAGTGGAGGCACTTCATGCCTGCTGAAGAGGTACATGGGGCAAAACTGAACACTAAGAATTGTTTGGGGAAACAATTGGTTTTGAACCTACTCTTAGATGCATATGGGTTAGCCAAGCTTCACTTGGGCCTGTATGTAGTTTATGTAGATCTTAGTGCCCGCTAAAGAATTAAGAATAATTCTTCGAATTGGGGTGTAGAGGCTGCCAATTTGAACAAAATAGTGGGAGAATCTTTAGACTAAAGTCCAAGTCTTTAGACTGAATCAATTTATATACTAATAAACTTTAGTTTTTCCTTATGCATGGCCACTAATTTATCATTAAGGTCCCTATTGGATAGTGACAAATTGAATGGTTCCAATTTCAATAGCTGGTTCAGAAAACTTAAGATCATCCTTGAGCATGAGAGGATTCTATATATTTTGAATAATCCTGCACCAAAGATACCTGATGCAAACACCCAAAGTTCTGAGAGAGACACTTATCAGAAGTGGCTCAATGATAGAACTAGCGTGCGTTGTATCATGTTAGCAGCAATGAACGATGAATTCAGTCGCCGGTTCGAGAATGCTCAGCCAAAAGAAATCATTCAAGCATTGAATGAATCTTTCGGCACACCCGACGATGTTGAAAGGCACAAGACTAGTTGTGCTATTTTCAATGCTTGAATGAGAGATGGATCTCCTGTCACTGATCATGTATTGTACATGATCGAGAAGATAGAACTCCTAAGCAAGCTCGGCTTTCCCTTACATGAGCAGTTAGGAAAAGATGCGATCCTGAATTTCTTGCCTCCATCCTTCCGACCTTTCCTTACTCATTTTCGAATGACAAAGCCTGCAGTCAACTACCATGGTTTGTTGGGGTTGTTACAGAACTTTGAGAAGGATAACTAGCTCTTTAAGGGTTTGGTTAATGTGGTTGAAGGATCTAAGGTAGGGCGTAAACCCTTTGGGAAAGGGAAGAAGAAAAAGAATAATAAAAGGGTGCAACATGCTAGGACATCTATAAGGGGTCAGATGCAGAAGAAGAAAGTTGATAAAAGTCAAGCTGAATGCTTTCACTGCAAGATGCAAGGGCACTGGAAGAGAAACTGTCCTCTTTACATTGTCACACTTGATCCAAACAGGCCAAAGAAGAAAAAGGAGCAAGATGTTGCTCAACAAGGTATTTATATGATAACACCTTGTAATTTTTCTATATATGATAATCAGACCTGGGTATTGGATACCGGGAGTCCTTTTAACATTTGCAATTCATTGCAGGGACTACAGGTCACCAGAAGATTTGAGGACAATGAAAGATTCCTAAATGTCGACGATGGAAGATTAGTTCCAGTATTGGCATTAGGAGTTCTTGAAATAGTTTTCAATAGAAATGTCATTATACTAAATGATTGTCATTTTTTCCCAACGTTCTTATTGGACGTAATTTCTGTAGGCCTTCTGGACAAAATAATTATGAAATTTCAATAAAGGATGTTACTTTGAATATCATTATGAATGGAGTCACTGTAATGACTGGGCATTTATCTAATGGCATTTATATATTATCACAGCCTGTGAATGTAGTGTACCAATCAAGTAAGCGCCCTAGAACAACTGATGTCACAGATATTTATCTTTGGCACCATCGGCTGGGTCATATCAACAAGAACAGATTAAACAGGTTAACTATGGAGGGCATCCTTCGAGTTGATGATTGTGAATCATTAACTACCTGTGAATCATGTCTTCTTGGTAAAATGACCAAGTCATCTTTTACTGGAAAAGGTGAAAGTGCCAAAGAGCTATTGGGTCTAGTACATACTGATGTATGTGGACCAATGAGTACTTGTGCCAAAGGTGGATACTACTACTTCATTACTTTTACAAACGACCTTTCTAGGTTTGGTTATGTCTATTTTATGCGACATAAATCTGAATCATTTGAAATGTTCAAACTATATCATAAAGAAGTAGAAAAACAAACAGGAAAATGTATTAAGACCCTTCGATCAGATCAAGGAGGCAAATACCTTTCCAATGAATTTGTGACATATTTAAAAGAGAATGGGATTCTCTCCCAATGGACTCCTCCTGGAACACCGCAACATAACAGTGTATCGGAAAGAAGGAATCAAACTCTGTTAGACATGGTTTGGTCCATGATGGGTTTTGCAAGCTTGCCAATATTATTTTGGGGATACGCATTAGAATCAGCTTGTCATATTCTTAATAAGGTTCCAAGTAAGTCTGTTTCTAAAACTCCACATGAGATGTGGTATGGACATAAACTGGTTATAACCTATCTGAGAGTCTGGGGGTGTCCGGCTTATGTGAAACGTGCAAAATCAGACAAACTTGAACCCAAATCTGACAAATATTTTTTCATCGGCTATCCGAAAGAAACAAAAGGATATTACTTCTACAATACTGAAGAACAAAAGTTGTTCATTAGTAATAGAGCAGTTTTTCTTGAAAAGGAGTTCCTTAGTGAAGGAACAAATAGCTCTAATGTTGAACTTGAGGAAGTTCATCAAGTAGAAGGAACAACACAAACCAGTGAACCCCTAGAATCTGAGTTGATTAGATCAAACTCAAAACCCATTTTAGATGCACCATTAAGGCGATCTGGTAGAGTACCACATCAACCGAACAGATACGTGGGTTTCTTGGTCCAGAATGATGATCTTGTTGAACTCGATGAGAACAACGAGGATCCGATCACCTATATGGATGCTATGCAAAGGACTGACTCTAATAAATGGCTCGATGCCATGAAATCCGAACTTGATTCCATGAAGGACAATAATATAAGGACATTAGTTGACCCATCCGAAGGGATAAAACCCATAGGGTGTAAATGGGTTTTCAAGAGGAAAAGAGGCACAGACGGAAAGGTAGATACCTATAAAGCACGTCTGGTTGCCAAGGGGTATCGTCAACGTTATGGTATTGACTATGACGAAACGTTTTCTCCTGTGGCAATGCTGAAATCCATTCGGATTATGCTAGCTATAGTAGCACACTTCGATTATGAGATTTGGCAGATGGATGTTAAAACCGCTTTTCTAAATGGTGATTTAGAAGAACAGGTGTATATGATACAACCTGAAGGTTTTATATCTGAAGACGAGTCTAAAGTGTGCAGGCTACAGAAGTCTATTTATGGACTTAAGCAAGTATCAAGGAGTTGGAACATACGATTTGATAAAGTGATCAAATCTTATGGCTTTATTAAGAATAAAGAAGAACCTTGCATTTATAAATGGGCTAATGATTCTGTTATTGTATTTCTTGTATTATATGTGGATGATATTCTCTTAATCGGGAATGATATCCCTGCATTATAAGGAATAAAGACATGGTTATCATCACAATTCTCCATGAAAGATCTGGGAGAAGCATCATATATCCTAGGGATGAAGATCTATAGAGATAGATTTAAGAGGATGCTAGGTTTATCCCAATCTACGTACATTGACACAGTGCTAAAGAGGTTTAGCATGGAGAATTCCAAGAAAAGCTATCTTCGATAGGCCATGAAATTCATCTTTCTAAGAAGGATTGTTCGACAACTCCTAATGAAAGAGAACGTATGAGTCGAATTCCATATGCTTCGGCAGTAGGATCGATTATGTACACCATGACATGTACAAGACCAGATGTGGCATACTCACTAGGAGTAGTGAGTAGATACCAATCTGATCCAGGAGAAAAACACTGGCAAGTTGTTAAGACAATCCTTAAGTATTTGAGAAATACTAAGGACCAGTGGTTAGTCTATGGAGAGTTTGATTTGAAACTTATTGGATATACTGATTCCAGTTTTCAATCAGATCATGATGATAGCAAAAGTGTATCGGGTTTCGTGTTTATCCTAAATGGTGGAGCTGTTTGCTGGAAAAGTTCCAAGCAACATACAGTGGCAGATTCGGTGTTCGAGGCAGAGTACATCGCTGCATCAGATGCTGCGAAAGAAGCTGTGTGGCTGCGAAAGTTTATGTTCGAGCTTGGAGTGACACCTTCCATAGATGAACCAGTCCTGTTATACAGTGACAGCACTGGTGCCATAGCTCAAGCAAAGGAACCACGAGCACATCAGTGCACCAAGCACATACTGCGCCGGTTTCATCTTATTCGAGAGATAGTAGACCGAGGTGACATAAATCTTCAGAAGATTGATGGAAAGGAAAACCTAGGTGACCCATTTACTAAAGCACTCAGCATCAAGGAGTTTGACAACTATAAGTTGAAGATGGGTATTAGATACTGTAATGAGTGGCTTTAGGCTAAGTGGGAGTTTGTTGGGAATTGTATCCTAAAGCCAATCATTTGATGATTGTGCTGATGTAAATTGTATATAAATTGATATATTAATAAAAGTTATTTGGCAGTTTATTCATTACAAGAACATCTTCTTAATACTCCTGATTGTAATGAAGCCCTCAGGATCTTCCTTCATGATAAAGAGGATTTATCTTTGAAGATCCTTAAAAGAATTCGCGACCAAATGATATACTATGACATGGCCATAGTACTATCAATTATAGGACGTTGTATATCATATTTGTTGGTTATCCTCTTGACCAAGGAGTGTAGAGACACTGGTATGACATACAGGTGAAAGTGTAGGAGTACATTTCATCGAACGTGACTCATTTCCGGATACTCTGTTGTCAAGAGTTAATCCGAGAAGATATAGGTATAAGTATCCTTTAGACCTGAAGATCACAACCAGTGGCTTACAAGCAACTCATTGTACTTAGGTGCCGGACCACCTGGATTTCTAATCCAGCTACGAAAGGTTACTGGGTGCAGTCAAGTACTTATGGTAGTCAGTTGTGGATCAAGATGAAATTTGACCTATCCCATTAAAAGGAGAAATGCTTGTGTTTCAATTTAGCAAGACCTTGGCCAAGGCACTTCATGTGAAAGTCACATGATCACTAAAGTTGAAATCACTTTATGGATTTGCTATTTAGAGTTGACAGGCTCTTAAGCCATCCTTAGCATTTGTGGTCAAGAGGATGAATTATATGGTAACTATTTCTTAGGGTTCTTGGAGTTTGCTCGGCAACTCTTCGACCTATCCGGACGTCGGGTTCCATTGCTAGATGGGCACATCGATTAGTATAGAAAGTTGTTTCTTTGCTGCCGGCTTAGGTTCGAACCTAGAGAGTCACACGCATAGAAGTTTCCTAGGATGATCTATTTGCTGATTAACGATTGAGAATCGTATATGATTTAATTAATCAATTTGATTGATTGAATTATCTCAATTGGGTTAAGTACAATTGAATAAGATTCAATTTGGTTTAAGTCTATTAGAAGGACAAGTCAATTTCAAATATTGATTTGAAATTAGACTTGATTTGAATTTAAATAGATTCAGGACTAGCCAAATTTGATTGGGCTTGGACCATGATCTATGTGGGTTAAGTCAAATAAATTCAGATCAGAACCCAAACCTCTCGAATATGGATCTCATATGATGAGATGGCTAAAATCTCATCTCAAGAGATAGAATTTAATGCATGACATTTATTTACCGAACGTCAGATTTATCCCTCGTCTCTTTGGTTTTCTCCGAATGACGGAACTAAACCAAACGTTGCGACTCCTTGGTTTTCTCCGAACGTCGGAATTAAACCAAGCGCCGCACCTTCGGCGTCTCTTCGCTTTTGCCAAACAACAGATTCTTAAATATCAGAATTAAATGTCAAGGCTAAATCTAGACTATAAATAGAGGGCATTCCCTCACCAGAGAACACAGAACAAAATAGAACAACAATACACAATTTGTCGTGGATTGTAATTCTAAATTATCATGGATTGTAATTCTAAAATGTTGGAATAGAAAATCCTGGTGACTCTGGTGTTAGCGGAAGCCTGGTGGATCTTGGAGGAAGATTCAAGTGAGAGGATTCAAGATCAGCAAAGCTATTTTTCCATAAGCTAGCACTCTCGGAAATCTGATCATTCGGGGCTTCGCGTGGACGATACTAGAGGCCGAACGATTGAACGGCTGCAGAGCAATAAGGATTTACCTACTGTTCTTAAGGTAAGTGATTTGATCCCTAGATCTTAAGGTAGGCTTCAAGATAATAGTGTGACTAGTCATTTTGAAGATCAAGATATGATCTTGATGTTTTTATATGCATATTTTAGATCAAACGACCCTGAATATATAGGCAAAGATATGATCTTGATGCATATTAGATAGATTAATATGTAATCTTTTAATTTCCGCAATGATAATAGTTATCAATTTTTAAAATTATGCATGCCTCGGAGACTATTTCTCCCTACATCGACTCCACTGACTAGGGTGTCGACTCCAAGACAATTTCAGAAAAAAAAAAGAGTTTAAAGGATCCAAAACTTGTCAAAGAATAATCAATAAATAGGATAAAATTCTATGGAATGTGATGAATCAAATGGTTCAAATATCTAGATGAATTGTCCTTAGAATCTTGAAGGAATTTTTAAGAAATTGATTGAATTCTAAATAGTCATTCTTAAGGGTTTCAAAATCATTCCAATGGGTCACAAATCCCTAACTCTCCTCTAAGATAACAAAATCTCTCTTCACTCAAAGGTTTTGTAAATATGTCAGCTAATTGTTCCTCAGTATAAATATAATCAAGACAAATGTCATTATTAGCTACATGTTCTCTAATAAAATGATATCTAATTTCAATATGCTTAGTTCTTGAGTGTTGAATTGGATTTTTAGTTAAGTTTATTGCACTAGTATTATCACATCTAATAGGAGTTTTATCAAGTGTTATGCCATAATCTTCAAGTTGTTGGTTAATCCAAAGGATTTGAGCACAGCAACTTCCAGCTGCAACATATTCAGCCTCAGCAGTAGATAATGCAACCAAATTTTACTTTTTACTAAACCAAGAGATTAAGTTACTTCCTAAAAATTGACATGCACCACTTGTACTCTTTCTATCTAATTTATATCCAGCATAGTCAAAATCTAAATAAGCAATTAAATTTAGTGTTAAGTCTCTGGAATACCATAATCCTACATTTTTAGTTCCACTTAAATATCTAAGTATTCCTTTTACAGCAATTAAGTGAGATTCTTTAGGTTCAGACTGATATCTAGCACATAGACAAACCACAAACATAATATCTGGTCTACTTGCTATTAAGTAAAGTAGAGATCCGATCATACCTCTATAATTCTTTTGATCAACTTTCTTACCATCTTCATCTTTATCTAATTTGCATGAAGGACTCATTGGTGTTCCAAGAGGTTTGATTGATTCCATTTCAAACTTCTTGAGAATTTCCTTTGTGTACTTTGTTTGGTTGATGAAAATCCCCTCTTTATTTTGTTTGATTTGTAGTCCTAGGAAGAAATTGAGTTCTCCCATCATGCTCATCTCGAATTTACCCTGCATTAACTTAGCAAATTCTTGACACAAAAGATTGTTAGTAGCACCAAATACAATATCATCTACATAAATTTGTACTACTAATAAATCTTTATCTTTTCTTTTCAAAAATAAGGTTTTAAACAACATTTCCTCTAGAAAAATCATTTTCAATTAGAAATTTGCTTAACCTATCATACCAAGCTCTAGGTGCTTGTTTTAAACCATAAAGTACTTTGTGTAATTTAAAAACATGATTTGGAAATTCATGATCTTTAAAACCTAGTGGTTGTTCAACAAAAACTTTCTCATTTATAAATCCATTTAAAAATGCAATTTTAACATCTATTTAAAATAAATTAATATTTATATGACATGCAAATGCAAGTAATAGTCTAATTGCTTCTAATCTAGCTACAGGTGCAAAAGTTTCATTAAATCAATTCCTTCTTTTTGATTATATCCTTTTCAACTAATCTAGCTTTATTTCTAATTACTATGCCATTTTCATCTAATTTATTTCTAAATACCTATTTAGATCCTATAACCGAATGACCTTTAGGTCTATCAACCAAGGATCATACATTATTCCTAGTAAATTGATTTAATTCCTCTTGCATAGCTAACATCCAATTACTATCTTTTTCAGCTTCTTCGATAGTTTTAGGTTCAATTTGAGATTCAAATGCAAGATGATTATTGATATTTCTCATTGATGATCTAGTTCTTACTCCTTGAGATGGATCACCTATAATCAATTCCTTTGGATGACCAGAGGCACATCTCCAATCTCTAGGAAGATCTACCTCATTATGATTAGTATAAATAACATCAACTCTAGAGAATCATCATCTTTAGCTTCTTGTTCATGATCTGAAGATACATCTATATTTAATTTTTTAATATCTCTTTCTAGCAAATTTGTATCTTCCTCATCATCAATCTTTTCTGAACTTGATGCTAAAGACTCATCAAAAACTACATCAATAGATTCTTCTACAATTAAGTTCCTCTTGTTAAATACTCTATAGGCTTTACTAGATGTTGAATATCCTAAGAATATGCCTTCATCAGATTTTGCATCAAACTTCCAAGATTGTATTTACCATTATTATGAATGAAACATTTACAACCAAATGCATGAAAATAACTTATGTTAGGTTTCCTATTATCCCATAGTTCATAGGGAGTTTTCTTAAGAATTGGCCTAATTAGGGCTCTATTTAAGATGTAACATGTCATGTTTATAGCTTCCGCCCAGAAGTACTTTGGGAGTTGGCTTTCACATAGCATGGTATGGGCCATGTCTTCTAAAGTCCTATTCTTTCTTTCTACGACTCCGTTTTGTTGGGGTATCCTAGGTGAAGAGAAATTATGATGAATGCCATTTTTAATGCAAAAATTTTTAAATGGATGATTTTCAAATTCTGTGCCATGATCACTTCTAAGAGACACTATGGTAGTATTTTTCTCATTTGTGACTTTCTTGAAGAATTTTAGGAATATGAGAAGTCTCATCTTTGTGAGCCAAAAATAATACCCAAGTGAATCTAAAATAATCATCTACTATCACAAGACCATATTTCTTTCCTCCTAGACTAGTGGTTCTAGTAGGTCCAAAAAGGTCCATGTGAAGTAGTTCAAGTGGCCTAGAAGTAAAAACTACATTTTTAGATTTAAAAAAATTTTAGTCTGTTTTCCAAATTGACATGCATCACATATTCTGTTATTTCAAAATCTAACTTTGAAAGTCCTTTAACTAAATCCATTCTTATTAATTTTAAAATTAAGTGTGTGCTTGCATGACCTAATCTACGATGTCATAACCATCCAATCTCATTTACATTAGTATTATCAGCAACTAAGCAATGACTAGTAGACAAATTGTCTAAATTAATTAAGTATACATTGTCATTTCTATTTCCAATAAATACAATGCTATTGTTAATGGGATTAGAAAGTGCAGATAGAAGCTTCAAATGAAACTTTGAAACCTTATCACGCAATTGGCTAATGCTAATTAAATTATACTTTAAACCATCAATATAAAACATTCTCAATAAAGGTAGATGGAGTTATTTGAATTTTACCAAGGCCTATAATTTGACCTTTGCCATTGTCTCCAAAAGTAACAACTCATCCTCTTTTATTTTAAGGGTGATGAATTGATCCTTGTCACCCGTCATGTGTCTTGAGCAGCCACTATCAAGATACCACTTTCATTTTGATCCTTTGACCGCAAGATACTCCTGCAAGATAATTAAGTCTTATATTTAGGTACCCAAGCTTTCTTGGGTCCTTCATGGTTAGTCGTAATAAAAATTGTTCCTTTGGAACCCATATTTTCTTTTCTTTAATATTTAAATTCTTATTAATTTTTAAAATTGCATTCATAAGATTTATGTCCTTTCTTGTTGCAATAATAACATGAAATATCATTTTTGGTTGTTTTCTTAACAAAGAAATTGTTTACAAATTTTTGTTTCATATGAGGTCTATAACCTAATCTGGCTTTATCAAAAACTGCTCTTTGATTACTTAAAAGTAAATTTAATTTTTCTGAGCTATATGCAAATTTATTAACAATATTTTTATACTTATCAACTTATTTCTTTAAATTAATATTTTCATTGGAAATTAATTCTTTTTCTTTTTGAAAACCTTCCTTTTCAGCTTTAATTTCAAGAGTTAATTCATTTTTCTCTTTAAGAAGATTTAAATTTTTCATTTTCAAAGATTTGTTTTTCTTCTTCAAAATTTTGAAGTCACTAACTAGCTCATTAAATGCCTCATATAATTCATCAAATGTAAAATCATGAGTTTTAGAACTTACCTCATTGTCGTTTGCCATAAAGCAAATATTTGCAACTTCCTTTCGTTCCTCCTCGGAAGAGGATTCTTTGCTATTACTCCATATTGCAACATATGCCTTTTTTTTTCTTCTTGTAACCCTTCTTTAATTGAGGACACTCATATATGAAATGCCCCGGCTTCTTACACTCATAACATGTCAAGGGTTCTTTTTTTTTCTTTGTCCTTCTCTTTCTTCCTTTCTCCTTCCATTTTTATTCCTAACCTTTTCTTATGGAAGGGTCTCCTTCTTTGCATAAATTTATTAAATTTTTTAGCAAGGAGAGATGTCTCATCATCATCACTGCTACTTTCTTCAAATTTTGTGGACTTAAGAGCTATGGTTCTCTTCTTTTTGACCTCTTCCTCTTGATGTTGTTTCATTGTTAATTCATGGGTCATCAATGATCCAAGTAGCTCCTCCAAAGGTAGAGCATTTAAGTCTTTAGCTTCTTGGATTGCAGTCACCTTGGCTTCCCATGATCTTAGAAGAGACCTAAGAATTTTGTGCACCAATTCAGAATTAGTATAAGTTTTTCCTAGACTTTTTAAACCATTCACAATATCAGTGAATCTAGTGTACATGCATGTTATCGATTCAGTTTGTTCCATACTAAATAATTCATATTTATGCACTAAAATATTGATTTTAGATTCTTTAACTTGATTAGTACCCTCATGGGTAACTTCTAATCTATCCCAAATTTCTTTTGCGAAAATACAAGTAGAAATGCGATTAAACTCATTAGCATCTAAAGAACAGTACAAAACATTCATGGAATTAGCATTGAGCTGAGCCAACTTCCTATCATGTTCATCCCATTCCATTTTTGGCTTAGGAATCACCATGTTATCTATTCTTATTGTGGGTGTGTAGGACCATTTACTATGATGCCCCATAGTTCATAGTCAAGTGCTTGAATAAAAATTTTCATTCTAGCTTTCCAATAACCATAATTTATACCGTTAAATAAAGGAGGTCAATTAGTGGATTGACCTTCTGAAAAAGATGATCCTACTTGAGCTGCATTTGGATCTTTGACTCTTGATCATTAGATCAAATTTAAATGAGCACAAGCTCTGATACCAATTGTTGGCCCAGACGGCAACCCAAGAGCGGGGGTAAATTGGGTTGTTTAAAAATTTTAACTCTTTGAAAATAATTAGATTGATATGAAGGTGCTTGAGTGAACTAAATTAATTAAAGCTAAGCACAAATAAAGATGATAGAGAGAGATAAATGCATGGCAAACACAAAGATTTTATAGTGGTTCGGTATATCCAACACCTACGTCCACTCCCAAGCAACACTTGGGTCCACACTATAATCCCACCGATTATAGTTGAGTTATTTTACAAGCTCACAACTCCAACTTATTGTTTTACTTGGGATCACAATGAACCCAGCCGGTTTTCACAGGCTCACCAGCACAAAACCTTAACCACAAGCTAACCTTAGCTTTTTCCGAGTATACTATCTCCACTAATTCAATCCCCCTGATTGAATTAGCAAACAATAATTTGAAAATAAGGTTTACAATACAAAACAGCTCCTCAAATGAGCAAATATTCAATTTAAATAGATAAGGAATAGAAAAGCCTGTTTGAAGTGATTTGAATGCAAGCTTTTCTTCTTTTCTTCTTTTCCTCCTCTTTTGAATGGTTGAATCAAGCTCCAACTCTGATTCTTCATAGAAGGTTGTTGTAGAGAAGTTGAGGAAAGAGGGACTTTTGTGCTTCTTCTTTTCTTCTTTGTAAATCCTTCAAAAATGATCTTTGAAAGCTTTGGATTTACTTTGAATCTCTCTTTAGAAGATGGACATGGATTCGGAGATTTCTCTTTAAAAATTTCTCTCTCTTTTTCTCTTGATTTTTTTGATTTTTCTATCTCATATTTTCAAACGGACAGTTTCCCCTTTTATAGATCTCTTAATCAAAGATTAGGTGAGAAAAATAGCCGTTACAGAGTACTTGGATTGCTTCTACACACAAAGAAATATAGCCGTTAAGATTAGGTGAAAAAATATTACCGTTGGAGTCTGTTCTGACATTTGAAAATTTGTTCCTGACAGGTTGGAGTAAGCTCCAACTTTGCAGGTGTCGGCTCCAACCCGGGTTTCCAAAAATAGTAAATAAAAAGTTTGTTGGGGAGTCGGCTCTGGAAAAGTGATGTGCCGGCTCGCCGCATTTAAGTGTCGGCTCCCAAAACTGAGGGTGTCGACTTCGACGATGTCTTAAAAATACGCTCTCTGTTCTCAAGTTAGAGTGGCTCCAGAAATTCCAGGTGTCGGCTCCCGAACTCAAGGTGTCGGCTCCAAAAACTGACGCAGAAAGTACTTCTCTGTATCTTAGGTTAGAGTCAGCTCCAGAGTTTCAGGTGTCGACTCCAAATCGTGCCAAAAACTTAGAAATGTTCTGATATGCCCTGGTAGGTGTCGACTCCAAGGTCTGAACTTAAATATTTTCTATTTAAAACTTAATTATAAACTGATTTTGTGTATCATTTGAATAATCAACATTCTTAATACCTAAAACACTTTTTAAATTTGTTAGAAACACAATGAATATACTCATGGATTTTGTTAATCATCAAAATCAATAATTGGGTCAACACGCTGGTGATTGTACGCCCACCCATCTCAGGGGCAGGGGGCATCTGATGTGGCTGATCACGCCCCCAGACGGTGGGGTAACAATCTGCACAGTTCTCAAAGCTAAGTCATAATTTGGCAGCTAGTCCCGGCCTCGACCTCGGCTTTGGCCTCGGACCACGGCTTCGGCCTCGGCCTCAAGCCCCGCCTCGGCCTCGGCCTCGGCCTCAAGTCTCGCCTCGCATGATCTCGGCCCATAGTTTCAGATATAGAACCAACTTCGAGTATTGAACCCAGTGATTTAAAACACCAAAGATGGCCGCGTAGCCCGCTTATCCTCTTTTTACCAAGATCACAGGCGGTTACCGATATACTATGGGTAATTGTCGATATTTATGGTGCACGCTTAGCGGCTGTGCGCCCACCTACCGCTTACGTAGCCGATCTTAATGGAAGAAGGGATTCGATGGTTATCCACGAAGGGTAAGAGGGACCCCCGAGCAGGTATATAAGGACCCCGACTCACAACGAGGATGGGACTCAACCTCTACTATCTCATCTTAATTCATGTTCTCTAAATCGCTAACTTGAGCATCGGAGGGTCCTCACCGGAACCACCGGTCCGAGACTTTTCTTGCAGGTTTCCGGCTACAGGAGGCGGTCGTATCATTCTTCTAAAGACTCACAAAGCTCCTCTCTTGCTCGACGCTCTTCGAAAGTGATTTGGCAGCAACAATTTCAGTATAGATCTAGTTCCAAATACTAGACCAATAGCCAGGGCATCTTATAGAATGGCTCCAGCTGAACTGAAAGAATTGAAAAGCCAGTTACAAGGATTATTGGATAAAGGGTTTATTAGACCCAGTATTTTGCCATGGGGTGCACAAATGTTATTTGTAAAGAAATAGGATAGTACCTTAAGGTTATGTGTAGACTATAGATAGTTGAACAAGGTGATCATTAGAAATAATTATCTATTGCCAAGGATTGATGATTTGTTTGATCAGCTGCAAGGGGCAGCAGTGTTTTCAATAATTGATATGAGATCTGGATATCGTCAATTGAGAATAAAGAATGAGGATATATCTAAGACTGCTTTTAGGATCAGATATGGTCATTATGAGTTCTTGGTGATGCCATTTGACTTGACTAATGCTTTAGCTACTTTTATGACTCTAATAAATCAGGTATTTCAAGAGTTTTTGGATAAATTTGTGATAATATTTATTGATGATATCTTGATTTATTATAGAAGTAGTGAAGAGCATGAGCAGCATCTGAGGACAGTATTATAGATTTTGAGAGAAAAATAGTTATATGCTAAATTTAGTAAAAGTAAATTTTGGCTGGATGAGGTAAAATTCTTGGGACATGTAGTTTCAGTCAAAGGTATTATGGTATATCCTCAAAAGATTGAAGCTATAATGAATTGGGAGTGTTGGCCTAGATGGCAACCCAAGAGGGGGGGTGAATTGGGTTCTTTAAAAAAAATTAACCTTTTAACAACTATGTGCTTGGAGATAGATGAAATGCAATGCGAATGTTAAGTACAACCAAGGAGATAGAGAAAGAGATAATCAAAGCATGGCAAATACAAAGGTTTTATAGTGGTTCGGTATATCCAACACCTACGTCCACTCCCAAGATCCACTTGGGTCCACACTATAATCCTTTTGATTACAGTCGAGTTGTTTTATAAGATCACAACTCAAACTTGTTGTTTCTCAGGGATCACAATGAACCCAGCCGATTTTCTGGGCTCACCAGCACAAAACCCTAAACTCAAGCTAATCTAGCTTAACCCGAGATATACTACTTCCACTAGTTCAATCCCCTTGATAGAACTAGCACAAACAAGAAAGAATAATATTTTTAATAATACAAAGCTCCTCAAATGAGCGAATATTCAAAATGAATAAGCAAGGTTAGAAAAGCCTATTTTGAAGATTGTTGGATTTGAGCTTTTCTTCTTTTCTTCTTTTCCTCTCTCTCTGGAGATGTTGAATCAGGCCTCAGCTTTGATTCGTTGCAAATGTTGCAGATGAGAAGTTGAGAAAACAGAGCTTTTTCTTCTATTTTGGGAGTCCTCCGATTTTTTCAATATGAGCGCCTTGGATTTCTCTTTGAGCTTTTTGGAGTGAAGGATTTAAGTTTGGATACTTTTCTCTTTGATTTCAGGCTCAAGACTTCTCGGATTTTTGATTTGTATTCACTTCGATTTTTTCATTATTTTTCAAACGAGCTTTCTCCCCTTTTTATAGATTTCCTTTAATCCATTTTTGGTGAGAAAACTAGCCGTTGGAATGTACCTGGAAAGTTTTTCCAAACAAAATATATCCGTTAGAAGTTAGGTAAAAAGAAAATATTACCGTTAGAGCTGATCTGGCATTTTAAAATTTCATTCCAGATAGGTTGGAGTCGGCTCCAACTTTTCAGGTGTCGGCTCCAAGTCGTTTATCCAAAAATAGAAAGTTCTGAGTTCGTCGAGGAGTCGGCTCAAAAAAGTTAGGTGTCGGCTCGCCATACTCAGGTATTGGCTCCAAAAGACTGTAAGTGTCGCTCCGAGGTAGTCAAAAATCAAACGTTCTGTCCCCGCATCGGAGTCGGCTCCAACACTGTAAGTGTCGACTCCGAAACTCTGGGTGTCGCTCCGAAACTCTAGGTGTCGGCTCCGGACCGTATCAAAAATCAGAAGAATATTTGACTGGCCATGGGGTCGGTTCCAGCATTCCTAGGTGTCGACTCCAGGCTCTGAAACTTTGAAACTTATATTTTGCAATTGATTCAAAACACGTTTCTTAATGCCTTTAAATCAATCAAATATTTTTAAGCCCTGAAACACTTATCAAATCTATTAGTAATCAAATAAATATACTCAATTCCTTTATTAATCATCAAAATCAATAATTGGGTCAACAATCTCCCCTTTTTGATGATTATAAAAACATTGAGTATATGCATAGGATTCTTAAATCAAAATTTTCAAGGAAGTGATCCTCACAAGTAAGCTCCCCCTGAATAAGGTAGCTCCCCCTATGAAGTTCAATTTAGCAGTTGTTTTTCCTTTTGCTCTACATTTTAGTGTTGGATACTTAGAATTCAGTTATATCAATTGTCACTTAGGCTTATTTGCATATCCAAAATCACTTGATACCAAACAAAATCACTTGATATCAATTAAATAAAATGCCAATCAAAGCATAACTAATTAATGCATATACGACATAACTTTCTCCCCCTTTTTTGTAATCAACAAAAAGTTAGAAGAGTTAAGTCAAATGATAAAATTGATAGATCAAAGGATAATTTCATTTCATCAAAGGTCAAGTATTACAATAAGAAACTAAACTTTCATTACAAACATCAAACAAAAAAAAAAAAAAAACTTGACTTCATTACATGAAAATTACAAATTGTTTCTAATGATTCTTGTTAAATGATCCAAAATCTTTCCCATTCCATCACTTTGAGTAGCTACAAATTCTTTCAACCTTCTATCAACAAAAGAGCAAGCAGTCATGATTTTATCTTGAAGCTCGGCATTGCACTTGGAGTAGGTCTCAGAATCTCCACAGATATCTTTAAGTTCTTCAAATATATTTTTAGATCATTACTCAAGGAATCCGCGATGAACTAAGAGTTGATTCTATTTTGCCAATGCGATCATCCAGGGAATAAAGGGTTTCTTTAAGATTCATAAACTTATTATCAAACTTAATCTTCAATTCATCCTTCTGAGCAGCAAGCAATCCTTTGAGTTGCTCCAATTGAAGGTCTGAAAAACCAACTGATGAAGTGGATGACTGAACATGAACTTGAGCGGGTGCAGGGGCAGGAACAGGACTGCTAGGGTGCGAGAGGGAACCCTCACAGATGGTCCAGCCTCAAAAGATGCAGAAGGTCTAGGTTCAGGGGCTCTCTCGTCCAAGTTGCCTTTCCTTTCCCATTGCCCGTTGATCTTAACAAATCCCATCCGATGCAAGGTGGCCAAACTGTAGTAATCAGTATGCCTGAGATTCTTAGAAGGTTCATTGTCTAATATCACAACACCTTGGCTTCTGAAAACCATAGTTAGCACCATGCCGTAGGGTAAGGATGATCTTCTTTTCCCTCCAGCCTCAGCCATATAAAATATCATCATTTCAGCTAAATTTATGGGTTGACTGGTCAATACACTGTCCATCACAACAATGTCTCGCTCGGAGACATACTCAAATCGATCGGTTTTTGGAAATAATATTCTACTAAATATTGTGAAGTAATCTTAGTTCCAAGGGCAGTTGGTTAGCCCTAATCTCCTCAAATTCTGTAACTTCTCTCCCTAACATCCTCGATAGAGCGGCTGACCTCTCACTGTGGATGTCGCAACTAATCCAGTAATGGGAATGCTAAGGAGGTTTCCTAATTTCTGAAAAGTGAGATGGATCCTTTTACCTCTGACTGAGCTCACGATTCCACCGTCACCTCTCGACAGATTGAAATAGAATTCCTTGACAAGAGCTGGATATGTAGGAACATCTAGAGAACACACTTTATCCCAGCCTAGTTCCTTGATTTGATTCCCAATAGAGAAGCCCTCGGATTGAAAGAACTCGAAATCAACTTTCCTACCCATAGTTATCACTCCCCTGCTAGGGTATCTACCTGAGGAGATGAAGGGTCTGGATTGTCCGAAGTAGTCGAAGAGGAATCACTCGGAGATGGCTCGCGCACGGGTCGTCTCGCCGATTATTTTCCGGTTGCTACGGGCACTCCAAGCACTGATCCTCTCCTCTTAGGTGCCATTAGATCCTTAGGAAGGCTTGAATAGGGTGGAATTAGAGATGGGGAGGCTTTGAGAGAGTTTGGGAAGAGTTTGAAAAGAATTTGAAAAGAGATGAAATGACGAGGTGTCGACTCTTCCCTAATAAAGTCGATTTGGGACCCCCAGGTGTCGACTCCCGCAAAGTCGGGTGTCGACTCCAAATCGCTAACACAGTCAGCGCTCGAACTGGAGTCGGCTCCACTTATACGGGTGTCGGCTCCAAGGTCAGGGACCGAGAGCGACACAGACAAGGTGTCGACTCCTCAAACTGAGGTGTCGACTCCACTGACAGTTTCAGAGAAAAATAACTGAGATTCAAACAACTGAAACTTGTCACAATAGGTTCAATAAAATTTTGAAAAAATCTTTGAATATGAGGAACAAATTGCTCAGATGACTAGATAATTTGTCCTTAAAATTATGAAAGAAATATCAAGAAATTAATAGAAATCTAGATAGTCATTCCTTAGAGTTTCAAAATCATTCCAAAGGGTCACAAATCCCTAATTCACCTCTAAGATAACAAAATCTTTCTTCACTCAAAGGTTTTGTAAATATATCAGCTAATTGTTCTTCAGTATTAACATAATCAAGAAAATTTCATTATTAGCTACATGTTCTCTTATAAAGTGATATCTAATTTCAATGTGTTTTGTTCTTGAATGTTGAATTGGATTTTTAGTTAAATTAATTGCACTTGTGTTATCACATCTAATTGAGTTTTATCAAGTGTTATTCCATAATCTTCAAGTTGTCTCTTAATCCAAAGGATTTGAGCACAACAACTTCCAGCTGCAACATATTCGGCTTCAGCCGTTGATAATGCAACCGAATTTTGCTTTTTGCTAAACCAAAGATTAAGTTACATCCTAAAAATTGACATGCACCACTTGTGCTTTTTCTATCTAATTTACATCCAGCATAGTCGGAATCAGAATATGCAATCAAGTTTAATGTTGAGTCTCTAGAATACCATAAACCTACATTTTTAGTTCCACTTAAATATCTTAAGATTCTTTTTACAGCAATTAAGTGAGATTCTTTAGGTTCAGATTGAAATCTAGCGCATAGACAAACAGCAAACATGATATCTGGTCTACTAGCTGTTAAGTAAAGAAGAGATCCGATCATACCTCTATAATATTTTTGATCTACTTTCTTACCATCTTCATCTTTGTCCAATTTGCATGAAGGGCTCATAGGTGTTCCAAGTGGTTTGATTGACTCCATTCCAAACTTCTTGAGAAGTTCTTTTGTGTATTTTGCTTGATTGATGAAAATTCCCTCTTTGCTTTGCTTGATTTGAAGTCCTAGGAAGAAATTGAGTTCTCCATCATGCTCATCTCAAACTCACCCTGCATTAACTTAGCAAATTCTTGACATAACAGATTGTTAGTAGCACCGAATACAATATCATCAACATATATTTGTACTACTAATAAATCCTTCTTTTCTTTTCAAAAATAGTGTTTTATCAACATTTCCTCTTATAAAGTCATTTTCAATCAAAAATTTACTTAATCTTTCATACCAAGCTCTAGGTGCTTGTTTTAAACCATATAGTGCTTTGTGCAGTTTAAAAAACATGATTTGAAATTATGATCTTCAAAACCAGAAGGTTGTTCAACAAAAACTTCCTCATTTATAAATCCATTTAAAAATGTACTTTTAACATCCATTTGAAATAAATTGATATGCATATGACATGCAAATGCGAGTAATAATCTAATTGCTTCTAGTCTAGCTACAGGTGCAAAAGTTTCATCAAAATCAATTCTTCTTCTTGATTATATCCTTTTGCGACTAATCTAGCTTTGTTTCTAATTACTATGCCATTTTCATCTAATTTATTTCTAAATACCCATTTTGATCCTATAACAGAATGATCTTTAGGTCTATCTACAAGAGTCCAGACATTATTCCTAGTAAATTGATTTAATTCTTCTTGCATGGCTAACATCCAATTATTATCTTTTTCTGCCTCTTCAATAGTTTTAGGTTCAATTTGAGATACAAATGCAAGATGATTATTGATGTTTCTTATTGATGATCTAGTTCTTACTCCTTGAGATGGATCACCTATAATTAATTCTTTTGGATGACCATAGGCATATCTCCAATCTCTAGGAAGATCTATATCATTATGATTTGCATCAACAATATCAACACTAGGGGAATCATTATCTTTGGCTTCTTGTTCATGATCTGAAGATACATCAATATTTAACTTTTCAATGTCTCTTTCTAGAATGTTTGTATCTTCCTCATCATCAATTATTCTTGAACTAGATGCTAAAGATTCATCAAAAATTACATGAATAGATTCTTCTACAATTAAGTTTCTCTTGTTAAACACTCTATAGGATTTACTAGATGTTGAATATCCTAAGAAAATGCCTTCATCAGATTTTGCATCAAATTTTCTAGATTATCTTTACCATTATTATGAATGAAACATTTACAACCAAATGCATGAAAGTAGCTTATGTTTGGTTTTTATTGTTCCATAGTTCATAAGGAGTTTTCTTAATGATTGGCCTAATCAAAGCTCTATTAAGAATGTAACATGCCGTGTTTATAGCTTCCGTCCAAAAGTATTTTGGTAGGTTGCTTTCACATAGCATGGTACGGGCCATGTCTTCTAAGGTTCTATTTTTTCTTTCAACTACTCCATTTTGTTGCAGTGTTCTAGGTGCTGAAAAATTATGATGGATGCCATTTCTATGCAAAAGTTTTCAAATAGATGATTTTCAAATTCAGTGCCATGATCACTTCTAAGAGACACTATGGTGTTATTTTTCTCATTTGTGACCTTTTTGAAGAATTTCAAAAACAATGGAAAGTCTCATCTTTATGAGCTAAAAATAATACCCAAGTATATCTAGAGTAATCATCTACAATCACAAGACCATATTTCTTTCCTCCTAGACTTGTGGTTCTAGTAGGTCCAAAAAGATCCATGTGAAGTAGTTCAAGTGGCCTAGAAGTGGAAATAATATTTTTAGTTTTGAAAGAGTTTCTAGTTTGTTTTCCAAATTGACATGCATCGCAAATTTTGTTATTTTCAAAATCTAGTTGTGGAAGTCCTTTTACTAAATCCATTCTTATTAATTTTAAATTAGGTGTGTGCTTGCATGACCTAATCTACGATGCCATAACCAACCAATCTCATTCATATTAGCATTATTAGCAACTAAGCATTACTAGTAGACAAATTGTCTAAATCAATCAAGTATACATTGCCATTTCTATTTCCAATAAAAATAATGCTATTATCAATGGGATTAGAAACAGTGCAGATAGATGCTTCAAATGATACTTTAAAACCTTTATCACATAATTGGCTAATACTAATTAAATTATGTTTTAAACCATTGACATATAAAACATTTTCAATATATGGAGGGAGTTATTTGAATATTACCAAACCCCATGATTTGGCCTTTGCCATTGTCACCAAACGTAACAACTCCTCCTCTTTTGCTTTCAAGGGTGATGAATTGATCCTTGTCACCCGTCATGTGTCTTGAGCATCCACTATCGAGATACCACTTTCGCTTTGATCTTTTGGCCGCAAGACACTCCTGCAAAAATAATTAAGTCTTATATTTAGGTACCCAAGCCTTCTTGGGTCCTTCATGGTTAGTAGCATAAAAGATTGTTCCTTTGGGAACCCATATTTTCTTTCCTTTACTATTTAAATGTTTGTTACTGTTTCTCACATTACATTCATAGGATTTATGGCCTTTCTTGTTACAATAATGACATGTAACACTCTCTATTTTGTTCTTTTCTAAAGAAGTTTTTGACAAATTTTTGTTTTATGTTAGGTCTATATCCTAATCCAGCCTTATCAAATATGGCTCTTTGATTACCTAATAACAAATTAAGTTTTTCAGAACTATAAGTAAATTTATCAATAATATTCTTATATTTATCTACTTCCTTCTTTAATTTATCATTTTCATTGAAATTGACTCTTTTTCTTTTGTCAAATTTTATTTTCAGATTTCAGCATCTTAATCTCATTAGTAAGATTATCTTTTTCTTTAATGAGAATTGAATTATCATTTTTCAGAAATCTGTATTTCCTTTTTAAAACTTTAAAATCATCAACTAGTTCATTAAAAGCTTCAAACAATTCATCAAATGCAAAATCATCACAAGGATTTTCAGAACTTACCTCGTTGTCGTCGTTTGCCATAAAGCAAATGTTTGCAACTTCTTTTTGATCTTCCTCTGAAGAGGATTCATCGCTGTCGCTCCAGGTTGCAACATAGGCTTTCTTCTTCTTCTTGTAGGTTTTCTTTAGTAGAGGACAATCATATCTAAAGTGCTCCGTTTCTTACACTCATAGCAAATTAAGGGGTCTTTCTCTTTGTCCTTGTCTTTGTCCTTTTCTCTTTCTCCTTCCATCTTAATTCCAGATTTCTTCTTGTGGAAGGGTCTCTTTCTTCTCATGAATTTTTTGAATTTTCTAGCTAGAAGAGCAGTCTCATCATCATCATCATTATCACTGCAGCTCTCCTCACTTTCTGCAGCCTTAAGAGCTATAGTCTTCTTCTTTTTAACATCTTCCTCTATGTGCTGCTTCATGGTTAACTCATGGGTCATTAGTGATCCAAGTAGCTCCTCCAAGGGTAAAGTGTTGAGGTCCTTGGCTTCTTGGATTGCTGTCACCTTTGCTTCCCAAGTCCTTGAAGTGACCTAAGAATTTTGCGAACAAGTTCAGAATTAGTATAAATCTTATCTAGACTTTTCAAACCATTTACAATGTCGGTGAATCTAGTATACATGCATGCTATAGTTTCAGTTTATTCCATGCTGAATAATTCATACTTATGAACAAGAATATTTATCTTAGATTCTTTAACTTGATTTGTACCCTCATGGGTAACCTTTAATCTATCCCATATCTTTTTGCGGAATTACATGTAGAGATACGATTAAATTGTTAGCATCTAATGAACAATATAAAACTTTCATGGCTTTAGCATTAAGCTGAGCCATTTTTCTATCATTCTCATTCCAATCCCTTTCGGGCTTAGGAACAATAGAACCATCAATTACGTGTGTGGGTGTGCTAGGTCCATTAATTATAACACTCACAATTCATAATCTGAAGCTTGAATGAATATTCTCATTCTTGCTTTCCAATATGAATAGTTGGAACCATTAAACAAGGGAGGTCTATTTGTAGAATGACCTTCAGCAAATGAAGATCCAACTTGAGCTGCCATTTGGATCTTTAGCTCTTGATCGTGTGATCAAATAAACAATGAGCACAAGCTCTGATACCAATTGTTGGCCCAGATGGTAACCCAAGAGGGGGGGTGAATTGGGTTCTTTAAAAAAAATTTAACCTTTTAACAACTATGTGCTTGGAGATAGATGAAATGCAATGCGAATGTTAAGTACAACCAAGGAGATAGAGAAAGAGATAATCAAGGCACGACAAACACAAAGGTTTTATAGTGGTTCGATGTATCCAACACCTACATCCACTCCCAAGATCCACTTGGGTCACACTATAATCCTCTTGATTACAGTCGAGTTGTTTTACAAGATCACAACTCAAACTTGTTGTTTTCCAGGGATCACAACGAACCCAGCCAGTTTTCTGGGCTCACCAGCACAAAACCCTAAACTCAAGCTAATCTAGCTTGACCCGAAGTATACTACTCCACTAGTTCAATCCCCTTGATAGAACTAGCACAAACAAAAAAGAATAATGTTTTTCAATAATACAAAGCTCCTCAAATGAGCGAATATTCAAAATGAATAAGCAAGGTTAGAAAAGCCTATTTTGAAGATTGTTGGATTTGAGCTTTTCTTCTTTTCCTCTTCTCTCTGGAGATGTTGAATCAGGCCTCAGCTTTGATTCGTTGCAAATGTTGCAGATGAAAAGTTGAGAAAACAGAGCTTTTTCTTCTATTTTGGGAGTCCTCTGATTTTTTCAATATGAGCACCTTGGATTTCTCTTTGAGCTTTTTGGAGTGGAAGGATTTGAGTTTGGATACTTTTCTCTTTGATTTCAGGCTCAAGACTTCTCGGATTTTTGATTTGTATTCACTTCAATTTTTCTGTTATTTTTCAAACGAGCTTTCTCCCCCTTTTTATAGATTTCCTTTAATCCATTTTTGATGAGAAAACTAGCCGTTGGAATGTACCTGGAAAGTTTTTCCAAACAAAATATATCCATTAGAAGTTAGGTAAAAAGAAAATATTACCGTTAGAGCTGATCTGGCATTTTAAAATTTCGTTCCAGATAGGTTGGAGTCGGCTCCAACTTTTCAGGTGTCGGCTCCAAGTCGTTTATCCAAAAATAGAAAGTTCTGAGTTCGTCGAGGAGTGGGCTCAAAAAAGTTAGGTGTCGGCTCGCCATACTCAGGTGTCGGCTCCAAAAGACTGTAAGTGTTAGCTCCGAGGTAGTCAAAAATCAAACGTTCTGTCCCCGCATCGGAGTCGGCTCCAGACACTGTAAGTGTAGACTCCGAAACTCTGGGTGTTGGCTCCGAAACTCTAGGTGTCGGCTCCGGACCGTATCAAAAATCAGAAGAATATTTGACTGGCCATGGGGTCGGCTCCAGCATTCTTAGGTGTCGACTCCAGGCTCTGAAACTTTGAAACTTATATTTTGCAATTGATTCAAAACATGTTTCTTAATGCCTTTAAATCAATCAAATATTTTGAAGCCCTGAAACACTTATCAAATCTATTAGTAATCAAATAAATATACTCAATTCCTTTATTAATCATCAAAATCAATAATTGGGTCAACAGGGAGGCACTTACCAATCAAACAGAGGTGAGAAGTTTCTTGGGGCTAGTAGGATATTATAGAAGATTTATAGAAATTTTTTTAATTTTGGCTTCTTCTATGACTAAGCTGCTTAAAAAGAATATTAAGTTTGATTGGCTAATGAATGACAAGGGAGTATGGATGAATTGAAAAAGAGATTAACCTCAGTTCTAGTTCTAATACTTCCTAATAGTACACTACAATAATTTTTTAATTAGACTATGTCTAAAATACGTAGTCTTTTATATATAGACTACATTTTCAAACCATAGTCTAGGTAAGTGTAGTTAAAAGTGTGAGTGTAGTTAAAAGTCCTTCATTTAGACTACGTTTTTAGACGTAATTAAAAGTTAAAAAATATAGTCTTAAATACATTTAGACTACTTTTTTATCAAAAATATAGTTTATAACTCTATAAAGACTACGTTTTTATCAGAAATTATAGTTAAAGTCAAAAAACGTAGCTTTTAAATACATTTAGACTACGTTTTTATCAGAAAATATAGTTAAAAGTCAATAAAATGTAGTCTCTAAATACATTTAGACTACATTTTTATCAAAAATTACAGTTAAAAGTTAAAAATGTAGTCTTTAAATATATTTAGACTATATTTTTATCAAAAAATATAGTTAAAAGTCAATAAAACGTAGTCTTTAAATACATTTAGACTACGTTTTATCAAAAATTGTAGTTAAAAGGCAAAAAAATGTAGTCTTTAAATACATTTAGACTATTTTTTATCAAAAAATGTAGTCTATTATGACATTTAGACTACGTTTTTATATTAAAAACATAGTCTAATATCAAATCCTGTCATACAAACATATAATTTCAATTCCAAAAAAATCCTAAAAATATTGAATTGAAACTATCTAATACTGTCATACAAACATATAGTTTCAATTCCAAAAAACCTAAATATATTAAATTAAAATCCAATACTATCATACAAACATCTTTCCACATAACATTTTTTTCAAATGAAACCTTGTAAGTACTCGACCCATTCTCCGCGCATAATGTCGATCTCTTCTTGTTTATAAGTTTTCTTCTCGCCAAACTATATACATAAGTTAATCAGAAAAGAGCACTAAATAACACATGATACAAAAATCTAAAATCATAAAAAGTACTACTTATATGAATCATGTACGCAATAATAACAAACCTTTTCATATAAGTTACTCATAAAAAGAGCACTAAATAATACATGACATAAAAACCTAAAATCATAAAAAGTAGAACTTATGTGAATCATCTACGCAATAATAACCTACGTACCTTTTCATCGGTTGAAATGATATAATTCTCAATGATCTCCTTCATATACATGATGACATAATAGCCACATTCAACACCTGATGGTTGCTTTGGACACTTGAAAAATGAATTTAAAAGTTTTTATAAGATTAAAACAAATAAGATCTAATTTTATGAATTATTAAAAAGAATATGCAACTCAATATACCTTAATTGACTCCCAAGTAAGTGTTTTTCTTGCAACTCGGTCAGCTTTAGCATTGTATATTTTGAGTGCACTAATTTAACAAAGTATAGTAATAGTGTGAGACTCAAATGATATAATTTAGAAAATTACTGCAAAATTAAAAAGAAATAAATACTTACGTATTAATAACACCTTTCAATTCTTTTCCCACTGAACGTCCAATAGAATCACAAAAATACACTTTGTCCCCATGAGGGTCAATAACCACCAAGGACCAGTGATCCCTTCATAAACATAATAACAATAATCAACAACTTAATATCAAAAGTATCAATTTTCATTAAAAAACACTTACCCAGAGTTATAAGGAGCTAGAAACAATTGATCCACATAACAACGCTCTAATCTTTTAGCAATCAAATCTGATCGTACTCCAGCCGATCCAGAGTGTACAGAGATCTGTCCAGGGTCTATGAAGCCATACATGTTGAGCAGTTTTGATTTCTTGATTTGGTTGTACAAATAGCTACATAAATCAAATTATTCAATCCCACAGTTTTATTAGAAACTTGTAACATATAGTAATTGCATATGAAATGCAAAAAATATAAAAATATCTTATTACCTCATATATAGCACAATACAACTAGAAGTAATCTGTCCATTGAGCAAAAGTTATCATATCTTCTCGAATAATATAACAAACCCGTTCATGACCAAAGACACCAACATCCAATACCACCATTATTGTATTTGTATCTCCCAAACTTTTGCAATGTGATTCTTTAAATATGACAAACTCCATGGACCCTTTTCTTTGTTTTCTATCTGTAATTTTGGGACAATCTTAGCCTGTTCATAATAATGAAATTCAATTCACATATATTACATAACAAATAGTTTATCAATATAAATTAATCACAAATTTAAATATAAGTTAAAAGTTTTAGATACCTTTCTTTGATCATCAATAACTAATGATCGAGGCCATGCAACGTGAGAACCAACAAAATCTTTAACTTTTACAGGATCATCACCAATTGTTATTGGAAGGAGAGCATCATCGTCAAAACAAACATCAATAGATACACGATAATTATGAATACCCAAAGGAACTCCATGTACAACAGAGTTTGGTTCTACATTCTCAATCACTGTACCATATCCAATTATATTATTAATAGATTCTACTGCCAATTTGCATGGTTTTCCCTTCAAAGCAATAACATTAGAAAATATAAGTACTATGAATTTAAATAAATGCTACAAATATAAGTAAATATTAACATACCTTTTGCATGTTTCTTTGTCCAATGGCAATAAATTCTATATTTTCATCATTTTGTGTATCAGAATCAGCAACATTTTATTTGGATGCAGTTTTTTAATTGAGCAGCAGCTAGCTTTGTCTGAAACATATTGAGCACTTGCAGCAATTTTTGAAATATCTCTCAACTTTTATTTTCTTCATGAAGTTTACGTAGCTCATCAAGTAATGATTTTCTTTCCTCTGCATCTTCTCTTTGTTGTTGGTTCAGTATTTTTTGTTCTTCTAACAAATGTTGTAAGAGTTCGCTTGTTTTTGTTCTTTTTGGAAGATTGAAATAGGTTTTAGGGGTAACCATGCCTCCAACACCCCTTACTCGACCACCATGTTCGGGATTTCCCAATGCCATTCCTAGTATGTCTTTTTGTCCCGATTCTTGTATTGATCCATCTTTCACCTTCATTGTATATTCATCCTGATATGTAGACAAAACGAACCATACATTAGGAAGTTATAAAAGAATCTATAATTAGCTATTAAATGAATAATAACAGATTTACTTACAATCTTCTGTATGACTTCTTGGATGACTTCACTATCAGAACCATCACCTTTTGAATAAACAGCTTTCCATACAACACTTCGTCCAATGTCTTCATCGATGCCCATCTCTTTTTTCTATAATTATTAGACAACAAATATATTAATAAAAAATTAGCTAATAATTACTCAACAATGCAGAACTAAATATTCAACACTTACTATCTTTTCTTCCACATTAACAAATCCATGCCTAGATGAATGATGTCGATACTCATTGCTTTTTGCTCTTTCACTTTGCAACCTACTCCATTCCTTAAATTCTGGAGAACTATACCTGCTGACAAAGGCATTCCAAGCATCTTTTTTTATGAATGGATAGTTCTTAGGAGGGTTGTCAAATAAGGGTCGCATATCTCCAATGGATTCAAGAATTTTGTCCTCAACTTGAACTTAAATTGTCTCCATTTTGTACAAGCAGATGACAAAATATGTTTCTTTCCTTCAACTGGCACATTATAAGCTTTCTACAAAAACATAGAAATACATAAGAGCATACTAATGAAATCAAAATTTAATTAAAAAATTAAGAAAAAACTTACCTTTATTTGAATCCAAATTTTGTTTTTCAGTTCTTCAGGAACTGAAAGCCAATTTTCGAAATTAATAGGCACAGTGGTTCTGGCAATAACACCTAGATAACTTTGCATTTCCGTATTAACCTCCCCTAAAGATTGTCCTCTTCTATTGTAAGTCACCTCCTTTACTTCTCCATGATACCTAGCTTTTATTACTCTAGGCATAGTTGTTGGACCCCTTTTTCTTTTGACCTTTTCTGCGCTTGACGTAGGTTCTTCATTCACAGTCAGCAACCTGTACAATAAGAGTAAATTATCATTATTTTAACAAAAAAATAATATATAAAATAAATATAATAAAATAATAAAAATAAGCGAATGTACGATTAACAAAGCTATTACCATTTCATGTTAATTATTGGCAATCCAAGTACCCTCACTATCATCCCGCACATAAGGTAGATGAGAATCATCCATAATATCAAAAGACTGTATATCAGGCAATGATTCTAATACCATATCACCTAACTCATCATCATTTGAATAACCATTAAACATGTGCCTTGAGTTTGGAACTACAATCGACCAAGCTGGATCATTTCCATCTTCTACATAAAACACTTGCTGGGCATTAGTAGACAAAATAAAAGAATCTGACTTATGTCCAATTTTCGTAAGATCAACCAATGTGCATCCATCTCATCTTCTTTAACTCTACTGGAGCTCTCAACCCATTGACACTTAAAAACTACTACCTTAAATTTGAAGGGAGAAACAATCTCCGAGGCATGCATGTTTTAAAAAATTGATAACAATTATCAATGCGGAAATTTAAAGATTACATACTAATCTATCTAACATGCATTAAGATCATATCTTTGCCTTGTATATAGGATCGATTGATCCAAAATATGCATATAAATAAAACTATCAAGATCATGTCTTGATCTTCAAGGCAAGAAGTCATACTTCTTATCTTGAAGCATGCCTTAAGATCTAGGGATCATATCACTTACCTTAAAGGCAATTGGTAAATCCTTTTATGCTCTGCAGCCGTTCAATCGTCCGGCCTCTAGTATCGTCCACGTGAAGCCCCGAATGATCGGATTCCCGAGAGTGCTAGCTCGCGGAAAACAACTTTGCTGATCTTGAATCCTCCCACTTGAATTCTTCTTCTATGATCCTCCACACTTCCGTTAGCACCAGAATCACCAGGATTTTTTATTCTAATTCTTTAGAAAATCAATTCACGACATATTGTGTATTATTTTTTTTTCTATGTAATCTGGTGAGGGATGTCCTCTATTTATAGTCTCTTTTTAGCCAGCCCAATAATTCTAACATTTAGAATTCCGCCGCTTGGTGAAAACCAAAGAGACACCGAACCGTAGTGCTTGGTTAATTCCGATGTTCAGTAAAAAACCAAAGAGTCGTCGAACCGTAGCGCTTGGTTAATACAAAGAGGCGCATTTATTCCATATAAATTCTAACATTTTAGAATTCCGATGGAATTGTTTAGAGAAGATTAATGCAAGTCATTAAATTCTATATGTAAATTTAATCTCTCAGACTTATGCGAAAGGTTTGGGTTTAGTTTTGGTTTAAGCTAATCTGAATTTATTGGACTGAACCCACATAGATCATGGTCCTAGCCCAAATCAAATTTGGCTAGTCCTGAATCTATTTAAATCCAAATCAAGTCTAATTTTAAATCAATATTTAAAATTGACTAGTCCTTCTAATAGACTTAAACCAAATTGAATCTTATTCAATTGTACTTAACCCAATTGAGATAATTCAATCAATCAAATTGATTAATTAAATCATATACGATTCTCAATCGTTGATCAGCAAATAGATCATCCTACGAAACTTCTATGCGTGTGACTCTCTAGGTTCGAACCTAAGCCGGTAGCATAGAAACAACTTTCTATACTAATCGATGTGCCCATCTAGCAATGGAACCCGACGTCCGGATAGGTCGAAGAGTTGCCGAGCAAACTCCAAGAACCCTAAGAAACAGTTACTGTATAATTCATCCTCTTGACCACAAATGCTAAGGATGGCTTAAGAGCCTGTCAACTCTAAATAGCAAATCCATAAAGTGATTTCAATTTTAGTGATCATGTGACTTTCACATGAAGTGCCTTGGCCAAGGTCTTGCTAAATTGAAACACAAGCATTTCTCCTTTTAACGGGATATGTCAAATTCCATATTGATCCACAACTAACTACAACAAGTACTTGACTGCACCCAGTAACCTTTCGTAGCTGGATTAGAAATCTAGGTGGTCCGGCATCTAAGTACAATGAGTTGCTTGTAAGCCACTGGTTATGATCTTCAGGTCTGAAGGATACTTATACCTATATCTTCTCGGATTAACTCTTGACAGTAGAGTATCCGAAAATGAGTCACGTTCGGTGAAATGTACTTCTACACTTTCACATGTATGTCATACCAGTGTCTCTACACTCCTTGGTTAAAAGGACAACTAACAAATATGATATACAACGTCCTATAATTGATAGTACTATGGCCCTGTCATAGTATATCATATGGTCGCGAACCTTTTTGAGGACCTTCAAGATAAATCCTCCTTTTTGTGAAGGAAGATCCTAAGGGCTTCATTACAATCAGGAGTATATTAAGAAGATATTCTTGTAATGAATAAACTGCCAAATAACTTTTATTAATATATCAATTTATATACAATTTACATTAGCACAATCATCAAATGTTGGCTTTAGGATACACTTCCCAACAAACTCCCACTTAGCCTAAAGCCACTCATTATAGTATCTAATACTCATCTTCAACTTATAGTTGTCAAACTCCTTGATGCTGAGTGCTTTAGTAAATGGGTTACCTAGGTTTTCCTTTCCATCAATCTTCTGAAGATTTATGTCACCTCGGTCTACAATCTCTCGAATAAGATGAAATTGGCGCATTATGTGCTTGGTGCACTGATGTGCTCGTGGTTCCTTGCTTGAGCTATGACACCAGTGCTATCACTGTACAACAGGACTGGTCCATCTATGGAAGGTGTCACTCCAAGCTCGGAGATGAACTTTCGCAGCCACATTGCTTCTTTCGCAGCATCTGATGCAGTGATGTACTCTGCCTCGCACACCGAATCTGCCACTGTATGTTGCTTGGAACTTTCCAGCAAACAGCTCCACCATTCAGGATAAACACGAAACCCAATACACTTTTGCTATCATCATGATCTGATTGGAAACTGAAATCAGTATATCCAACAAGTTTCAAATCAGACTCTCCATAGACTAACCACTGGTCCTCAGTATTTCTCAAATACTTAAGGATTGTCTTAACAACTTGCCATTGTTTTTCTCCTGGATCATATTGGTATCTACTCACTACTCCTAGTGAGTATGCCACATCTGGTCTTGTACATGTCGTGGTGTACATAATCGATCTCACTGCCGAAGCATATGGAATTCGACTCATACGTTCTCTTTCATTAGGAGTTGTCGGACAATCCTTCTTAGAAAGATGAATTTCATGGCCTATCGAAAGATAGCCTTTCTTGGAATTCTCCATGCTAAACCTCTTTAGCACTGTGTCAATTTCATAGATTGGGATAAACCAAGCATCTCTTATATCTATCTCTATAGATCTTCATCCCTAGGATGTATGATGCTTCTCCCAGATCTTTCATGGAGAATTGTGATGATAACCATGTCTTTATTCCTTATAATGTAGGGATATTATTGGGAGTTTGTTGAAAAATTATATGCCCCAATCTTATTGATTTTGATGATTACCAAAAGCCATGAGTATGTTAAAAGATGAAATGAGTTTATTTACATGAGCATTGAATTTATTTAGAACAATGAATGAGAATGTTAAAGTATGACTTTATTCAATTTGAAAGTAACTTCAAGCTCAATGCTTAAGCTTTCAAAAATAAATTTAATACTTCATATTGTAATCAATGAGTTTTTGGAACACTTCTTGAATTGATTCTTAATGTCAACTTTAGTATATTCAAGTCAATTCAATGATTTAAAATGAATCTGGAACGAATTTAAAGTCAATCAGAAAACTTTTTGATTTTTGATACGTTCCGGAGCCGACTCTTGAGTTTCAGAGTCGACTCCCCTCAGAGTACAGAAATGACTATCTATCTCGAGTCGACCCACGTAATTTCTCGAGTCGACCCCTGATTCTGTCGAGCCGACTCCATGACTGTGCGAGTCGACTCCGCTCAGACATCAGAGGTGCGTTTTTCTGAGCACTTCGCGAGTCGACCCCCAACTTTTCATGAGTCGACCCCCGACTTTCAGGAGTCGACACTTTACTTTTGATGAGTCGACCCTTTGACTTTCTGAACATTTCTATTTTTAGTATTACAACCTCGAGCGACTCGGGAAAAGCATGAGTCGACTCCAGCAAATCTGGGCAAAATTTTTCGAATGCCAACTCAGCGTCAACGGTAAGATTTTTGATTAACGGCTATTTTTCTTTGTTTCTAACGGCTATATTTTTGCAGAATCTATAAATAGAGAAGTCGTTTTCAAATCAAAAATATACAAAAAGAGAGATATTCATTTCAAGAGAAAAGAAAAGAAAAATAGGAAAAACAGCGCATCATTTGAAAAAATCCGTGATTTAAAATTGAGTGAAAGAAAGAGTGTGAAATCCAAGGAAGCTCCTTCTGTGTTCAAGCTCAACAATCCAAGGAAGCTTCAGAAGAAAATCCTAGAGCTATTCAAGAGCATTTCAAGCGATTTTCAACACTCAAAGAGAAGAGGAAAAGCTCAAATCAACTCCAACATATATTCCGTGAAGAATCCAAGCTGAGGCCAGATTCTACACTTCAAAAGAGTTGAGGAAAAGAGGAAAAGAAGAAAAGCTCAAAGCCAACCATCTGCAAATCAGGCTTTTCTAAACTTTATTCTTACATTTGTTTATCTGCTCATTGAGGAGCTTTGTAACTGAAAAACCATACTATTATTCTTTGTGTCTAGTTCAATCTGGGGGATTGAACTAGTTGAGGTAGTCTTACCTCGGTATAAGCTTGGTAAAGCTTGGGTTAGGGTTTTTGTGCTGGTGAGCCCTTGAAAACCAGTTGGGTTCGTTGTGCGCTCGAAAAAATAACAAGTTTGAGTTGTGAGCTTGTAAAACAACTCTGCTGTAATCTAGGGTGATTATAGTGTGGACCCAAGTAAATCTTGGGAGTGGACGTAGGTGTTGGATACACCGAACCACTATAAAATCTTTGTGTTTGCCGTGCTTTCATTGACTCTTCCTCTATCTCTGTTTTATTCACTGCACGTTGTAATTGCATTGCTATTGCCTTCATTTTATTAAGCATACATTTTTAAAAGGCTAATTTTTAAAGAACTCAATTCACCCCCCCCCCCCCCTCTTGGGTTGCCATCTGGGCCAACAATTGGTATCAGAGCTAGTGCTCATTAGATTTTGATCACACGATCAAGAGCTAAAGTTCCAAATGGCAACACAAGTTGGATCATTTGCTGAAGGTCATTCTACGAATAGACCTCCACTGTTTAATGGTTCAAATTATTCATATTGGAAAGCTAGAATGAGGATATTCATTCAAGCTTCTGATTATGAGCTATGGGGTGTTATAATCAATGACCTAGTACACCCACACATGTTATTGATGGCACTATTGTTCCTAAGCCCGAAAGGGACTGGAATGATAATGATAGAAAAATGGCACAGCTTAACGCTAAAGCCATGAATGTCTTATATTGCTCCATAGATGCCAATGAGTTTAACAGAATCTCCATATGTAATTCCGCAAAGAAGATTTGGGATAGATTAGAGGTTACCCATGAGGGTACCAATCAAGTAAAAGAATCTAAAATTAATATTCTTGTTCATAAATATGAATTATTTAGCATGGAACAATCTGAAACCATTGCATGCATGTACACTAGATTCACAGATATTGTAAATGGTTTGAAAAGTCTTGGTAAGACATATACTAACTCTGAACTTGTTCGAAAAATTCTTAGGTCATTACCAAGAACATGGGAAGCAAAAATGACTGCAATCCAAGAAGCTAAGGACCTCAACACTTTACCCTTAGAGGAGCTTCTAGGATCTCTTATGACCCATGAGCTGACTATGAGGCAGCATGTAGAGGAGGACACAAAGAAAAAGAAAGTTATTGCCCTCAAAGCTGCAAAAGAAGAAGAGAGCAGCAGTGATGATGATGATGATAATGATGAAGAGACTGTTCTCTTAGCAAAGAAATTTAAAAGATTTATGAGGAGAAAGAAACCCTTCCATAAGAAAAAATTTGGAGCTAAGTGGGAAGGAGAAAAGGATAAAAAAAGGACAAGGACAAAGAAAAGAGAAAGACCCCTTGACTTGTTATGAGTGTAATAAACCGGGGCACTTTAGGAATGAATATCCAAAATTGAAGAAAGCCTACAAAAAGAAAAAGAAGGCTTATGTGGTGACATGGAGTGACAGCGAGGAATCTTCTTCCGAAGAAGAAGAACAAAAGGAAGTCGCAAACGTATGTTTCATGGCGGACGACAACGATGAGGTAAGTTCCGACAACCCTTGCGATGAGTTTGCTTTTGATGAACTCTTTGATGCTTTTAATGAACTTGTTGGGGATTTCAAGGTTTTAAAAAAGAAATACAAGATTTGAAAAATGAAAACTTAACTTTCATTCAAGAAAAGGAAAATCTTAATAATGAAGTTAAGAAACTTAAATCTGAAATGAAATTTTAATAAAAGAAAAAGAATCAATCTCTAATGAAAATGATAAACTAAGGAAAGAGGTTGAAAAACATAAGAACATAGTTGATAAGTTTACATTAAGCTCAACTAAACTAGACATGTTATTAAATAGTCAAAAAGCAGTTTTTGACAAAGCCGGATTAGGATATAACACTTTAAGAAAACAAAAATCATTAAAAAATATTTTTGTGCGTGCTAGCCAAAGTAATTTACATGCTTTAAATGTAATCAAACAGGACATAAATCTTATGAATGTAAAATTCTAAAACCTAATAAAAACTTAAATGTTAAAGGGAAGAAAATATGGGTTCCGAAAGGAACAATATTTATTGGTACTAACCATGAAGGACCCAAGAAAGCTTGGGTACCTAAACATAAAGTTTGATATCATTGCAGGAATGTCTTGTGGCCAAGAGATCAAAGAGAAAGTGATATCTTGATAGTGGCTGCTCAAGACATATGACGGGTGACAAAGAAGAATTCATCACCCTTGAAGAAAAGAAAGGAGGAGTTGTTACATTTGGCGATAATGGCAAAGGCCAAATCTTGGGGTTTGGTAACATTCAAATAACTCCCTCCACATATATTGAGAATGTACTTTATGTTGATGGTTTAAAGCATAACTTAATTAGTATAAGTCAATTATGTGACAAAGGTTTTAAAGTATCTTTTGAATCTTCTTTATGCACTGTAGCTAATCCCATTGATAATAGCATTGTTTTTATTGGAAATAGAAATGGCAATGTATACATGATTGATTTAGACAAATTGTCTACTAATAATCATTGCTTAGTTGCTAATAATGCTAATATGAATGAGATTGGTTGGCTGTGGCATCGAAGATTAGGTCACGCAAGCACACACCTGATTTCAAAACTAATTAGAATGGATTTAGTAAAAGGTTTACCTAAATTAGATTTTGAAAATAACAAAATATGTGATGCATGTCAGTTTGGAAAACAAACGAGAAGTTCTTTCAAATCTAAAAATATTGTTTCAACTTCTAGGCCATTAGAGCTACTTCACATGGACCTTTTTGGACCAGCTAGAACCACAAGTCTAGGAGGAAAGAAATATGGTCTTGTGATAGTAGATGATTACTCTAGATTCACTTGGGTAATGTTTTTAGCTCACAAAGATGAGACTTTCTCGATATTCATGAAATTCTTCAAGAAAGTAACTAATGAGAAAAACACTACCATAGTGTCTCTAAGAAGTGATCATGGAACTGAATTTGAAAATCACTTATTTGAAAGTTTTTGCAATGAAAATGGTATTAATCATAACTTTTCAGCACCTAGGATCCCACAACAAAATGGTGTAGTTGAAAGGAAAAATAGGACTCTAGAAGACATGGCCCGTACCATGCTATGTGAAAGTAAACTCCGAAATACTTTTGGGCGGAAGCTATTAACACAGCATGTTACATCCTAAATAGAGCTTTAATAAGACCTATTTTAAAGAAAATACCTTATGAATTATGGCATGATAGAAAACCCAACATTAAATATTTTCATGCATTTGGTTGTAAATGTTTTGTTCACAATAATGGTAAAAATAATTTAGGCAAATTTGATGCTAAATCTGATGAAGGAATATTCTTAGGATACTCTACAACTAGTAAAGCATATAGAGTATTTAACAAGAAAACTTTAGTTGTTGAAGAATCCATTCATGTAGTTTTTGATGAATCTTTAGCAACCCATTCCGAAAAACTTGATGATGAAGAGGATACAAACTTAATTGAAAAAGATCTTGAAAAATTAAATATTGATGTATCTTTAGATCAAGAACAAGAAGCTAAAGATAATGATTCACCTAAGGTTGATGATACTAACACTAATCATAATGATGTAGATCTACCTAGGGATTGGAGATATGCTTATAGTCACCCTAAGGAATTGATTATAGGTGATCCATCTCAAGGAATAAGAACTAGATCATCTATGAGAAATATTAGTAATCATCTTGCATTTGTATCACAAATTGAACCTAAAACTATTGAAGAAGCTAAAAAGATAATAATTGGATGTTAGCAATGCAAGAAGAATTAAATCAATTCACTAGAAATAATGTATGGACCTTAGTTGAAAGACCCAAAAATCATTCTGTTATAGGATCAAAATGGATATTTAGAAATAAACTAGATGAAAATGGCAAAGTAATTAGAAACAAAGCTAGATTAGTTGCAAAAGGATATAATCAAGAAGAAGGTATTGATTTTGATGAAACCTTTGCACCAGTAGCTAGATTAGAAGCCATTAGACTATTACTTGCATTTGCATGTCATATGAATTTTAACTTATTTCAATGGATGTAAAAAGTGATTTTCTAAATGGATTTATAAATGAAGAAGTATATGTAGAACAACCACCAGGTTTTGAAGATCATGAATTTTCAAATCACATTTTTAAATTGCACAAAGCATTATATGGTTTGAAACAAGCTCCTAGAGCTTGGTATGATAGATTAAGTAAATTTTTAATTGAAAATGATTTTATAAGAGGAAATGTTGATAAAACACTGTTTTTGAAAAGAAAAGGTAAGGATTTATTAGTAGTTCAAATATATGTTGATGATATCATTTTTGGTGCTACTAACAATATTCTATGTCAAGAGTTTGCTAAGTTGATGCAGGGCGAATTTGAAATGAGCATGATGGGAGAACTCAACTTCTTCCTTGGACTCCAAATCAAACAAAGCAAAGAGGGAATCTTTATCAACCAAACAAAGTACACAAGAGAAATTTTAAAGAAGTTTGGTATGGATCAATAAACCCCTTGGAACACCAATGAGTCCTTCATGCAAGCTGGACAAAGATGAAGAAGGTAAGAAGATTGATCAAAAATATTATCGAGGTATAATCGGATCCCTACTTTACTTAACTGCAAGTAGACCAGATATAATGTTTGCTGTTTGCTTATGTGCTAGATTTCAGTCTGAACCTAAAGAATCACACTTAATTACTGTTAAAAGAATACTAAGATATGTAAGTGGAACTAAAAATGTAGGTTTATGGTATCTAGAGACTCTACATTAAATCTGATTGCATACACTGATTCTGATTATGCTGGATGTAAGTTAGATAGAAAAAGCACAAGTGGTGCATGCCAATTCTTAGGAAGTAACTTAATCTCATGGTTTAGCAAAAAGCAAAATTCAGTTGCATTATCAACTACTGAAGCTGAATATGTAGCAGCTGGAAGTTGCTGTGCTCAAATCCTATGGATTAAGCGACAACTTGAAGACTATGGTATCACACTTGATAAAACACCTATAAGATGTGATAACACAAGTGCAATTAATCTAACTAAAAATCCAATTCAACATTCTAGAACCAAACACATAGAAATTAGATATCATTTTATAAGAGAACATGTTGCAAATAATGAAATTTGTCTTGACTATGTTAACACTGAAGAACAATTAGTAGATATATTACAAAACCCTTAAGTGAAGAAAGATTCTGTTATCTTAGAGGAGAGTTAGGGATTTGTGATCCATTAGAATGAATTTGAAACCACTAAGGAAATTTATCTAAAATTCTTTCAAATCCTTGATCTTTAAGGAAATCTTATCTAGAATTCACATCTAATTGATCTATACAAATCCAATGATTATTTTATCAATTTTTATGATCAATTTCTGGACACATTTCAGAAATTTCATGTTTTTGCTCTGAAATGGTCTCGGAGCCGACTCGGTGAGTATCGGAGTCGACTCCAAGTTTCTACTGAAACTCTCGAGTCGACCCCTTCTCGGCGCGAGTCGACTCAACTTCGGGATGGTTTTCTGTGACTGTCCGGAGTCGACCCCTCGCTTTGCGGGAGCCGACTCGAAGTGGTCCCAGGTTGATTTATCTAGGGCAGAGTCGACTCGCCGTTCTTTTCTAACGTCTCAATCTCTCAAAATACTCTCTCCAAAACACTTCCAGACCTTCCAAATTCCCTAGAATCCCTGATTAACCCTTCCAATCGACCAATGGCCCCTAAAACTCGAGGTTCCAACCTTTGTGCGGCCGGTGTTAAGAGGAAGAGAGCCGTGAGGAAGACCGTAAGGCGTCCGGTTCGTGAGCCATCACCTAGCTCGGATTCAACATCATCTTCCTTAACTCCAAATGCTTCTCCATTCACAGCTCCTTCTCAGGTAGATAAACTAGCTGATAGAATCATTACTACGGGGAGAAAAGTAGATTTCGAGTTATTTGAGGCAGAGGGATTTCTTTTAGGAAGACAGCTGATAGAGATGGGTTGGGAAAAGATCTGTTCCCTAGATTGTCCTACTTATCCCGCTCTTGTAAAGGAATTTTATAAGAATTTATCTAGAGGAGATAATGGTCTTATAAGCATTGTGAGAGGAAATAGGATCTCAGTGACTATTGAGCTACTGTCAAGACTGTTGGATCTACCCATGTCAGGAACTTCTACATTTTCTTCGGATGACAGATGCCCAGCACTTTCTAGACTACTTAACCGGGAGGTTGTCGGTTTTGAGGAAGTATTTGCCAATCAGTTATCCTTAGAACTGAGATTGCTCCACAACATATGTAGTAGGATCCTTTTTCCCAAGATAGGGAGATTCGATTATGTGTCAGAAAGGGATATTTTTGTGATGGATGCTATTGTAACGGGTAAACCCATTAACCTTCCCAGTATGATTTTATGGTATATTGCCGACTGTGGAGGTAAGAGAAAATCAAGCTTGCCCTATGGTATGATCCTCACTAAAATTTTCCAGAGCCAAGGGATTGTTATTTCTGATAGTGAGCCCATGAGGAACTTGAGACACACAGATTTTTACAGCCTGGCCACTATACATAGGATGGGATTTGTTAAGAAGAACAGAATATGGGAAAGGAAAGGTTTGATAGAGGAAAGAGCAGAGGATGCTGAGGCACCGGGACCATCGGTTAGACACTCTTCACCTGCACCTCCGAGCCCTCCTATTTCTGCTCCTGCTCCTACCCCTNCCTGGCCACTATACATAGGATGGGATTTGTTAAGAAGAACGGAATATGGGAAAGGAAAGGGTTAGTAGAAGAAAGAGCAGAGGATGCTGAGGCACCAGGACCATCGGTTAGACACTCTTCACCTGCACCTCCGAGCCCTCCTATTTCTGCTCCTGCTCCTACCCTGCTCCACTGTTTGATCAAGCTTCATCTTCATCAGTTGGCTTCACAGATCTTCAGCTAAGGCAACTCAAAGGCCTGTTTGATGATCAGTCAGAGAAATTAAAGTCAGAGTTTGAATATAAGTTTATGAATCAAAGGAAACTCTATACTCTTTGGATGACCGGATCACCAAAATCGAGTCTACTCTCAGCACTTCTTCAGAGTCTTTAAGTGGAGATCTTAAGAACATATTTGAAGAACTTAAAGATTTTGCGGAGATGGCAAAAACCTACTCTAAATGCAACGTAGAGCTACAAGATAAAATTTTGACTGCTTGCACCTTTGTGGATGAGAGGCTAAAGGACTATGTAAAAATACAAACTGATGGAATGAAAAACATAATTGATCATTTGACTAGGATTGTTAGGACTCATTAGATACTCAGTCCTTGCAATGTATTGAAGTTAATGTTATGTTTTACATTTTGGTATCAATGTATTAGACACTTGATGTATTTGACACTTTGATGTAATGAATTATCTTTTTTGAATACTCAATGTATTTCTTCCTATTATCAATGAATGAATGATTTTGTTAAATCAAATCTTGAATGAGTGAATGATAATGTTTATTGCTTCTCTACCTTTTTGTTGATAACAAAAAAGGGGGAGAGTTTTATAGTATTACAACTGTATATGCATATGGGAGAAATTGATTAATCAAATAATATTAAAATGATTGAATGAATAAGTCCATATGCAAGAGAACCGAATAAATCCATAGCAAGAGCTCCAACGGTCTAGTGGTTGAAATAAAATTCTTTGATTTAAAAGAAACTCGGGTTTGTTTTCCAAATTGACAAGCATTGCAAATCTTATCTTTTTCAAAAACAAGTTTTGGCAAACCATGTACTAAATCCTTTTTAATTAATTTAGATAGTAAATCCATGCTTGCATGAGCTAGCCTACGATGCCATAACCAACTATTATCAGTTTTATTATTTGTAGCAACTAGGCAATCAATATTTTGATCATGCAAATCATTTAAATTAACAATGTATACATTACCATGCCTTTGACCAACAAATCTCATGTTTTCATTAGCAGGATTTCTAACAATGCATAAGGATGATTCAACATTAAATCCTTTGTCACATAATTGACTAATGCTAAGTAAATTGTGTTTCAGTCCTTTCACAAGCAAACATTATCAATATAAGCATGAGGTGATACCTATTTTTCCAATGCCAATTATTTTTCCTTGGCCATTATCACCGAAAGTAACAACACCTCCATCTTTTGCTTCCAAAGTGATGAATTGTGATTCATCACCGGTCATGTGTGTGTCTCCCGCCCCTGTCCAAGTACTTCATTCAATGTTTAAGCTTTCGGGAGTTTTCAAGACACACCAAGACATTTACAATCTGATTTTTGATACGTTCCGGAGCCGACTAGTTTCAGAGTCGACTAGAGTACCAAGCTTTCTTTTCTGTCGAGCCGACTCCATTAGTCGAAGACACCAGAGGTGTGTTTTTCTGAGCAAGTCCTTTTCATGAGTCACTTTCAGGAGTCGGATGAGTCGACATTTCTTTTCTATTTTTGGGATCCATTTTCTGTTTTTCTTTCAACGGTAATATTTCGAAACGGCTATAACGGCTATATTTTTGCAGAATCTATAAATAGAGAAGCTTTTCAAATCAAAAATTTATTCATTTCAATAGAAAAGAAAAGAAAAATCAGAAAAACAGAGCTTCATTTGAAAAAATCCGTGATTCAAAATAGAGTGAAAGAAAGAGTGTGAAATCCAAGGAAGCTCCTTCTGTGTTCAACTCAACAATCCAAGGAAGCTTCAGAAGAAAATCCAAGAGCTATTCAAGAGCATCAAGTGATTTTCAACCTCAAAAGAGGAAAAGCTCAAATCAACTCCAAAGCATTAAGAATCCAAGCTGAGGCCAGATTTACACTTGAGTTGAGCTCAAAGCCAACCATCTGCAAATCAGGCTTTTCTAAACTTTATTCTTTATTTGTTAATCTGCTCATTGAGGAGCTTTGTAACTGAGTGTCTAGTTCAATCTGGGGGATTGAACTAGTTGAGGTAGTCTTACCTCGGTACAAGCTCTTGGGTTAGGGTTTTTGTGCTGGTGAGCCCTTGAAACCAGCTGGGTTCATTGTGCGCCCGGGAAAACAACAAGTTTGAGTTGTGAGCTTGTAAAATAACTCTGCTGTAATCTTGATTATAGTGTGGACCCAAGTGAATCTTGGGAGGACGTAGGTGTTGGATATACCGAACCACTATAAACTCTTTGTGTTTGCCGTGCTTTCATTGACTCTTCCTCTATCTCTATTATTCACTGCACTTTGTATTGCATTGCTATTGCCTTCATTCTTCTTAAGCAAAACATTTAAAGGCTAATTTTTAATTGGGTTGTCATCTGGGCCAACTTTAAAATCAATTTCAATTTTGTTCTTAGGTACCCAAGCTTTCTTGGGTCCTTTAGGGTTAGTCAAAATGGTTCCTTTTGGGATCCATATTTTCCTTATCTTTTGTGTTTGGCAAATATAAGCTTTGTGTCCAATTTTTCACATTTAAAACATGTAATTTTAGTAGAATCATCAGCATGCTCATAAATATTTTTCAGAAATTTTTGTTTTCAAGAGGATTGTATCCAAGACCAGCTCTATTGTAAACAGCTCTTTGACTATTTAAAATCATTTCTAATTTTTCTGAGCTTAGTGTAAATCTATCAACAATTGATTTTAATTTATCACTTCATTTTTCAAATCTTGGTTTTGTTTAACAATGATTCATTTCCTTTGAAATTCTTTCTTTTTCAATGGTAAGATTTTTGATTTCATTTTTCAAATCTTTTCTTTGAACTTAAATTTGCAAAATCATCAATCAGTTCATAAAATGCACCATGCAGCTCATCAAAAGTAAAATCATCTAAAAAGTTAGGGCTTACCTCATCATTATCAGCCATGAAGCAAACATTGGCAACTTCAGTTTTCTCTTCATTTTCTGAACTTGTAGCTTCACTGTCGCTCCAAGTGGCCATCATTGCCTTTTTCTTTATTCTTTCTAGATGCCTTCTTTAATAGTGGACAATCTGGTCTGATGTGTCCAGGCTTCTTACACTCATAGCATGTTGGAGGTTCACTCTTTTCCTTATCTTTGCTATGATCTCCTTTGACAAAATGCTTTCTTTTTCCAAATCTCTTTTTCTTCATGAACTTTTTAAATTTCCTTGAATAAGTGCCATATCATCATCTTTCTCACTATCACTTGTGGTTTCTTCACTCTCATCTTCTTGAGTTGCACTCTTCAATGCCATGGTCCTTCTCTTCTTTGAATCATCTTCATCAATATGTTGTCGTTGCTGAAGTTCGTGAGTCATCAAAGAACCAACCAACTCTTCAAGTGATAATTGTTGAGATCTTTTGCTTCTTGTATAGCAGTCACTTTTGCTTCCCATGATCTAGGTAAAGATCTTAAAATTTTTCTAACTAGATCACTGTTAGCATAAGATTTTCCCAAACTTTTCAAACCATTAATGATATCAGTAAATCTAGTAAACATATCAGTGATATTTTCAGCAGGGTCCATCTTAAATAATTCATACTTATGAACAAGCATATTTATTTTGGATTCCTTGACTTGATTTGTACCCTCATGGGTGACTTCAAGTCTATCCCATATTTCCTTAGCAGACATACATGTAGATATGCGATTAAACTCATTTGCATCAAGCGAGCAATAAAGAACATTCATAGCCTTAGCATTTAATTGAGCTAATTTCTTATCTTGCTCATCCCATTCAGATTCAGGTTTTGCAATATTGACATTTTCAATCATAATAGTGGGTGTGTGAGGTCCATTAATTATGATTCCCCATAAATCATAATCTAGTGCTTGAATGAAGATTTTCATTCGTGCTTTCCAATATGTGTAGTTTGTTCCATTGAACAAAGGTGGTCTATTAGTTGATTGTCCCTCAATCAACATGGAATTCATTGGGATTACTATTGATCTTTGGCTCCAAGCTAATCAAAGCTATAGAAATCAAGAGCACGCTGCTCTGATACCACTTGTTGCCCAGATGTAGTAACCCAAGAGGGGGGTGAATTGGGTTATTTAAAAAAATTTAATAGCTATGCAGATATATGTGCTTTTAACCCTAATTTGATTTGCAGCGTGAAGTGCACAGAATAATATCAACAGAAAAGCAAGCAATCACAAACACACAGAAGTTTATAGTGGTTCGGTGCCAAACTCAGCACCTACATCCACTCCCCAAAACCTTTGGGAAATTCCACTAATCGTATCACAACGATTACAACCTCTAGCCGAACCAGGCTAGCCCTCTTGTTTATACGGCACAAGGCAGCCAAAAACCCCTAGCCAAACCTAGGCTAGTCCTCTTGTTTCACGGCACAAGGAAGCCAAAACCCCTAGCCAAACCTAGGCTAGTCCTCTTGTTTAAATGGCACAAGGAAGCCAACAAACCAGGGTTCACTAACCCTTTTACAAGATAATCAGAGTATGTAAAGAGAAGCTCCTACAATGAGCAAATATTCAGAATATACTTTACAACTTTTGAAGCAATAAACTCAGCAATAAATGAACTAGGTTGAAGCAGCTGAAGTCTTGAATGCTTGAAAAGCTTCAATGATTCGGACGACCTTTCGGAGCAAGGAATGACTTGAATGCACAGCAACCACTCAACAAATATTCAATGAAGGCTCTTTTCTTGGATTTTTCTCTCTTTGAAATTTCTTTTCAAAAATCGTCAAGGTGTGCTTCTAATCCCAGCTATTTATAACCATCTAACAAGAAAATATCCGTTAGATACATAAGAAATAAATGGAAATAATAACGGGAAGAAAATATAACCGTTAAACATGTTTCCCTTAAGCATTGAATGCAGATCTCCATTTGAGGAAGGATGAGCACTGTAAAAATTCAAAAATCAAAAGTTAAATATAGCTTGAAATAGCAATAGAGAAAGAGAGAGAAGAAAGAGCTCTTAAAAGCTTAGGCGGCGGTGGACTAAAAAAAAAGAAGCTCCAGGTAGCTGAGAATATGAATGCCATCGTCCAAGAGTAAAGCAAGGGACCTCAGCTAGCTAATCAGTTAGCTAACCAGAGAGACAAAAAACAAATAAGACGTCCAGGTATCTCTTCAGTCAGCTAGAAGCTAGTTAGCTCTCCAGCTAACTCACAATAAAAAGCTGAATACTTAGTTAACTAGGTAGCTAACTAAGCAACGGCAGTTAGCTCAGTTAACTAGGAAAAAGCAACGGCAGAGGAAAAGTTATGCATCCATAGTTAGCTCTCCAGCTAACTGAATTTGAATCCCTCTCGGCTGCAAGAGAAAGAATAAAACAGTTAGTTAGCTGAATAGTTAACTGAATGAAACCAGCTAGCTAACTCAGCTAGCTCCACAGTTAACTAAGTTAGCTAGCTAGAAGGAGTTGCAGTTAGCTAACAAGACATCCAGCCAGCTAGCTAAAATTGAGGGTGTTCGGCCAATGCACTGTGACGAGCGAATTAGTTAGCTGAAGGAATTCCAGCTAGCTAACAGTTAACTAAAAGAAAAGACGTTCGGCCAGGCACCTGAGACAAGTTTCTTAGTTAGCTGAAAGAGCTTCAGCTAGCTAACAAACTAACTCACCAGCTAGCTAAAAAAGGAGGACGTTCGGCCAGGCACCTGAGACAAGTTTTTAGTTAGCTGAAAGGCTCCAGCTAGCTAACAAACTAACTCACCAGCTAGCTAAAAAAGGAGGATGTTCGGCCAGGCACTGAGACAAGTTTTAGTTAGCTGAAGAAACTGCAGCTAGCTAACAAGCTAGCTAAGCAGCTAGCTAAAATGCAAGATCATTCGGCCCAAACACTGTGAAAATTTCCAGCTAGCTGAAAGTCATGCCAGTTAGCTAAATAGAATAACAAGCTAGCTAACAGTTAACTCCAAGGCTAATAATCATATTCAAAGCAAATTAAATGAAGTACTTTCTTACCAGTCGATTTTGCATGAAGATACTTACTTGCAAGGCGACCGAACTTCCCTGTATCAATCTTAGAATTGCTTAATTTGTTTTGTAATCATTAAAATCAATATGGGGTCAACAGTATCCAAATATTCAAGTAAGTTTCTTCTCTCCCTTACTAATTTAAAAATATGTTGAGATACAATATTAACAAATACCACATCAAATATTTGAGTTCAAATTGCTTACATTCTTCTCCCCCTTAATATTTCAAATTTGGTCTATATGCAATAAAAGTTTTATGCAAGAAATGATACCAATGTCATATAATCCAAACATTTTATAAATATATCATGCTAATCTCAAAAATACACAGGCATTCTATAACAATCACCATATTTCAATTTCATATTTCATACGATAACATAAGATTTCTTACATAGGTGATATGCAAATAAGATATTACAACAAATATGCATCACCTTTATCAAATCCTCTTTTCATTTTATGCATAGGCAATTATTATAAGATATGATCAAGAAATGATACCACTAATAAAGTAGGCATTTAATAATCCAAGTCATATAATAGAATCATATCAAGCAAGGAGTAACAAATCAAACTGATACCAATAGTTGCCGATCATGGGCCTGCAATCCATATCACTCAACAAATGTACATTTGGATTTCTTCATGCCAAACTTCTTCAAATTTTTTTTTTGAGGTACAAGAATTGGCTTATGAAGATCCTCTTCTTTGATTGCTTGATTTGAAGTCCGATAAAATAATTAATTTTTTTCATTATGCTCATCTCGAACTCCCCTGCATGAACTTTGCAAAGTCTTGGAACAAGAAATTATTAGTAGCACCGAATATATGTTATCTACATAAATTTGTACTATAAATATATCATCATTCTATTTTTTAATTCATAATGTTGCATCAACATTTTCACTAATAAATTTATTGCTAATCAAGAACTTAATATGCCTATCAAACCATGCCCGGGGTACTTGTCTTAAACCATATAAAGCTTTGTTCAATTGAATACATGGTTTGGAGACACAAGATTTTGAAATCGGGTGGTTGATCAACAAATACTTGTTCAGCAATATATTCATTAAGGAAAGTGCTCTTAACATCCATTCAATACAATTTAACATTCATAAAGCAAGCAAATGCAAGAAGTAATCTAATAATCTTTAATCTAGCAATAGGAATATATGTTTCATCAAATCAATATCTTCCTTTTGATTATATCCTTTAGCTATTAGTCTTGCTTTATTTCTAATGAAATTATCATGCTCATCCAATTTGTTTCTAAATTCTCATTTAATTTATCATGCATGGCATTTAGACTCTATATGAAAAATAAATGCAAAATTAATACATGTATTTCTAAATGATGATCTAATCCTAATATCATAAGATGGATCACTTAATATTAGCTCTTTAGGATGATTATAGACATACCTTCATCTCTTTCAAATTCAGCATTACCTTGTAGTTCATCATGTTGAATTTCTTCTTCATGTATCTTTTGTATTATTGAATGCAAGGTGAGCTTCTTAACTTGATCTTCAATTTCATCTATATCAATTAAAACCTTTCTCTTCCTTAATGGAAGATCATTAGATTCATCAAATATATCATGAATATAGGGTCCTATGTTCATTACAAGATTTTTCGAAGTGCCAATTTTTAAATTCTTTTCTATGATCACTTCTAATAGATAAAATAGAAAAACTTTTTCTTTTGAAATTCTTCTAAGGAGTTTTTAGAAAAACTGAAGATGCTTCATTTTTGCTAGCTAAGAATAAAACTTATAAATCGATAAAATTATCAATAATCATGAATCCATATGCAAAAGTTCTAAAAATCTAGGAGTTGAAATCATATTTTTAGACTTAAAAAAAATTCTAGTTAATTTTTCAAAATTTGAATATATCAAAAATCTTATCTTTTTCGAAACTCAATTTTGGCAAACATTTAACCAAATCATTTTTGAATAATTTAGAAAGCAAATCCATGCTGACATGAGCAAGTTTATGATGCCATATCTAGATTTTTTAATTTTAGCATTCATGACAACTAGACATTCAATAATCTGGTCATTAACAATATAAACATTACTATGCCTATGACCAATGGCTTTCATGCAATCATCAATAGGATTTGTAATTATGCAAAGAGATGATTCAACAAATAATTTTAAAACCTTTTTCATAAAATTGACTAATGCTTAGCAAGCAAGATATTATCAATAAAAGTAGAGGGAGTTGTACAAATTTTATCAATGCCAATAATATTACCTTGGCCATTATTTTCAAAGGTAACCATTCCTCCATCAATTGCATTCAAAGTGATGAATTGAGATTCATCATTCATCAAGTGTCTTAAGCACCTGCTATCTAAGTATTATTTTCTTTTGCTCCATGGGTTGCAAGACTACATGTATCCATAATATCAAGTCCTACTCTAGGTACCCAAGCTTTCTTGGGTCCTTTAGGGTTAGCTAAAATGGTTCTTTTGGAACCCATATCCTTCTAACATTGTGTGTGTGACATATATATGCTTTGTGTTCAGGTTTACCACATTTAAAACATATAACTTCATTAGAATCATTAGCATGCACATAAATATTTTTCAAAAACTTTTGTCTTTTCAAAGGATTGTATCCTAGGCCAGCTTTGTTAAAAACAGCTCTTTGATTTTCAAGAATCATGTTAAGTTTAGTAGAGCTCAAAGTAAACTTATCTACAATAGGTTTCAATCTATCTACTTCATTTTTCAAATTCATGTTTTCTTGTAATAAACTTCATTTTCTTTCAATAGTTTATCCTTTTCTAAAGTAATATTTTGAACTTAATTTTTCATATCTTTATTTTTTGAACTGAGATTTGCAAAATCATTGATTAATTCAATAAATGCATCATGCAATTCATCAAATGTAAAATCATCTAAGAAGTTGGGGTTTACCTCTTCATTGTTCGCCATAGAAAAAGATTTTCTTCTTCATTATTCTCTTCTTCTTCAGAGCTTGATGCATCACTCTCGCTCCATGTAGCTATCATAGTGTTCTTTTTAAATTTCTTGAGACCTTTCTTTAGATATGGACAATCTGGCTTGTAGTGTCCCGGTTTGTTGCATTCATAAAAAATTACTTCATATTCTTTTTCATTGCTTGGCTCTCCTTTCATTAATACCCTCTTTCTTCCTTCAAATTTCTTTCTCATGAATTTCTCAAATTTCCTTGTAATGAGAGCTAGATCATTTTTCTCATCACTTTCACTTGAGGTGCTCTCATTCTCATCATTTAGGACTGCACTCTTTAGTCCCAATATCTCTTCTTTTGGATTGTTCTTCATCAATATGTTGTTGCTGCTGAAGCTCATGAGTCATCAATGAACTAACTAATTCTTCAAGAGATAGTGTGTTGAGGTCCTTGGCTTCTTGAATTGCAGTAACTTTGGCCTCCCAAGACCGAGGCAAGGATCTCAAAACTTTTCTAACAAGATCACCATTAGTATAAGATTTTTCAAGGCTTTTTAGCCCATTAATAATGTTAGTGAATCTTGTAAACATATCACCAATGCTTTTATATGATTCCATTTTAAATAATTCATATTCATGTACAAGCATATTTATTCTAGATTCTTTAACTTGATTGGTACCCTCATGGGTAACTTCAAGTCTATTCCAAATTTTTTTAGCAGATATGCATGTAGAAATATGATTAAATTCATTGGCATCTAAAGAATAATATAATACATACATGGCTTTAGCATTCAGCTGAGCCATCTTCTTATCATGCACATCTCATTCCATTTCTGGTTTGGAAATATCAATACCATCAGATTTAATAGTAGGTGTGTGAGGTCCATTGACTATGATACTCCATAAATCATAATCAAGTGCTTGAATGAAAATTTTCATACGTGCTTTCCAAAAAGTATAATTTGTGCCATCAAATAGAGGTGGTCTATTAGTTGACTATCCCTCAGTTAAAACTGAACCCATTTGGAATGCTAATGATCTTTGGCTCCAAGCTAATTAAAGCAATAGAAATCAGGAGCACGTTGCTCTGATACCACTTATTGCCCAGATGTAGCAACCCAAAAGGGGGGATGAATTGGGTATTTAAAAATAGTTGCGCATATATGTGTTTGTGACTAATCAAAATTTAATCAGCAGTGGTGTAGTGATGTGAACACAATAATATCATAGAAATTATGCAAGCAATCACAAACATAAGAAGGTTTATAGTGGTTCGGTGCCAAACCCAATACCTACATCCACTCCCCAAAAATCCTTTGGGAATTTCACTCCAATCGTAACAAATAATTACAACCTCTAGCCTTCCTTGACCAGCCCTCTTCTTTATACGGCACAAGACAGCCAAACCCCTATCCTTCCACAGCTAGTCCTCTTGTTTCACGGTACAAGGCAGCCAAACCCCTAGCCTTCTCCAGCTAGTCCTCTTGTTCACGGCATAAGGAAGCCAACCCCTAGCCTTACCGGGCTAGTCCTCTTATTTCACGGCATAAGAAAGCCAACCCCTAGCCTTACCCAGCTAGTCCTCTTGTTTATGGCACAAGGAAGCCTTACAACAAGAATATCATGGTTTAAGTACATGAAGCTCCTAAAATGAGCAAATAAAACAATGAAATATCACTTTACAGATTCGGAGCTTTTGGCTTCTTCTTTGGGATGAAGCTTTGAGGAATGACGAAGCCTTCTTATGGTTGTTGGAGATTTGGATGATGCCTTCAATAAATTTGAAACTCCTCTTTGTAAGCTCTTGAATGCACCGGATCTCTTCTTTAAATGTTATCAACCACTTGAATCAACACTGCAATAACTCTTGTAAAGATTCACAAATGAAGCTCAACACTAACTTCTCACAAGGATTTTCAATAAGATTTTCACACGATTTTCCTCTATTTTATCCTCTTTTTCATCCTCTTTTTAATCCTCTTAATCTCAGCTATTTAAAGCATTCCAACATCAAAAATATCCATTAGACTCAATTGGAATAAATGGAAAGTAAAACGGAAAGAAAAATATAACTGATATGACTGATCCCGCATCGTTTGAATAAAAGGTAACAACAGCTAACGGAGATCACCATCTTTCGATCCCGAGACCCCCTTCCGGCCTCGGGGTGCATTAGCATTATCTCACCCTAAGACCCCCACCGGTCTCAGGGTGGGATCACCATCTTTCAACCCCGAGACCCCATCGGTCTCGGGATGGGATCACCATATTTCAACCCCGAGACCCCCTTCCGGTCTTGGGGTGCACTAGCATTATCTCACCCCCGAGACCCCCACTGGTCTCGGGTGAGACCACCATATGTCGACCTCGAGAACCCCTTCCAGTCTCAGGGTGCACCGGCATTATCTCACCCCCGAGACCCCCACCGGTCTCGGGATGGGATCACCATATTTCGACCTCGAGACCCCCTTCCGGTCTCGGGGTGCACCAGCATTATCTCACCCCCGAGACCCCCACCGGTCTCGGGGTGAGACCACCATATCTCGACCCCGAGACCCCCTTCCGGTCTCGGGATGCACCGGCATTATCTCACCCCCGAGACCCCCACCAGTCTCGGGGTGGGATCACCATCTTTCGACCCCGAGACCCCCACCGGTCTCGGGGTGGGATCACCATATTTCGACCCCAAGACCCCTTCCGGTCTCGGGGTGCACCAGCATTATCTCACCCCCGAGACCTCCACCGGTCTCGGGGTGAGACCACCATATCTCAACCCTGAGACCCCCTTCCGGTCTTGGGGTGCACCGGCATTATCTCACCCCCAAGACCCCCACCGGTCTCGGGGTGAGATCATTATCCCTCGACCCTGAAACCCCCTATGGTCTCGGGGTGTGCGAGTGTCATCAGCAATAAGCACGCGGACCAGCCTTTGAACCAAATGACAGCTCCGGTTTACCAGGCACGCCCACGTGACTCTCCGTGCTCCACGTGATTCTCTGTGCTCCATGGGACTCTCCGTGTGCCTATGGCTGCTTGCGGCCATGCCTCATAATGGCGTATGGTGCACTGCATGTTCCTATGCATGACTGTGCCCCGTTACAGAGTATGACTTGCTACCACTTGCAACTGTGCGCGGTCGTGTCAAGCAACGACGCGCACCAAATATAACCGCGGCTGCTAGACACATGTAACATCATGTTGACAGGTATCGTGGGATGCCTTTGGCGTGCACGACAATGGTACGATGGCAATCTTTTGGAATAGTAAGATGGGATATTCGGACAGGTATAAAACATGCGCCCGCACTGTAAGTAGGGATCCGAACTCTGGTTTTCTATCTTTCTTCCTCCTAGCAAAACCCTAACTGTCTCAGCTCCTTTTCGCTAATAGGTTCTTGTCTGAGCCCAAGTAACTGACTTGAGCATCGGAGGGTTCCCACCAGAACAACCGGTCTCCGGAAACTTTTCTTGCAGGGGTCCGGAGAGAAGGACGTCTGTCTTCCCCGACGTTTGAAGAAGGTGACTTGGCGTCATCAGATTAGCGCGCCAGGTAGGGGGAAGAAGGAGAAAGACATCGAACCAGCAGTTTACATTCCCTCTCTTCAAGCTCTTGAAGCCATGGTGATGACCCGAACGAAGGGAGTTTCTGCCGGTTGCGTTGGGGGGCAGCGCCGCGGGGCCGGTCCACCTGCGGAGGCCCCCCCAGCTCTTGTAGCTGGCATTCCGGAGCCTCTGCGCCCCCGGGAGGCTGGGCCTTCCGCTCCTCAGCTCAAAGTCCTCGTGCCTCCTCTGCAGCAATTCCAGGAAGATCGATTCACCGCCCTAGCCATGCAAGTCCAGTCTTTCGCATCGGCGGTTCAGGGCCTGCAGCACCAGCAGGCAGCCACAGCAATCGGAGCCGAATCCATCTGTCCTAGGAGTGGCGCAACCCAGCCAGCATTCCTCCCAGTGGAGGTCGCCAGTGCCTGGGGATCGTTACCATCGATCTCCACTCAAGCCTCACCACCATGAAGCCTCTAAGAGACATCGGTCTCCTTCCCGCCATGCTAGTGTCTCTCCTAAGCGGTGGCACGGGAAGGAGCTGGAGCACCCCCACCGGCATCGCCGTCCCTATTCTCCATCCTCCGAATCTTCGGGGGAGGGCTCTTTTGATGGCCGGATGCCTCGTCGAGCCGAGCATCGACTCGATGAGTATAATCAGAGGCAGGAGGAGCTTAGCTGTCGGATCACCCACTTGCCAAAAATGGACTACGATAGCTGGCCTCCCTTGTCTCACCGCATCATGGAGGAGCCCATCTCCACTAGGTTCCGCCTTCCCCAGCTAGATCCATACGACGGGACCATGGACCCCCTAGACCACTTGAAAAGCTATAAAGTTCTCATGCAAGTCCAGGGGGCCACTGACTCGCTCATGTGCATTGCCTTCCCGACCACCTTGAAGAAGGCCGCTCGGGCTTGGTACTCTCGTCTGCCACCACGAAGCATCGATTCCTTCCGCCAGTTGGAGAGGGCTTTCTTGGCCCATTTTGATACCTACCGGAAGATTCCAAGGGTGGCGGATAGTCTCTTCGCCATCCAGCAGAAGAGCGGTGAGTCCCTGCGGGACTACGTCGCTCGGTTTAAAGAAGCAGCTCTGGAGGTCTACAACCTTGAAGACTCGGTGGCCACCTTGGCCTTGAAGCGGGGGCTCCGCCCGTCTCGCTTCGCCAGACTTCTGACCCGGGCCCAAAGTACATCCGGGCAGACGAGGCCGACTTTACCCAGCGCGAGGCTGGTGGGAATGTCCCCAAGAAGCCAGCCCGACCGGAACCTGTAGAAGCTCACCCTAGGAGACTTGAGCCTCCTCGCCAGCCATACAACCGCCCCCGAGCCCCTGCACTAAGAGACGGACCCTACACCCCATTTCTCACCCCGATATCTTAGATCCTGCTCGAGATTGAAGGGGAGTCTTATCTGCAGCACCCTCCTCCCATGAACCAGAAGATCCCCCGGAACAAGAACCTCTACTGCCACTACCACCGGGACCACGACCACGACACCGATGATTGCCGCCAGCTGAAGAAGGCTATTCAAGACCTAATCCAGTGGGGCCACCTGGGAAAATTCATTCAGAGGAACAATCCGGGAGCTCCTGGCCCGTTAGTGCCCCTGCCGCCGGTGATCGATAATGCCCCGATGGAGAAGACAGTGGCGATGATTTCCTGGGGGGCAGGAGGCCCGTCGAAGAGGCCGAGAGGGGAGGTGAAGTCGGAGTCTGTAATTCCTTTCTTTGAAAAGGACTTAGATGGGGTAGTGAGCAAAAATGATGATAGCATCGTCATGTCCATGACGATCGCTAAACATCCTATAAAAAAATTCTAGTTGACAGTGGGAGTTCTATGGATGTTTTGAACTACGATGCTTTTGTTCGCGTTAACCTGTCACCTGATCTGCTCCAGCCTGTTGCCATGCCTCTGATGGGATTTACGAGAGATTCTGTGAAAGTTAAGGGGGAGGTCACTCTCCCTGTGATGGCTGGCACAGCCCCATGCCAAAGCACTATTTTCATGAAGTTCTTGATGGTTCGCATGCCCCTCGCATACAACGCGATCCTCGGGAGGCCCAGGCTCAACCTTTTGGATGCTATTATATCCACTAAGAGGCTCCTCGTGAGGTTCCCCACCAGCAGAGGAGTCGGGGAGATGCAGGGAGAGCAGAATCCACAACACTTTCTATCACTTGGCCCCTAGTCCGTAGGAGGCGGTGCCCACACTAGTACCTGAGACGCTGGACCCCCGAGACCTGGAGCAAAGAGGAGAGCTGGCCGAGCGACTGCTTACCTTCCCCCTCAGGGAGGACCCAGCAAGAACGGTCCGGATTGGAGCCCTACTCCCAGAGGAGGCTCGTGACCGGCTCCTCACCTTTCTGCGGACTAATGCGGACGTCTTTGCCTAGTCGGCGTCCGATATGCCGGGGATTCCAGAGGAGGTAATCACCCACCAACTCAACATTCGGGTAGGGTGCCGGCCTATCCGATAGAAGAAAAGGAGTTTTGCCTCTGACCGACAAAAGCCATGGATGAGGAGGTACGGAAGCTGCTGGCGGCCGGTCACATCCGCGAGGTGCATTACCCGGACTGGCTGGCGAATGTCATGATGGTTCGCAAGGCTAGCGGGAGCTAGAGGATGTGCGTGGACTTTACCGACCTTAACAAGGCATGCCCTAAAGATAGCTTCCCGCTGCACCGGATCGACCAGCTTGTGGATGCCACATCCGGGCATGAAACCCTTAGTTTTATGGATGCGTTCTCGGGATATAATCAGATCAGGATGAACCCGGTGGATGAAGAAGCAACTTTCTTTATCACATAATAGGGGATTTACTGTTATAAGGTGATGCCATTTGGGTTGAAAAATGCCAGGGCCACCTATCAAAGATTGATGAATAAGGTCTTTGAGGACCAGATAGGGTGCAACATGGAGGTGTATGTAGATGATATACTGACCAAGAGCATCAGTGTAGCTGACCATGTCGCCGACCTCGAGGAGACCTTCAATAACCTGCGCCGGTATCGGATGAGGCTCAACCCCCATAAGTGCGCCTTTGGAGTGGCAGCAGGCAAGTTTCTGGGTTTCATGGTGACCCAGCGAGAGATTGAAGCCAACCCTGACAAGATCAGGGCTATCTTAGAGATGAGGCCCCCAGCCAACAAGAAGGAGGTGCAACGCCTGACTGGGAGGGTGACGGCTTTGAGTCGCTTCATGTCAAGATCGGCAGAAAGGTGCCTGCCCTTCTTTAAGGCACTGCGCAAGGTCAACGGCTTTGAGTGGACAAGGGAGTGTCAGGGTGCCTTTGAGGAGTTGAAGCAGTTTCTATCCACTCCCCCATTGTTGTCCAAGCCTAAGAATAGAGAGGAGCTCTTCTTATATCTTGCAGCCTCCCCCGAAGCCGTCAGCTCTATTCTCATGCACATGGATGTTGATGGGGTCCAGAAGCCAATCTATTATACCAGCAAGGTACTTCATGACACTGAGACCAGGTACTCTAGAACCGAGAAGATTGTTTTTGCCTTGGTGGTCTCTGCTCAACGCTTCCGACCTTACTTTCAAGCTCATCCCATCGTGGTGCTCATGGACCAACCTCTTCAAACTATCTTGTCTCGCCCCGACACCTCCGGTCAGCTAACCAAGTGAGCCATTAAACTAAGTGAGTTTGACCTATCCATCAGGCCAAGGTCGGCCATGAAGTCATAGGTGTTAGCCAATTTCTTGGTTGAGTGTTCCTGGACCGAGAGGGGTGTGGAGGAGGTGCGCCCGAAGGAGTGTGTAGACCCTCCCTCGACCGAGGAGGCGGAGAAGGAGGACTGGATCTTGCATGTGGATGGAGCTGCAAATTCTCAAGGAAGTGGAGCTGGACTCATTCTTACGAGCCCGAAGGGAGGCGCAGTGGAGTATGCTCTCAGATTCTAGTTCCCGGCAACTAATAACCAGGCAGAGTATGAAGCTTTGCTAGCGGGGATGAGGTTGGCTGAGGAGTTAGGTGCAGGGTGTTTGAGGTCCTTCACGGACTCTCAGCTTGTTTCTGGGCAGATCACCAGGGAGTACGAAGCGAAGTACCCAACCATGTCCCGCTATTTGAGCAAGGTGCAATCCCAAGCCTCTTGTTTTTCTTACTTCCGCGTCAGCTACATCCCCAGAGCGGAGAACGCCAGGGCCGATGCATTATCCCGCTTAGCCACTTCGGCTGACGGGATGCTAGGAAGAACATATGTGGAGCACCTACAAGCCTCGAGAATCGAAGTTGCAGATGAAGCGTTGCCGATGGAGCAAGAGCCCTCCTGGATGGATGCCTACATCTGATTTTGACCGACGACACTCTCCCAGAGAACCCCGCTGAGGCCAAGCTACTCAGGCGGAGGGCCCCGAGATTCTTGATGATGGATGGAAAGCTTTATTGGAGATCATTCTCATACCCGGTCCTCAGGTGCGTGGGGCCGGCTGAATTAGATTACATCCTCTGGGAGATCCATGAAGGCATCTATGGGAGTCACCTGGGGGGAAAAGCCCTAGCTTACAAGGCCCTGTGGCAGGGGTACTTTTGGCTAACAATGAAGGAGGACGCGGCTAAGCTCGTTAAGAATTGTGATAGCTGTCAGCGTCACGCTAATATCCAACGACAGCCGACATCTCACCTAACCCCCTTAGTAGCACCCTGGCCCTTCGTCCAGTGGGGTATGGATATCCTGGGACCATTTCCCCCGGCCTCCGGATAGCGAAAGTTCCTCTTGGTGGCGGTGGATCACTTCACCAAGTGGGTTGAAGCCGAGGCCCTTGCCAAGATCATAGAGAGCAAAGTGAGAACCTTGGGTTGAAGCCGAGGCCCTTGCCAAGATCATAGAGAGCAAAGTGAGAACCTTGGGTTGAAGCCGAGGCCCTTGCCAAGATCATAGAGAGCAAAGTGAGAACCTTCTTTTGGAGGTCCATCATATGTCGGTTCAGGCTACCGCACACCCTGGTCACCGATAATGGCCGGCAGTTTGACAATGCACCCTTCCGAGAGTTCTGCTCCAAGCTGGGCATCCATCAGAGGTTCACTTCCATCGGACACCCTCAGACCAACGGGGCGGCCGAGGTGACTAATCAGATCATTCTCCAAGGGCTGAGGTCTCGACTAGATGACTATAAAGGGTGATGGGTGGAGGAGCTCCCTAACGTGCTGTGGGCCTACCATACAATGCCGCGAGCCCCCACCGGCGAGACCCTGTTCAGCTTAGTCTTTGGATCCGAAGCCGTTATCTCGATGGAGGTTGGCTCACCAAGCCCTCGGGTGGAATTATACAACGAGGAAGGTAACCCAGACCAGCTATGAGCCAACCTCAACCTGGTGGAGGAAGTGCGAGACCAAGCGCGACTTCGGATGGCGGTCTACCGGAAACGGGCCACCAAATATTACAACGCCCGTGTACGCCCCAGGACTTTCCTGCCAGGAGACCTGGTCCTTCGATGGGCTGAGGTCTCGAAGCCAGTAGAGGGAGGCAAGCTAGCTCCAAATTGGGAAGGACCCAATCGGATCGCTGAGACACTTCACCACGGAGCTTACAAGATTGAAGAGCTCGATGGGAAGCCACTCCCTAGGACATGGAATGCAGATAACCTTCGCCGGTACTATCAGTAACGTATTCCTCCTCTCACATCAAGTATCATGCCTGTATCCATTTGGGTTTTAGCCCCTCATTTTATATTAACAAATTTTAATTTTAGCTCCTGAGTTCTTTTCACTCAAAGCTCTGGGCCAGCCAGGAATGAAGCCCGACACCCGCCGGCACCTAAAGTCCTGGGCCAGCCAAGCATAAAGCCCGACACCCGTCTCCATGTAAAGCACTGCACCAGCCAGGCATAAAGCCCTGGGCTAGCCAGGCATAAAGCCCGACACCCGTCGGTACCTAAAGCCCTAGGCCATCCAGGCATAAAGCCCGACGCCCGTCGGCACCTAAAGCCCTGCACCAGCCAGACATAAAGCCCGACACCCGTCAGCACCTAAAGCCCTGAGCCAGCCAGGCATGAAGCCCGACATCCGTCGGCACCTAAAGCCCTAGGCCAGCCAGGCATAAAGCCTGATGCCCATCGGTACCTAAAGCCCTGCACCAGCCAGGCATAATGCTCGACACCCGTCGGCACCTAAAGCCCTGGGCTAGCCAGGCATGAAGCTCGACATCCATCGGCACCTAAAGCCCTGGGCCAGCCAGGCATAAAGTTCGACACCCGTCGGCACCTAAAGCCCTGGGCCAGCCAGGCATGAAGCCCGACATCCGTTGGCACCTAAAGCCCTGAGCCAGCCAGGTATAAAGCCCAACACCCAATGGCACATAAAGCCTGACACCCGTCGGCACCTAAAGCCTTGGGCCAGCCAAGCATAAAGCCCGACACTCATCGGCACCAAAAGCCTTGGGCCAGCCAGGCATGAAGCCCGACATCCATCGGCACCTAAAGCCCTAGGCCAGCTAGGCATAAAGCCCGACACCCATCGGCACATAAAGCCATGCACCAGCCAGGCATAAAGCCCGACACCCGTTGGCACCTAAAGCCCTGGGCCAGCCAGGCTTAAAGCCCGACACCTGTCGGCACCTAAAGCCCTGGGTCAGCCAGGCATAAAGCCCGACACCCGACGGTACATAAAGCCCGACACCCGACAGCACATAAAGCCTGACACCCGTCGGCACCTAAAGCCCTAGGCCAGCCAGGCATAAAGCCCGACACCCGTTGGCACATAAAGCCTTGCACCAGCCAGGCATAAAGCCCAACACCCATCGGCACCTAAAGCCCTGGGCCAGCCAGGCATAAAGCCCGACACTCGTCGGCACCTAAAGCCCTGGGCCACCCGACGGCACATAAAGCCCGACACCCTACGGCACATAAAGCCCGACACCCTACGGTACATAAAGTCCCATTGGCCGGATAAAGTCCAACCCCCTGTCGGCACCAAAAGCCACATGCCTACCTAGCGCAAGGCCCGATATACTCCTAGCAGAGTATTGCGCCGTCGGTCTTGAGGAACCCTGCCTACCTCACTCCAACTACCAGCGTTTCAACCCCAAGAAACCTATCCTTCCTAGCTCCAAGTTTCGGTCCTAGATGGCTAAGGCGGAATGGCTCATATGAGTTGAGAGTTATCCCCTGGCACTAGCACCATGGGGCCGCGTATTGTCAACCAACGAATTCAAGCTAAGTCATAAATAGACAATGTACTTTGAAGAAAAGTATCTCATTAATTTGAAGGGGTTACAAAATGCCGACATCATCGGACTTGCAAAAACAAAATACAAGCTCACGGTTCTGCTAGCGCGGGCTCATCGTCGGAGGGGGCCGAATCTGAGAAGCGGTCTAGCTCAACTTCCAGGGCTTGGGGAATATTCAAATCCTTGGCCACTTTCTCCTTCCCATGCTGGAATCCTTCAAGGAATACTGCCACCGAGGCTTCTGCCAAATCATCTGTAAAGCGCTCGGACGCTTTGTACTCCTCTATGATTCCAGCGGTCCTGGCCGCGATGGCAGCTTCCACCTCAGCGGCCCGAGCCTTCTCCTCCGTGGTGAGGGCTGCCACTGCAGCCCTCTCGGCCTCTCGGGCACGGCTCACCTCCTCCCCGGATTGGCTAGCTTCCTCCTTCGCCGCCCATGCCTCTTCCTTCACCATCCACGCCTCTTCCTCCGTGGCCTTCGTCTCTTCCTCCGCGGCCTTCACTTTCTCCTCCGCCGCAACTGCCTGACCCTCAGCCTCCTGGAGGGCTAAGGTTAGCTCATAGATGTGTAGATCTCTGGCCATCACAGCATTCTCGTCCTCCGTCATTTGGTGGAGTGTCGTGCGCATACGGTTGGCGTCGGCCTTCGCTCGGTTCTCAGCGCCCTTGGTTTCACTTGCCCATGCGCTTTTGGCCAACTCCAGCGCCTCTTCGGCCGCCTCCGCGCGGCGCTGAGCGTCCTCAGCCTCCTTCTACGCCTCCCGCAGAAGGGCCTTCCCACCATGGATCGCATCCCTGGCGGCCCTCAGAGAGTGTGCGAGCTGCATGCGTAAGTTCCAGGTTAGTAAAAAGAAAAGAAAAAGATGAAGGCAAAAGGCAAAAAGGCCGCTTACCCTGACGATAGCCACGTAGGAATCCCGGAAGAATGCGCTCGCCTTCTGGTGGATAAGGTCCTCCAGGATCTCGGGCATAAAAATCGGGGCAAGGACCATCGTTCAAGGAGTCCCGGGGCGGCCTAGGATTAGCCTCACTCTGTTCGGCTATCTCGGCAGTCTCCGACTCGGCGCGCGGACTATTCCTAGGCGACCTCTCGGGGGTGGGCTCACGGCCCTTGATGGCCCCTTGCCCCAATCCATGATAGCCTCCGATGGGATTGGTTCGCCAGGGGCAGGAAACTCTTCAGCCACCATGGGCTCCTCTGTCGTTACCGGCTCCTCTGTGACTGGCTCCTCGATTGGGACTCTCGCGGTCGCCGCCATCTCTAGCAGGGTGTCGGCTGTGAGATCAACTTCTAGAGCAGCCGGGGGTCTTGTGGTGCTGGTGGTGGGAGGCCCAAGCCATCGGGCATTTTGGGGCTGGAGCTCGCTGGCCTCCAGGTGGCCCCTCCCGAGCCCTCTTTTTAGAGGCGGCCCTCAGGAGTTTCTCTGCTGGTATCTTCATAGCTGCGCAACATCAGTCAAAGTCAAAAAAAAAAGCAGACAAAATTTTTGGCTAAGTGTAGAAATGGCTTACTCCGGTGGGAGATAAGACCCGCCGACTCGAGATTATCTTCCGTCAAGAGCAAGGTGTACCGAGGGATCTCGGCAGCTAGCAATTGACCCGACGCCTCCCGATCCCCAGGATGGATGGCGGAGTTCGCGTTCCCTCGGAGGTTGGGATCTCCCCACCGGGGCCTAACTTGGTCAAGGTTAGCAAAAAAGAATCGGGATTTCCATCCCTTGATTGAAGAAGGAAGAAAAGTTTAAGGACCCAATTGGGTCGGGGCTGGAACAGCCACCAACCCTTCTAGGATCGGAGGATATAGAAGGATTGGAAAAGAGAGATTCGAGGGGTGATACCCAGACGATGGCAGAGAATGACAAAGGCACTGACGACATGGTAGGAATTCGGGACCAGTTGGGATGGGGTCAAGGAGTAGTAGTCGAGAACGTTAATGAAGAAGGGTAGAAAGGGTGGACGGAGACCTGCCTTCAGGCAAATCTCATAAAGGGCCACCCGACCAGGTCAGGAGGAGATGACCCTATCATCGGGAGTTGGCAGGAAAAGCTCAACGTCCCGGGGAATCTGGTAATGGGCCCGGATTTTCACCAAATCCAGACCTATTACCGTGGAGGCAGTCCCCTCCGGGGATCCCTCCACCCTCGAGGAGGTGCCAGCCTCTGACCGGCAGCCCCTCGATGGGGCTCCACCGGCGACCCATCGCTGGGCCAGGGGGATGCGGTCCTCTGAATCAGTGGACCACTCAAGCGGAGGAGAAGGAGAAGGTGTGGGAGAGGTACAGTGCCTCTCAGAGGGAGGACGATTCTCTGAATCGTCCTTTGAAGTCCAAGATGGAGAGCTCATGAGCAAGGGAAGGGACGGAGAAGCCTGGAATGGACAAAGAACTAACCTGAAGGAAGGAAAGCCAAGCATGACCTCGGGTTGCAAGGGAGATCAGAGCACAGGCACAGAGGAAGACGACGATAGCGGAAGCGATGTGGCCAGATTCAACCCCTCATTTAGGTTTATTGGGTTTTCAAATCATCTCGCCTCATCTCGTCAGCCACATGGCCCCCTACATAGGCTGGCTCGCCTCGAGGGACACCCAGCGCGTGGTGCGGTACACCTCCAGCCAATGATGGGACTCCACTGACGTCGCCGCTATGAGAGGTAATGATGATACAGCTTTTTGCGCAGACTTCGAAGGGCTAGTTTTCTCTCGAGGTCGATCGTGGCGGGCACAGTGTATGGAGGCGTCCGCCTTCTCACATTTCCCATGCCGTCCGCATAAGAGATATGGGCAGGGATCAGCCACGTGGAGGAGAACACCCTTTCACCTCATCAGTGGGACCCGCTTCGCCTCAGGGGTGAGGGGGCATCTGATATGATGATCCTGCATCGTTTGAATAAAAGGTAACAGCAGCTAACAGAAATCACCATCTTTCGACCCCGATACCCCCTTTCGGTCTCGGGGTGCACTAGCATTATCTTACCCCCGAGACCTCCACCGGTCTCGGGGTGGGATCACCATCTTTCGACCCCGAGACCCCCACCGGTCTCAGGGTGGAATCACCATATTTCGACCCCGAGACCCCCTTCGGTCTCAGGGTGCACCAGCATTATCTCACCCCCGAGACCCCCACCGGTCTTGGGGTGAGACCACCATATCTCGACCCCGAGATCCCCTTCCGGTCTCGGGGTGCACTAGCATTATCTCACCCCCGAGACCCCCACCGGTCTCGGGGTGGGATCACCATCTTTTGACCCTGAGACCCCCACCGGTCTCAGGGTGGGATCACCATATTTCGACCCCGAGACCCCCTTCCAGTCTCGGGGTGCACCAGCATTATCTCACCCCCCACCGGTCTCGGGGTGAGACCACCATATCTCGACCCCAAGACCCCCTTTCGGTCTCGGGGTGCACCGGCATTATCTCACCGCCGAGACCCCCACGGTCTCGGGGTGGGATCACCATCTTTCGACCCTAAGACCCCCACCAGTCTCGGGGTGGGATCACCATATTTCGACCCCGAGAACCCCTTCCGGTCTCGGGTGCACCAGCATTATCTCATCCCCGAGACCCCCACCGGTCTCGGGGTGAGACCACCATATCTCGACCCTGAGACCCCTTCCGGTCTCGGGTGCACCGGCATTATCTCACCCCCGAGACCCCCATCGGTCTCAGGGTGAGATCATTATCTCTCGATCCCGAAACCCCCAACGATCTCGGGGTGCACGAGCATCATCAGCAATAAGCACGTGGACCAGCCTTCGAACCAAATGATAGCTCCGAGTCACCAGGCGTTCCCACGTGACTCTCCGTGCTCCACATGATTCTCCGTGCCCCACGGGACTCTCCATGTGCCCGTGGCTGCTTGCGGCTATGCCTCATAATGGCGTATGGTGCACTGCATGTTCCTGTGCGTGACTATGCCCCATTACGGAGTACGACTTGCTTCCACTTGCAACTGTGCGCGGTCATGTCAAGCAACGCGTGCACTAAATACAATCGCGGCTGCTAGACACGTGTAACATCATGTTGACAGGTATCACGGGACACCTTCGGCATGCACGACGATGGTACGATGGCAATCTTCTGGAACAGTAAGATGGGATATTCGGACATGTATAAAATACGCGCCCGTACTGTAAGTAGGGATCCGAACTCTGGTTTTCTAGCTTTCTTCCTCCTAGAAAAACCCTAACTGTCTCAGCTCCTTTCTGCTGAGCGGTTCTTGTCTGAGCCCAAGTAACTGACTTGAGCGTCGGAGGGTCCCCACCGGAACAACCGGTCTCCGGGGACTTTTCTTGCAGGGGTCTGGAGAGAAGGACGTCCGTCTTTCCCGATGTTTGAAGAAGGTGACTTAGCGTCATCAATAACCATTGTAAAATGTTTCCCTTGAGCATTGAATGCACCGAATCCATTTGAGAAAGGAAGATCTCTGCCAAAATCCAAAAGATCAAAAGTTAGTATAGCTGAAAATAGAAATCAATTAAAGAGAAGAGAGAGAAAGAGAGAAAGCACGTCCAAATAACAAAGAGGTAGCTAACTGGAGTTAATTCCAGGTAGCTGGCAATCTTGAAGACGCTCGGGCAGGATGAAGAATAAATCCACAAGCTAGCTAAGCAGCTAGCTAATTTGAAATCTCACAGCAATAGGAAAAGGTATCAGCCACAAAAGATAAGGTAGTTAGCTATCTAGCTAACTAACCAAAAAGGTCTTACGGCATGAAGCTTATGAAGGGAGAAACAATCTCCGAGGCATGCATGTTTTTAAAAATTGATAATAATTATCAATGCGGAAATTTAAAGATTACATACTAATCTATCTAACATGCATCAAGATCATATCTTTGCCTTGTATATAGGATAGATTGATCCAAATATGCATATAAATAAAACTATCAAAATCATGTCTTGATCTTCAAGGCAAGAAGTCATACTTCTTATCTTGAAGCATGCCTTAAGATCTAGGGATCATATCACTTACCTTAAAGGCAATTGGTAAATCATTTTATGCTCTGCAGCCGTTCAATCGTCCGGCCTCTAGTATCGTCCACGCGAAGCCCCGAATGATCAAATTCCCGGGAGTGCTAGCTCGCAGAAAATAACTTTGCTGATTTTGAATCCTTCTACTTGAATTCTTCTTCTAGGATCCTCCACGCTTCCGTTAGCACCAGAATCACCAGGATTTTCTATTCTAATTCTTTAGAAAATTAGTTCACGACATATCGTGTGTTGTTTTTCTATTATGTGTAATCTGGTGAGGGATGTCCTCTATTTATAGTCTCTTTTTAGCCAGCCCATTAAATTCTAACATTTAGAATTCCACTGCTTGGCGAAAACCAAAGAGACGCCGAACCGTAGCGCTTGGTTAATTCCGACGTTCGGTAAAAAAACCAAAGAGTCATCGAACCGTAGCGCTTGGTTAATTCCGACGTTCGGTAAAAACCAAAGAGTCGTCAAACCATAGCGCTTGGTTAATACAAAGAGGCGCATTTATTCCATATAAATTCTAACACTTTAGAATTCCGATGGAATTGTTTGGAGAAGATTAATGCAAGACATTAAATTATATATGTGAATTTAATCTCTCAGACTTATGCGAGAGGTTTGGGTTTAGTTTTTGGTTTAAGCTAATCTGAATTTATTGGATTGAACCCACATAGATCATGGTCCTAGCCTAAATCAAATTTGGCTAGTCCTGAATCTATTTATATCCAAATCAAGTCTAATTTTAAATCAATATTTGAAATTGACTAGTCCTTCTAATAGACTTAAACTAAATTGAATCTTATTCAATTGTACTTAACCCAATTGAGATAATTCAATCAATCAAATTGATTAATTAAATCATATACGATTCTCAATCGTTGATCAGCAACAGATCATCCTAGGAAACTTCTATGCGTGTGACTCTCTAGGTTCGAACCTAAGCCGGTAGCATAGAAACAACTTTCTATACTAATCGATGTGCCCATCTAGCAATGGAACACGACGTCTGGATAGGTCGAAGAGTTGCCGAGCAAACTCCAAGAACCCTAAGAAACAGTTACCGTATAATTCATCCTCTTGACCACAAATGCTAAGGATGGCTTAAGAGCCTGTCAACTCTAAATAGTAAATCCATAAAGTGATTTCAATTTTAGTGATCATGTGACTATCACATGAAGTGCCTTGGCCAAGGTCTTGCTAAATTGAAACACAAGCATTTCTCCTTTTAACGGGATAGGTCAAATTCCATCTTGATCCATAACTGACTACCACAAATACTTGACTGCACCTAGTAACCTTTTGTAGCTGGATTAGAAATCCAGATGGTCCGGCACCTAAATACAATGAGTTGCTTGTAAGCCACTGGTTGTGATCTTCAGGTCTGAAGGATACTTATACCTATATCTTCTCGGATTAACTCTTGATAGTAGAGTATCCGGAAATGAGTCACGTTGGTGAAAAGTACTCCTACACTTTCACCTGTATGTCATACCAGTGTCTCTACACTCCTTGGTTAAGAGGAAAACCAACAAATATGATATACAACATCCTATAATTGATAGTACTATGGACCTGTCATAGTATATCATATGGTCGCGAACCTTTTTGAGGACCTTCAAAGATAAATCCTCCTTTATCGTGAAGGAAAATCCTAAGGGCTTCATTACAATCAGGAGTATTAAGAAGATGTTCTTGTAATGAATAAGCTGCCAAATAACTTTTATTAATATATCAATTTATATACAATTTACATTAGCACAATCATCAAATGATTGCTTTAGGATACAATTCCCAACAAACTCCCACTTAGCCTAAAGCCACTCATTACAGTATCTAATACCCATCTTCAACTTATAGTTGTCAAACTCCTTGATGCTGAGTGCTTTAGTAAATGGGTCACCTAGGTTTTCCTTTCCATCAATCTTCTGAAGATTTGTCACCTCGATCTACAATCTCTCGAATAAGATGAAACCGGTGCAGTATGTGCTTGGTGCGCTAATGTGTTCGTGGTTCCTTTGCTTGAGCTATGGCACCAGTGCTGTCACTGTACAACAGGACTGGTCCATCTATGGAAGGTGTTACTCCAAGCTCAGAGATGAACTTTCGCAGCCACATAGCTTCTTTTGCAGCATCTGATGCAGCAATGTACTCTGCCTCGCACACCGAATCTGCCATGTATGTTGCTTAAAACTTTTCTAGCAAACAGCTCCACCATTTAGGATAAATACGAAACTCGATACACTTTTGCTATCATCATGATCTGATTGGAAACTGGAATCAGTATATCCAACAAGTTTCAAATCAGACTCTCCATAGACTAACCACTGGTCCTTAGTATTTCTTAAATACTTAAGGATTGTCTTAACAACTTGCCAGTATTTTTCTCCTAGATCAGATTGGTATCTACTCACTACTCCTAGTGAGTATGCCACATCTGGTCTTGTACATGTCATGGTGTACATAATCGATCCCACTACCGAAGCATATGGAATTTGACTCATACGTTCTCTTTCATTAGGAGTTGTCGGACAATCCTTCTTAGAAAGATGAATTCCATGGCCTATCGGAAGATAGCCTTTCTTAGAATTCTCCATGCTAAACCTCTTTAGCACTATGTCAATGTACGTAGATTGGGATAAACCAAGCATCCTCTTAGATCTATCTCTATAGATCTTCATCCCTAGGATGTATGATGCTTCTCCCATATCTTTCATGGACAATTATGATGATAACCTTGTCTTTATTCCTTGTAATGCAGGGATACCATTCCCGATTAAGAGAATATCATCCACATATAATACAAGAAATACAATAACGGAATTGTTAGCCCATTTATAAATGCAAGGTTCTTCTTTATTTTTAATAAAGCCATAAGATTTGATCACTTTATCAAATTGTATGTTCCAACTCCTAGTGCTTGCTTAAGTCCATAAATGGACTTCTGTAGCATGCACACTTTATAGTCATCTTCAGATATAAAACCTTCAGCTGTATCATATACACCTGTTCTTCTAAATCACCATTTAGAAAAGCGGTTTTAACATCCATCTACCAAATCTCATAATCGAAGTGTGCTGCTATAGCTAGCATAATCCGAATGGATTTCAGCATTGCCATAGGAGAAAACGTTTCGTCATAGTCAATACCATAACGTTGACGATACCCCTTAGCAACCAGACGTGCTTTATAGGTCTCAACCTTTCCGTCTGCGCCTCTTTTCCTCTTGAAACCCACTTACACCCTATGGGTTTTATCCCTTTGGGTGGGTCAACTAATGTCCATACATTATTGTCCTTCATAGGAGTCAAGTTCGGATTTTATGGCCTCAAGCCATTTATTAGACTCAGTCCTTTGCATAGCATCCATATAGGTGATCGGATCTTCGTTGTTCTCATTGAGTTCAACAGGATCATCATTCTGGATCAAGAAACCTAAGTATCTGTCCGATTGATGTGGTACTCTACCAGATCACCTTAATGGTGCATCTAAAATGGGTTTTGAGTTTGATCTAATCAACTCAGATTCTAAGGGTTCACTGGTTTGTGTTGTTCCTTCTACTTGATGAACTTCCTCAAGTTCAACATTACAGCTATTTGTTCCTTCACTAAGGAACTCCTTTTCAAGAAAAACTGCTCTATTACTAATGAACAACTTTTATTCTTCAGTATTGTAGAATAATATCCTTTGGTCTCTTTCAGATAGCCAATAAAAAAATATTTGTCAGATTTGGGTTCAAGTTTGTCTGATTTTGCACGTTTCACATAAGCCGGACACTCCCAGACTCTCAGATAGGTAATAACCGGTTTATGTCCATACCACATCTCATGTGGAGTTTTAGAAACAGATTTACTTGGAACCTTATTAAGAATATGACAAGCTGATTCTAATGCGTATCCCCAAAATGATATTGGCAAGCTCGCAAAACCCATCATGGACCGAACCATGTCTAACAGAGTTCGATTCCTTTTTCTGATACACTGTTATGCTGCGGTGTTCCAAGAGGAGTCCATTGGGAGAGAATCATTCTCTCTTAAATATATCACAAATTCATTGGAAAGGTATTCGCCTCCTCGATCTGATCGAAGGGTCTTAATACATTTTCCTGTTTATTTTTCTACTTCTTTATGATATAGTTTGAACATTTCAAACGACTCAGATTTATGTCTCATAAGATAGACATAACCAAACCTAGAAAGATCCTCTGTAAAAGTAATAAAGTAGTAATATCCACCTTTGGCACAAGTGCTCATTGGTCCACATACATCAGTATGTACTAGACTCAATAGCTCTTTGGCTCTTTCACCTTTTCAGTAAAAGATGACTTGGTCATTTTACCAAGAAGACAGGATTCACAGATAGTTAATGATTCACAATCATCAACTCGAAGGATGCCCTCCTGAGTTAACATGTTTAATCTGTTCTTATTGATATGACCCAGCCGATGATGCCAAAGATAAATTTCTGTGACATCAGTTGTTCTAGGGTGCTTACTTAAATTGTACACTACATTTACAGGCTGTGATATATAAATGCCATTAGATAAATGCCCAGTCATTATAGTGACTCCATTCATAATGATATTAAAAGTAACATCCTTTATTGAAATTTCATAATGACTTTTGGCCAGAAGACCTACAGAAATTACGTTCAACAAGAACGTTGGGCAAAAATGACAATCATTTAGTATAATGACATTTCTATTGAAAACTATTTCAAGAACTCCTAATGCCAGAACTGGAACTAATCTTCCATCGCCGACATTAAGGAATCTTTCATTGTCCTCAAATCTTCTGGTGACCTGTAGTCCCTACAATGAATTGCAAATGTTAAAAGGACTTCCGGTATCCAATACCCAGGTCTGATTATCATATACAGAAAAATTACAATGTGTTATCATATAAATACCTTGTTGAGCAACATCTTGCTCCTTTTTCTTCTTTGGCCTATTTTGATCAAGAGTGGCAATGTAAAGAGGATAGTTTCTCTTCCAATGCCCTTGCATCTTGCAGTGAAAGCATTCAGCTTGACTTTTATCAACTTTCTTCTTCTGCATCTAACCCCTTATAGATGTCCTAGCATGTTGCACCTTTTTATTATTCTTTTTCTTCTTCCCTTTCCCAAAGGGTTTACACCCTACCTTAGATCCTTCAACCACATTAACCAAATCCTTAGAGAGCTCGTTATCCTTTTCAAAGTTCTATAACAACCCCAACAAACCATGGTAGTTGACTGCAGGCTTTGTCATTCGAAAATGAGTAAGGAAAGGTCGAAAGGATGGAGGCAAGGAATTCAGGATCACATCTTTTCCCAGCTGCTCATGTAAGTGAAAACCGAGCTTGCTTAGGAGTTCTATCTTCTCGATCATGTAAAATACATGATCAGTGGCAGGAGATCCATCCCTCATTCGAGTATTGAAAATAGCACAACTAGTCTTGTGCCTTTCAACATCGTCGGGTGTGCCGAAAGATTCATTCAACGCTTGAATGATTTCTTCTGGCTGAGCATTCTCGAACCGGCGACCGAATTCATCGTTCATTGCTACTAGCATGATACAACGCACGCTAGTTCTATCATTGAGCCACTTCTGATAAGTGTCTCTCTCAGAACTTTGGGTGTTTGCATTATGTATCTTTGGTGCAGGATTATTCAGAATATATAGAATCCTCTCATGCTCAAGGACGATCTTAAGTTTTCTGAACCAGCTATTGAAATTGGAACCATTCAACTTATCACTATCCAATAGGGACCTTAATGATAAATTAGTGGCCATGTTCTGCATAAGGAAAAACTAAAGTTTATTAGTATATAAATTGATTCAGTCTAAAGACTTGGACTTTAGTCTAAAGATTCTCCTACTATTTTGTTTAAATTGGCAGCCTCTACACCCCAATTCGAAGAATTATTCTTAATTCTTTAGCAGGCAATAAGATCTACATAAACTACATACAGGCCCAAGTGAAGCTTGGCTAACCCATATGCATCTAAGAGTAGGTTCAAAATCAATTGTTTCCCCAAATAATTCTTAGTGTTCAGTTTTGCCCCATATACCTCTTCAGCAGGCATGAAGTGCCTCCACTGAAAGTTCTGGTTATGTCCAACCATTAAATGATATAATCAGTGTAACCTATCAATAGACAACCAAGCCCGAGTGAAGCTTGGCTCACCTGACTGTCTATGTAATAGTTACGCTGACTTATCATATAATGAATAATAATTCCGATGGTTGACAAGCATCAGCATGGAGTGCCTCCAATGATTATCAAAATATCGGACTCATTATCACCCCACCTTAATGGGAGGCTATGATTTAGTTATCATATAACTATTTCATTTTAAGAACCTAATAATTTTAGAGGATTTAATAATCTGTAGATAAATTAACTAATCAAGTTATCCCACTGAATCTATGAAATCGATAGAATGAAACAAGATTAAGTCAGATTAAGTGGCACCTAAATCAGTCAGATTGTTGTCCTTACAATCATGGGTCAACCCAAATTAGGTAAATGATCTGAATCATAAATGGTTCACCACATTGACCAGGTGAGTGAGATCGATGGGAGGGATATGTCATTAACTCGTTAAAGACGCATCAATACGAGTAGCTCCCAATTAAAAACCATTCGATCGTTGATCCTAGAGCAACTTGCCAACTCACCTTGACATCATATGGTTAACCAATTCTGATTTGACCATCTAAGAGATTCATGCTCAACCACGGAGCCTAATCTACTTCCATTTGGTTTAATCAAAGAGAAGAACATGATCAACTACAACTATTGTTTGATTTAGAGCATTCTTAACCTAATCTAATTAGATTTGATCAAATACTCTTATAGTTCAGTTGATTTAAACCTTAGGGTCTAACCCTTTATGGATCCGATTTAGCTAACCCAAAGGATTAAATATATTTCATGTTTACATGTCATATATTTCAATCAAGCATCACATGTATTATGTTACTACTCATAATTCATATATTTAGATCATATCTAAAGAGATTATGAATTAACATTTGACATTCAAATTAGACTCTCATAAATATTTGTATGATTCATAACATAGACATCATGCCATCATATATCATATCTATGTTTTATACTAAACATGCAAATATCATATTTTTATACAACATCAATATGTATCAAATAAAACATATTTTGAGAGTGTGTATAATCAGTGTTTTGAAGCCAAAGATCAATTTAAATTATCACGGTAATATGTCACAGAATACCTCGTTGAATGGGTAATTTGGATTTTCAATTCATCTGTGATCGAATAGACCTGTGATTTATTTTAGCCTTGATTACACAATTAATAAGAGCATTAATTTACATTCAATAAATTAGATCAATACGAAAACCATCGCTCTGATACCATTTGAAGGGAGAAACAATCTCCGAGGCATGCATGTTTTAAAAATTGATAACAATTATCAATGCAGAAATTTAAAGATTACATACTAATATATCTAACATGCATCAAGATCATATCTTTGCCTTGTATATAGGATCGATTGATCCAAAATATGCATATAAATAAAACTATCAAGATCATGTCTTGATCTTCAAGGCAAGAAGTCATACTTTTTATCTTGAAGCATGCCTTAAGATCTAGGGATCATATCACTTACCTTAAAGGCAATTGGTAAATCCTTTTATGCTCTGCAGCCGTTCAATCGTCCAGCCTCTAGTATCGTCCATGCGAAGCCCCGAATGATCGAATTCCCGGGAGTGCTAGCTCGCAAAAAATGACTTTGCTGATCTTGAATCCTCCACTTGAATTCTTCTTCTAGGATCCTCCATACTTCCGTTAGCACCAGAATCACCAGGATTTTCTATTCTAATTCTTTAGAAAATCAGTTCACGACATATTATGTGTTGTTTTTCTCTTCTTTGTAATCTGGTGAGGGATGTCCTCTATTTATAGTCTTTTTTAGTCAGCCCATTAAATTCTAACATTTAGAATTCTACCGCTTGGCAAAACCAAAGAGACGCCGAACCGTAGCGCTTGGTTAATTCTGATGTTCGGTAAAAAAACCAAAGAGTCATCGAACCGTAGCGCTTGGTTAATTCTGACGTTTGGTAAAAACCAAAGAGTCATCAAATCGTAGCGCTTGGTTAATACAAAGAGGCACATTTATTCCATATAAATTCTAACACTTTAGAATTCCAACAAAATTGTTTGGAGAAGATTAATGCAAGACATTAAATTCTATATGCGAATTTAATCTCTCAGACTTATGCGAGAGGTTTGGGTTTAGTTTTGGTTTAAGCTAATCTAAATTTATTGGACTAAACCCACATAGATCATGGTCCTAGCCCAAATCAAATTTGGCTAGTCCTGAATCTATTTAAATCCAAATCAAGTCTAATTTTAAATCAATATTTGAAATTGACTAGTTCTTCTAATGGACTTAAACAAAATTGAATCTTATTCAATTGTACTTAACCCAATTGAGATAATTCAATCAATCAAATTTATTAATTAAATCATATACGATTCTCAATCGTTGATCAGCATACAGATCATCCTAGGAAACTTCTATGCATGTGACTCTCTAGGTTCGAACCTAAGCCGTAGCATAGAAACAACTTTCTATACTAATCGATGTGCCCATCTAGCAATGGAACACGACGTCTGGATAGGTCGAAGAGTTGCCGAGCAAACTCCAAGAACCCTAAGAAACAGTTACCGTATAATTCATCCTCTTGACCACAAATGCTAAGGATGGCTTAAGAGCCTGTCAACTCTAAATAGCAAATCAATAAAGTGATTTCAATTTTAGTGATCATGTGACTTTCACATGAAGTGCCTTGGCCAAGGTCTTGCTAAATTGAAACACAAGCATTTCTCCTTTTAACAGATAGGTCAAATTCTATCTTGATACATAACTGACTACCACAAGTACTTGACTGCACCCAGTAACATTTTGTAGCTGGATTAGAATTCCAGGTGGTCCGGTACCTAAGTACAATGAGTTGCTTGTAAGCCATTGGTTGTGATCTTCAGGTCTGAAGGATAATTATACCTATATCTTCTCGGATTGACTCTTGATAGTAGAGTATCTGGAAATGAGTCACATTCAGTGAAATGTACTCCTACACTTTCACCTGTATGTCATACCAGTGTCTCTACACTCCTTGGTTAAGAGGACAACCAACAAATATGATATACAACATCCTATAATTGATAGTACTATGGCCCTGTCATAGTATATCATATGGTCGCGAACCTTTTTGAGGACCTTCAAAGATAAATCCTTCTTTATCATGAAGGAAGATCCTAAGGGCTTCATTACAATCAGGAGTATTAAGAAGATGTTCTTGTAATAAATAAACTGCCAAATAACTTTATTAATATATTAATTTATATACAATTTACATTAGCACAATCATCAAATGATTGGCTTTATGATACAATTTCCAACAGCTTGTCCCAATGAAGAGTAGCTAACTCCTTAGCTAGCTCACCATAAAGTCAAACGGCCAGGAGATCAAGACAAGAAACACTAGCTAGCTCTCTAGCTAGATAAGGCAGAAAGTCCACGGCTTGATATTCATCCCATGAGAAAGTAGTTAGCTCTCTGGCTAACTATGGCAAAAGCTAGTTAGCTCTTTAGCTAACTAAAAACAAATTCATACGGCCTGGAGTCCTTTCCAAGGAACAATAGTTAGCTCTCTAGTTAACTAGGCCAAAAAGTAGTTAGCTCCCTAGCTAGCCAAGCAAGAAGTAGTTAGCGCCCTAGCTAACCAAGCAAGAAGTAGTTAGCTCTCTAGCTAACTATCCAAGAATCCAACGTTCATGAACAGAGGGGCCTCAAAAAGTAGTTAGCTCTCTAGCTAACTCAGCATTCATCCACATGGCTTAAAGAGAGAGGTAGTTAGCTCCTTAGCTAACTCCATTGTTCATCCTCACGGCTTGGAGAAGTCCTGCAAGAAATAGTTAACTAATAATAAAAAGTAGTTAGCTCCCAAAGAAATCAGTTAACTAATAAGGCATTCTAGCTAGCTAAGAGAGACAACCAGCTAGCTCCCCAGTTAACTAAAAATAAGCATGGTTCGGCCAACACTGTAACAGGGAAAAGTAGTTAGCTAACAACACATTTCAGCTAGCTAAGAGAAGGGGATATCTAGCTAACCAGCTAACTAACAAGGTAAGAGTAAAGTAGCTAACTAGAGAGGAAACTCAGCTAGCTAAGAAGGAGGCCAAGCTAGCTAACCAGTTAACTGTTTCACAAATCCACACGGTTTTAAGAATTACAGAAATGCCATTAACAGCTTTCAATGGGATTTACAGGAATGCCACTGACAGCCTTCAGTGGGATTTACAGAAATGCCACTAAGATTTACAGAAATGCCATTGACTGCATTTAGTGAGATTTACGGGATTGCCATGCAATGCTTTGAGAAACAATTTTTACATGATAAATCATCAAATATAGATTTAGTATTTTGAGAAATAAATGATCAAACATTGAAGAACCATGATAAAACATTTGAGCTTGAAGAAAAACATTTAGAATACAAATTCATTGGCTCATTTAAAAATGTTTTTTATGCCATAAGAAACAATACAAGAGTTCATGCAAAGGTAGTTTTAGTCATTTATAAAACAAATATTTTGTGATACCTTTGAAGCAAAGTCTATTTGAAAAATTCATTTGCCCTTTTCAAAAACATTTGGACTTGCAAAAATACAATCACATTACCTTCATTTTACCTTTGTAATACCTTTCTTTTGATATGTAGAGTAATCCAATTTGGAGTAACATCATCTTCATGATTCACCTGAAATTTGCTTAACTTAACTACAAGATCATTAGTATCATGCTTAATTATTTTGTGATCATCAAAATCAATATGAGGTCAACACAAGATTTTTGGTTGGAGCTTGAAACTTAGGAAAGCTCTACTAATCTAAGTGGATGCTATGAGTGATCAAGGATCAGTTCCTAGAAAAAAAATCTCTAAAGTTGGAGCATGAAACTTGTAGTTTTCTCACCAATCTTGAATAGATCCGAGGTGTGATTGAAGGCAACTCCTTTCTAAGGTCAAGTCTCTTAGCTAGGTTGATAACCGAAACTTGGCAAGATTTTGCTGATTAATGTTGGCCTACGAGTACTTAAGAACTATTCCTAAAAATAAGTCTCTTAGGATGGAATAAAACTTTGTTAATTAAGATCGGCCATGCAAGCAATTAAAGATCATTCCTAAGATTGAGGTCTTTCATATCAGGGTATGAGACTTGTATGCCATATGGAATACCTCTTAACGAAGCTTTGGTTCCATTTCAATCAACTTACTTTTTAAGATGCTTTTTATGGCTTCAACCGACTTGTTCTTTAGATAACCAAGCCAAGGAACTTCATTTAAACTCAGGGCTAATCTAAATAATTTATGCAAGGTTATTGGTGTTTTCCTAGCTAAGTAATTATGTTAGACGTCGCCACTCCCTCACCAAACATAAGCCATACTAGTACTTTAATGGATTGATTTGAGCCATCAACTTCTTTTTTGGCAATGTTCGTTTTTTTTTAATAACTTAAAGCGAATTTTCTGCATATCAATCTCTAGAGGTAGATTTTGAATCACCAACCTTAGTGTTAACCTTCCATACATAATTAACTAGTCTTTCTTTAAGTATTTTTCTTTATAAGTTAATGAAAATTCTTTTAGAAATAACAAATTTCCTATTATTGATGATCATTATTATAAATAATAAATTTTCATGGATTTACAATTATGATATATGCTGCTCTTATTTATCTCCACTACGATTGAAAAATAAATACCTTAACTATTCATTAATATCACTTTATTACTATACATCAAAGGAGAGTAACTGATAAAAGATATTGTTTACAAAGAAATAACTAAGTTAACCTCCCATGAATAATTAGTTGATCTTTCTTTAGCAACATGTTCTTTAAGGGAGTCAATTATCATGGAAGCTCATTAAGGTGGTCTTGGAGGATTTTGTAGGAGATAAAACTTTGGCTCTTATGCAAGAAAATTTTACTGATAAAAAATGGAAAGGGACATTAACAGGTATGTGAAGCGTTGTAGAATTTGTCATATAGCCAAAAGCCATAACCAAAATACTGGTTTGTATACTTCACTTCCAATCCCCAATGCTCCCTGGAAATATGTTAGTTTGGATTTTATAGTTGGTTTTCCAAAAACTCAAAGGAACAAAAACTCAATCATGGTTGTCATTGATCACTTCTCCAAAATGGCACCTTTTGTTCCTTGCAATAAGACTTCTGATGCCTCTCTTATTTCTGACTTATACTTTCGAGAGATTATTAAACTATATGAAATTCCAAAATCCATTATTTCTGATCGAGATTCAAAAATTTTAAGTTATTTTTGGTGTACTCTCTAGAGAAAATTGGGAACTAATCTAAATTTTAGTTCTTATCATTTCCAAACTGATGGTCGAACTGAAGTTGTCAATCGAAGTATGAAAAATATTTTAAGAAGGTATAGAGGGAAGAATTTACATTAGTGGGATCTTAATTATTTTGGCACAAATTGAATTTGCTTACAATCAATCTACAAGGCAAATTATTGGACTTAGTCCATTTCAAGTTTTCTATGGCCAAAATCCCATAAGTCCTTTGGACTTAATGCCACTTCCTACTACTTTTCATTTCAGTGGAGTTATAGAAGAGAGAGTAAAAAGAATTAAAACACTCCATGAACAAGTTCATGAAAAGATTGCTAAACAGAATGAAACTACATGAGGAATGCCAACAAACATAGGAAGCATGTTGAATTTAAAGAAGGAGACCTAGTATGGATTCATCTTCAAAAGGATTGTTTTTCCAGAAGAAAGTATGCTAAACTCCAACTAACTGCTGCTGGCCCTTTTAAGGTTCTTCAACGTATTGGGCAAAATGTTTATAAGACTGACTTGCCCAAAAATTATGGCTTTTGGAATACTTTTAATGTTGCTGATTTGTCATTCTACTATAGAGAAAACAATATTGAAGATAGGAGGATACGTCTTTTTCAGCCAGGGGAGATTGACACAAGAGTGTCCTCTTTGATGCTAATGACTTGGGAACCAAAAGGACTAAAGATGCTTTCAATAGTCTCTTAGTTTTCCAAGTATTCTAGACTTCTTTTCAAGGACTGACTTTCAAATTAAATCTGAAGTTATTTTCTAAACTTTTGCCAGAAAAATAATATATGCTTCAAAATCTTAACAAGTCAAAATTTCAAAGCATTTTATGGATCTCGATTTGAAGTTTTCTTAAAAAGTTATGATAGATTTTCTCAAGAAAGGTTATGCAGTCTCATATACTTGAAAAGAAATTCTTTTACCTTCTCAAGTCTTTTCATTTCTTCATGATTTTAAATAAGCATAGTAATTGATAATATCTTGAAGTCATTAGCTAATATTAAGTTTAGAATTTATTTATGCTTGGAAGGTTGCTCCAAGTCTTCTATAAATATATAGTTAGATAAGCCTTTGGAGGATAAGTGGGTAAAAATTTTAATACAAGTATTAGAGAGGATCTTCCTTCTCTTATCAAAGTCTATATCTCTTAGGTAAATTTTTCTTAGAGTTACGAGTTCCTTGTAAAGTTTCTTTGGGTGGTGGTTATCCTATATTTCTTAGATTCTAGCTTGGATGGTGAGCTTTTATCTAGTTCCTCTTAATTCCAATCCCGAGTCCCAGCATCAGCGAGAAAGGTCAAAACGTTGGCCCTAGGTGTTCATTAGCTCCCTCCCAAAGGTAAGCTCCAGAGATCTTGGCTCCACCAAAGAAGTTGACCCTCTTGAAGTAGTTGGTTCCCTCCAAGAGATTAGCTTCAAGGGGCTCATCAACACCATGGCCAATGAGGAAGAAGAAGCTCACCTACTAAGGTGAACTATCGTGTCAAGCTAATTCAGAGTGGGATGGGGATAATGAGATGAACACTAAGACTAAGGCTGAGCCTACCTAGCCAACTTCCAGTCAACAGGCTTTTACCCATTCAATCTGTTTTAAAGTCTCTTCTGCTACAAGGGAGGATGTAGTGAAGGCAGTAAGGTATCCTCCTCGATGGTCAAGGGCTCAAGTACTCATAGTTTGGATCAATTGGTCCCTTCTCCCTCAAGGTCAACATAGTAAGCCAATGGAGCCCCAAACATCGAAACCCTTGAGATTGATTCCTCAAAGGATGAGAAGGGAGAGGATGACCTATAGGATTGCATGCTCGACATGCTCATGATTTCCTCGCTTATCTTTGTGATTAACTCTTACATTGTGTTGATAGTTTTCTCCTTAATTTTGTTTACATATTCGGAGAAATCTGACCTATCAAAAGGCTTTGCACAATGAAAAGTAATTTTGGAGACCTTATCCAACCTTGAAGATTTGTGATTTTTTCTTTTTTTTTTTGTAATCAACTTTGATCAATTTTCTAAACTGTTTTGAGTAATATCTTGTAATGAACTTGGTAATGAATGAGAGAAACTTTTATTTCCCTGAGTTTCTTTCCTACTATTTTTCTTCTTCATTTTCATCATGACCCAAAATTTTTCCTCTAAAAATAATAAAGTACTTTAGGTCATTCTCACATGAAGATTGATCAAATGATTTATGGCCTTTTGGACTTCCAAAGTACTTAAGGGCTTCTAGTCATCTTGATAGGTCTCTGCTTCTCCCAAGATTTTCAAGTTGGAGCCAAAAACTTAGGATAGCTTTACTGAACTAAGTTGACCCTAGGAGTGATTGAAGACCACTTTCTAGAGATAAATCTCTCAAGTTGGAGCTTAGAAATTTGAAGCTTTCTCACCAATCTTGAATAGACTCGAGGAATGGTCGAAGGGAATTAAAGTTGACCTACGAGTATTTAAGAACCATTCCTAGAAATAAGGCTTTAAGGTCAAGATATGAGACTTAGAAACTTTATCAATTGATAATTAAATATGTGAGCAATTAAAGATTATTCCAAAAAATAAAGTCTCTCGGATTAGGGTATGGAATTTGTATGCCTTATGAGACATTTTAATTAGTCTTTGGTCGGCTTTCAATCAATATGATTTCAAGGTACTTTTTACGGCCTTAACTAACTTATCCTTTGGATAATCAAGCCAAGAAACTTTATTTGGACTTGGAGCTAATTTAAGTTATTTCGATAGTGTTATCGATGGTTTCTTAGCTAAATAATCAGGTCGGACGTTGCCATTCCCCTACCAAGCCTAAGCCATGCTAGTGTTTAATGGGCTGGTTTTGAGCGACCAACTTTCCTTTTGGTTTTTGTTCTCTCTACTTTTTTTTTATAATTTTAAATCACCAACCTTTAGTGTTAACCTTCCATACATAATTAACTAGTCTTTCTTTAAGAATTTTTCTTTATAAGTTAATGAAATTTTTTTAGAAATAACAAATGACTAAGTTAACCTCCTATGAATAATTATTTGACCTTTCTTTAGCAGCATGTTCTTTATAAATCAACAACTAGTTTATCAGAAATAATAACAAGTCTTCTATGGTGACCATTGAAAAGATTGTTAGACACGTTTAATGCACGCAAGAAGATCGGTGGCTGCCATCCAATCCACGAGATTTTTCCTCTTTACAATATACTACGGAGAAAAGTTCAGCAAAAATATAGTTACAAATCGTCAAAACATCATTTCCTTTTTCAAAGTTTCCAAGGAATGCAATGTCTCACGCTTAAGTTTTCTGGAAAACAAACGGATTAAAACTCAACTAAAGCAAGACGTTTCTCTCACTCAACCGAGGGATGGAAATGACCGTAGCGATTTTAACTGACGTGAAGACTGGCCAACTGCTTCTCGCTAATTTCCGTATTCATAGAATCACTTATTAGACTTTCCTACCAGTCCAAGTCCCTCTAGATGGCGCAAGAATTCCTCTAATAAACAGACCTGGAACCGCCGGCTTCCGTTCTTGCTCTGCATGAAAGAATTCCACAAATAGACAAGGACTCTTCCCCTTCATTCCATGCATGTAACCAGACTTCTCCGTCTTATTAGTTATTATCCCTACTTCATCAAGAAAGCCAACAATAGTTATCCCCACTCCGTCAATAAAAACCCCCACAAACCTCAGCCTTTTGTTGGGAATGCACAGTGGAGAGGTGGACAAAATATTATCACTTAGGCAATGTAAAGAAGAAGAGAAGAAATATCTATTATATTTCTCATTTGGATTGCTGAAAAATGTTTTGTAAAACTATAGATTACATAGCTATTTATAGAGCGAACACATGACCTTGAAATTCTACATTAACTCTTCTTAGAAAATAGCAAAAGTCATATTTAACTCTCTTAGAAATAGAAGAGACATATTAAACTCATCTAGAAAATAGTAAGAGTTATTTCAACAAAAAAAAAAATGTGAACCATTATAGCAGTCCTTTCATTTTTCTAGAAATATTTTTGGGAAGTGCAAATTACTCTTTAACACCCTCTCTTAATTTGCAATTCTAGGAAGCATACACAAGCCAATGAAATATCTGAAGAAAAGTGGCCCAATGGAAGTTTCAATCAGACTTCCAAAGCAAGCATACAAAATCTACTTGCAATCTTCAATTGCTTCTTGAACTTTTCAAACTTCTCACTTGTAACAGCTTTGGTGAGAAAATATGCAGGTTACTCACTTGTATTGATGAACTCTAAATAGATTTCTTCTTTGTTCATTATGTCTTTATAAAATGGTATCTAAGCTCGATATGCTTGGACCTAGCATGAAAAATAGGATTTTTAGTCATTGCAATAGCTAACATATTGTCACAATAGATTGTATTTGGTTGTTCTTGTTTTGTTTCAAATCAAATAGAATTCTCCTTAGCCAAATAGCTTCACAAGTTGCATCAGTAGCAGCAATATATTCTGCCTTAGTTGAAGATAAAGCTGTTATTTTATGTTTCTTTGAGCTTCAAGATACTACCTTTTTACCAAGACAGAACAAGTATCCTGATGTGCTTTTTCGATCATCTAAGGATCCAGCCCAATCACTATCAGTAAAGCTAATCAAAGAATTCTTTTTTTTGACATATTTAATGCCTTTTTTGTGCCTTGCAAGTATTTTAATTTTTTTTTACTGCAACTAAATATAACTTACTTGGTTCATTCATAAATCTGGAGATATAGAAAACATAATGCATTATATCAGATCTAGTGTTAGTGAGATAAATCAAAGATCCTACTAGACTTTTAAATTCCTTTGCATCCACTTCTTTTGCACCATTATCAAGCTTCAACTTCTCATTTAAAGCCATAGGAGTTGTTGCTGATTTGCACTTATCCATCTAAAATTTCTTCAAGATGTCTTCAGTGTATTTCTTGAGAGATAAACATTTCTTTCCTAGATTGTTTAACTTGAATTCCAAGAAACTATTTATGAGCCCTAAATCTATCATCTCAAATTCTTTCATCATCTTGAGCTTAAAATCTTTCACCATATTCAGATTAGTACCCATATAAATAAGATCATCAATATATAGGCAAACTATAAGAATATCATTCATACCTTCCTTCTTCACATAAAGAGAAGGTTCACTTGTGCTTCTTTAGAATCCATTTTTGCAAAAATAATCATCAATTTTTCTGTTCCATGCTCTAGGAGCTTGCTTAGTCCATAGAGAGCTTTCCATAATCGATAAACCATATCTCTTTTATCTTTGACTTCATAGCCTTTGATTGCTCAACATAAACTTCTTCTTCAAGCTCTTCATTGAGAAATGCCGATTTGACATCAAGCTGAAATACATCTAGCTTCAATTAGGCAGCAAGAGCAAGAATAATTCAAATTATTTTTATTCTAACAACTGGTGCAAAGGTTTCGTTAAAGTCAATACTTAGTTGCTGAGAGTAGCCCTTTGCTACAAGTCTTGCATTGTGCTTTTGGATGAGTCCATTTTCATTGAATTTTATTTTGTAAACCCATTTCAAACCAATCACACTTTTATCTTCAGGTAATTTTTTAAGGTCCCAAGTTTTATTCTTCTCAATTGTAGTCATCTCTTCATGCATGGCCTTTTGCCACACTTTTTCTTTGACGGTTTCTTCAAAGCTTTGTGGTTCACATGCAAAGAATGCAACTTCACATGATTCATATACTTCTCTTAATGAACGAGTCTTTCTTGGTGGTGAATTTGAATCCATCGTTGCTTGTATTAAAGAGATTGGATTTGGTGACCTTATTGGACTTGGTATAGGAGTGGGAATTTGTGGAGCTTGTTGTGATTGTTAATCTTGGCTTGATGTAGACTCCAAGAATTCATACATAGGTGATGACTAAGAAGTACTTATATCCCAACTCCAAGCTATAGCTTTATCAAAAATAACATCTCTCAAAGTAATCAATTTGTTAGTGTAAGGATTTAAAAGCGATAGCCCTTTGATTCATCACTATAGCCAATAAAAATTAGCTTTTCTTCTTTTTCATAAATTTTTCTTTGTTGGGAATAGAAATATGGGAATAAGCAATACAGCCAAATACCTTCAAGTGATTGATAACTGGTTTCCTTTTGTACCAAGCTTCAAATGCAGTCTTCTTGAGCACTGCTTTTGTAGGTGACCAATTGAGAATATAGATAGTTGTGTGCACTGCTTCAGCCCAAAATTTGTTAGGAAGCCCTTTGCCTTTCATCATGCTTTTAGCCATCTCCACAATTATCCGATTCTTTCTTTCAGCGATGCCATTTTGCTGTGGTGTTCTTCAAACTGTGAGTTGCCTTTAAATGCCTTCTTTTTTGCAATACTCCATAAATGGTATGTAGATGAATTCACCTCCTCGATCAGTTCTCAGTATTTTGATTTTGTGGCTACTTTGTCTTTCTATAAGAGCTTTAAAATGAAGAAAAATAGAAAATGCTTCTGATTTTTCTTGTAAGAAATACAACACATCATTCTAGTACAATCATCTATAAAAAGAATGAAATATCTTTTATCACCAAATGAAGGAGTTCTTGTTGGTCCATAGTAGGGGTGTAATCGAGCCGAGTCGAGTCGATACAGTGCCAAGCTCGAGCTCGACTCGACTATAAAATTTGAAGCCCAAAACTCGACTCGAGCTCGATCGAGTTTTTTATTTTGAGCTCGAGCTCAAGCTCGATGAAATACTCGATGTACTCTAGCTCGACTCGACTCGACTCGAATTTCTGTATAAAAATTTAAAAATAATTTTTAAATTAAAATAAATATTTTCTTAACTAAAAATTTAAAGGAGCTCTCACTATTAGAGATAGGGCAAAGATTATCATTATCTTTATGGAGATATGGCTTAATGGAGATAGAGCTTACCCGTTACCATTTAGAGATGAGCCATATCCTCTCGTTGTTCATAGGGACAAGAGTCATGCTGCGGAGGGAAGATGGGTTTTGGGGACACGAAGGGAGGGATGAGGTCATGAGAGTCACGCCGTGGAGGAAAGATGGGTTTTGGGGACACGGAGGGAGGGATGAGAGTCATGCACTCACGCCGCGGAGGGAAGATGGGTTTTGGGGGGAAGGCAAGGAAGGAACGGTGGGTGACTGGGCGTCAGCCACGGCCCTTTTTTCACTTCGTGGTGATTCTGGTGAATCTGGTGATTTAGATGTTCTTGTGGATTAATGTTAATATAGTAATCTCATCGATGACTCGCCAAAGATGAAATAAATTAATAACTTTATGCAAGTTTTGACTGGGTTATTATGGCAGGAGTAGGTTAGCAAAAGAGGATTTTGGAGGGCGAGGGACTCACGAGTGACGGTTCGTTTTACTAATTATTTTGGAGGGCGAGGGACTCACGAGTGACGGTTTATTTTCCTAATTTTCTAATTGAGACGAATGACAGTTTGTTTTCACTTTTCCTAATTTCGTCTTAGAGCCCCATGAATTGCTGATCGCCTGATCTAATCTGATAAATTTTTATATTTTCAAAAAATTACGTAAGCTTGATCAAGCTCGCAAGATTTTTGATCCGAGTATTTTAATACTCGAACTCGGCTCGATAATTTACTTGAGTAGCTCGAGCTCGAGCTCGACTCGATAAGCAACGAGTCGATTTCGAGTATTTTTTGAGTCGATCTCGAGCTACTAGCGAGTTGTCTTGACTCAGTTACACCCCTAGTCCACATATATCATCATGCACCAATTCAAGAGGAGAATTAACTCTTCAAGAAGTTTTAGGAAAAGAAAGTTTGTGTATTTTCCCATAAATGCAGCCTTCACAAATATGATTTGATCTTTGAATAGAGGGAAGCCCAACTACCATATTCTTTTGCTTGAGTAGGTGAAGTCCATTGAAATTAAGATGACCATACCTTAAGTGCCATAAGTATGAGTCATCCAAAGTTTCAGATTTGAGAGCCATGTTTCCTTGTAGAGGTATGATAAGTGGAAAAACTTAGTTTGAGTTCATTTGAATAGTAGCAATTTGAGAGTTTATCTTCTTGTCCATAATTATACACTTATCATTATCAAAGAAACAAGAATATCCATTTTGTAAAAGTTGTCCAACACTCAACAAATTATAAGTCAATTTAGGAACATAAAGAACATCACTTATAAATTGTTTGTTACCTCCCTTTGAGTTGATAGCTATAATGCCTTTACCTTCAGCTTTTTGGATGTTTTCATCTTCCAATTTTACCATTGAACTGAAATTTGGGTCAAGTTCAACAAACATCTTTTGGTTCCCAATCATATGATTGCTACAGTCGCTATCTAAAAACCATGTATATTGAGATTCATGTTGGATGCTCATACAAGAAAATAGCTGATCTGATTCCTCCTTGATGAACCTTACTTCTTCTTTTACATTAGTGTTTTTGTACCAATAATTATTATAAGAATGATTGAAAATTTTACATCTCTTACATCTGAATCGGCAATCCTTGCTCTCATGGTTGGTCTTCTTGCAAATACGACATTGAGAGTGAGAGACTGCAGATTGTCGCTATGCATTTTCTTTTAGCTTTTATTTTTATTTTTTATATTCCTCTCTTTTGAGAAGATCCTCCTTTGTTTTGGATATTTGAGTTCCTCTTTTCAAATATGTTAGCTTTGGCATGAAAAACATGATCAAGAGGTTGATTAAAAGAATGACTCAATCTTTCATCATGCACTTGAAGAGAGCTCATTAGTTCATAAAAAGTATAAGTAGATAAATCCTTGGATTCTTTTATTGCAGCAACACTATGATCAAATTTTGTTGGAAGGCTGCTAAGAACCTTTAGAACACTTTTTCTTTCTTCTATAATATCTCCAAGGCTTCTAATTTGATTCATAATTTTTGAAATTTTAGTAAGAAAAACTTGCATATTTCCATCTTCTTTCATTGTAATGTTATCAAAATCCCTCCAAAGTGATTGTAGTTTCAAAGAAGTAACTTTTTCATTTTCTTGAAAACTATTTTTCAAAATATCCCAAGCTTCTTTAGCTTTTTTTGCACCAAATATACAAGGAAAGATTGCTTTGCTTACCTCTTGTTGAAGATACCGTAGTGCAGTTGCATCATTGCGCACATTCTTCTTGTATTTTTTTGTTGTTGTTCTGTCCAATTGCTTCCATCATTTGGTGGCTTCAGGTAGATGTCTTCAATGACCTCCCATAAATCTTGTGAGACAAATATGGTTTGCATTTGGCTACTCCAATAGTCATAATGTTCTCCTTCGAAGATGAGAATTTGATTTGATGTATATGCAAACTTTGTTGGAACTAGGTTGGTAGATATTTTTGAAGAAAAATAGAAGGCTTTTGAAAGGAAATAGATATAGGAATATTTTTCTCTGATACCAAATTTGTTGGGAATGCATAGTGGAGAGGTGGACAAAATATTGTCACTTAGGCAATGTAAAGAACAAGAGCAGACATATCTATTGTATTTATCATTTGGATTGCTAAAAAATGTTTCGTAAAACTTCAGATTACATAGCTATTTATAGAGCCAACACATGACTCTTGAAATTCTACATTAACTCTTCTTAGAAAATATCAAGAGTCATATTTAACTCTCTTAGGAAATAGAAGAGATATATTAAACTCATCTAGGAAATAGTAAGAGTCATTTTCAAAAAAAATGTGAATCATTATAGCAGTCCTTTCATCTTTCTAGAAATATTTTGGAAGTGCAAATTACTCTTTAACACCTTTCTTACCACCTCCTCCTCGCTTGCCTTTGGAATCCAACAAACGCAAGCGGTCCTAGTCCCCAATGGCCAATCTGTCACTTCTCTTCGCCACTTTCTTCGCTGCCCTCCTCGTCCAAGGTTTGCTTCATGATGCATTGATCAAGGCTTTTGAGCCTGGTTTTTGTCTTCCTTCTTGCTAAAATATGTCCAACCTCTAAAATTTCAGGTGCGCTTTCAACTACGTTCATGATCAAGAACAACTGCCTCTACACGATCTAGCCTGGAGTGCAGAATAACCCCAATGTCCCTGCATTCCCACAGACAGGCTTCGAGCTCGTTGTCTCGGCCTCTAGCACAATAACCACCCCGAACAAGTGGGCTGGCAGGATGTGGGGCCATACGGGGTGCTCCAACTCGTCGAGGAGATTTACATGTCAGACGGGTGACTGTGGCACTGGGCAGGTGGCATGCAATGGCAATGGCGGTGCTTGCCCACCACACTCCTTGAGTTCACCCTGCAAGGCGATGGCGGGAAGGATTTTTACGGTGTTAGTTTGGTTGATGGCTTCGACTTACCAATCTCCATTGCACCACATGGTGTGTTGGGCTGCACCACCACTTCGTGCTCGATGAACATCAATGCCCAGTGCTATAAGCTCAGGTGTGGCACATCCAAAGTCCAGTTGAGTCACACAGGTTTGAGAGCTTAGGCTACAAAAGTTCTCAAGTTCCTAAGTCATTTGGGTTGGCTTGTGACCCAAGAATAGAGAGCATGTGAGTCATGGGTGTACATGGGCTCAGATCTGAGTATTTTCTTTTATAGCTTAGAAGAAAGTTTCTTGAGAGAATGTTAAATAACCTAATTGTAGGTTATGGGACCAGGTCCATGGGGATTGGGCTCAGGTTTTCTGGATAGGCTTCCATATTTTAGGGAGTTTGTTAGGGAGTTGGTTACGGCTTGTGTGGAGAAGTTTTATCATCCAAATGGATGATTATTTAAGGCTCTCTCTGGATATAACCGGATAGACCAAGACCAAGAAAATAAAGGTATTCTCTTTTTTCTTCTATATCCATCTATTCTTCTTTTTCTCCATCTTTTCTCATGCATGATCTCGGCGGAAGTTACGCAACAAATGGTATCAGAGCGTACTAAAATCGATGTGGGGAATGTGACATTAGGAGATAATCATTTTTGTAGGATGGCAAGAGTTGGCATAGTTAGGATTAGGATGTTTGATGGGGTTGTGAGAATTCTTACTCATTTGAAGCATGTTCCTAACTTGAAGAAGAACTTAGTGTCCTTGGGGTACCTATAGAGGAATAGATTTGGTTGCAGTTGTTGTTCCAGGAATGGTGTACTCAACATCATGAAAGGTGCCATGGTTGTAATGAGAAAAAGAGGCTGAAAAATAATTTGTATCAGCTGTTGGGTCTGTGATGTGTGGAGGGTCTGAGGCAGTAGCAGTATGCACAGTTAGTAGGATATACCGCATATGACACTACCATCTTGGTCACATGGAAGAGTGGGGCATGAGGGTCCTGATAAAGGATAGAAGGATTATAGCTTTGGATGAGGGTATTGTAGAGGTCTACGAGCCATGTCTGATGGGCATGCAATACAAGGTTAAAAATTTTACCAGTTCAGCGCACAGTACAGGTCCCTTAGAGCTAGTACATAGTGATGTTTGGGGTCCAGCTCCAGTTTTGGGCAGAATGGGGCCAGATATTTTATGACTCTAATTGATGATTTTTCAAGGAAGGTCTAGGTATATTTCTTGAAGAAAAAGTCAGAGGTCTTCTCTAAATTTTAAGCATAGTAGGCTGAGGTGGAGAAGGAGATAGGGAGATATGTAAAGATGGTGCGGTCTGATAACGGTAGAGAATTCATAAGTAAGGAGTTTCTAAAATTTTGCATAGATGGAGGCATCAAAAGGCAATTTTTAGTGGTTAGAACTTCTCAACAAAATGGAGTGGCTGAGAAATGAACAAACTCTCATGGAGAAAGCTAGATGTATGAGATTGCAAGTAGGATTACCTAAAATATTTTGGATGGACACAGTTGACACAGTAGCCTATTTGCTGAACAGGTCTTCTCATGTCAAGCTTGATTGAAGGTTACCAAAGGATGTGTGGTCTGATAGACAGGTGAAGCTCAGCCATATCAAAGTTTTTGGATGTACAACATATGTACATGTGAATGCCAGTCAGCGGACTAAGTTGGACGCCAAAGCCCAAAAAATGGTGTTTATTGGATATCCGCGAGAAGTCAAGGGATACAGGCTGTGGGATCCCTTGGAGCAGAAGGCCACGATCAGTAGGAATGTAGTTTTTGATGAGAGCTCAGTCCTTAAAAAGCAAAAAGTGGTAGAGGTTCAACCGAAGGCCCAGTTGGATGTGGGTGAGTAATAGGAGACTCAGCAGGGCGCAGCTGAGCAACTAACCTCTTATAATATTTTACCTTTTGTAGGATCATCAGAAGGACATAAGATTCAGGTGGAGCACACTCCAGATATGTTTTTACATGCGGAGACCAGCCAGATGCATGCTCACGACAGAGATAAGCGGAGGAAGGAGTCACATCCTGGGATAGGCATCGGCATTGCACTGTATAAGCCAAAGAGGGTCATTCGGTAGCCGAAACATTATAGGTTTGGTAAACCATGTCATATGTATTGGTAGCTGCCAGTGAAGGATCGTTACCTACCAGGAGACAAAGACAAGCCAGGATAGAGATAGGTGGATCCAGGCTATGGCGAAAAAGATGCAGTCCTTGAAGAAGAATTAGACTTAGCAGTTGGTATCACTGCCAAGTGGAAAGAAGCCCATTGGTTGCAAATGGGTATTTCAGTGCAAAGAAGAAGCCACAGAGAAGGAGAGGATCAGGTATAAGGCTAGGTTAGTGGCCAAAGGATTTTCTCAGAAAGAAGGCATTGACTACAATGAGGTGTTCTCATCAGTGGTACGACACACATCTATTAGGGTATTGCTGAGCATTGTAGCAGTGTAGAATTTGAAACTGGAGTAGATGGATGTCAGAACGGCCTTCCTTCATAGGGATTTGGAGGAGGAGATTTATATGGAGCAGCCAGAGGAATTCATAGAACCAGGATAAAAAGAAAGGTATGTCGTTTGCAGAGATCTTTGTATGGTTTAAAGCAGTCACCGCATCAGTGGTACCTATGGTTTAATACTTTTATGAGGAGCATCAGCATGTCTAGATATGAGTATGATCCCTATGTTTACTTTCAGATTTTAAAAAATAATTTCAGATTATACTTGCTTTTGTATGTGGATGATATGTTAATTGCATGCAAGAGTAAAACTGTTGTAGAGGATCTAAAGACAGCATTGTCAGCTGAGTTTGAAATGAAGGATTTAGGTCATGCTACATGGATTTTAGGGATGAAAATTTTAGAGACAGAGGTAGGAGGTTGCTTCACTTATCTCAGGGGACTTATATCAGGAGGGTCTTGGAGAGGCACAGTATGGATGGTGCAAAGCCAGCCGCATTACCATTGGCTGCTCACATTAAGCTCTCCAAGACTATATCACTAAATTCTAAGACATAGGCCAAGGAGATGTCCAGAGTACCTTATGCTTCAGGAGTAGGCAGCCTCATGTATGCTATGGTGTGTTGTAGGCCTGACCTTGCATATGCTGTTAGCCAGGTTAGCAGATTCATGGCAGTCCGAGTAGAGCATATTAGAGAGCTCTGAAAGGGATCTTCAAATATCTTGTTGGCACAGTCAGTGTTGGTATATGTTATGGGTATAATAACATGGAGGATGGCACTAGACTGATCATGAAGGCTCAGGATCGGGTAACAAGTTTTGTTGATGCTGACTATTAAGGTGATTTGGATACTAGGAGGTCGATGACATGGTATTCTTTATGTTGAATGGTAGTCCAATATCATGGAAGTCAAGTCTGCAGCCAGTGATGGCTTTGTCAAATACAGAGTCAGAGTATATTGGTATTTCAGAGGCTGCAAAGAAGGCTATGTAGTTGAAAGGTCTTGCACTAGAGATGAGGATAGCACAGGAGGTGATCAAGATATTTTCTGATAGTCAAGTGCTTTATGTTTGGTCCACAACCCGGTCTATCATGCTAGGATCAGACATATTGACATCAGATACCACAGGATCAGGAAGCTTATGGAGGATAGTGAGTTGGAGCTTGTGAAAGTGTTTACCAAAGATAACGCAGCGGATGCACTTACTAAGGTACTACCTCGAGATAGCTTCTTCAGATATGGAGTACTGATGGAATTGATGGATCAAGTAGAGCTTACTGTAACTTTGATGCACCAAGATAGAGATTGTAAGCTCAGGTATGGCATATCCAAAGTCCAGGTAAGTTACACAGGTTTGAGAGCTTAGGCTACATAAGTTTTGGGTTCCTAAGTCATTTGGGTCGGCTTGTGACTCAAGAATAGAGACCATGTGAGTTATGGGTGTACATGGGCTCAGGTCTGACTGCTTTTTTGCATGGCTTAGAATGAAGTTTTTTAAGAGAATGTTTAATAACTTAATTGTGGGTTATGGGTGGGTCCATGGGATTGGGCTCAGGTTTTCTGGATATGTTCTATATTTTTGAAAGTTTATTAGGGAGTTGGTTACGAGCTGGTGCGGAGAAGTTTTATCATCCAAGATGGATTATTATTTAAGGCTCTCTCTGGATATAATCGGATAGACCAAGACCAAGAAAACAAAGGCATTTTCTTTTTTCTTCTATATTCATTTATTCTTCTTCTTCTCCATCTTTTCTCATGTGCCTGATCTCGATGGAAGCTACGCAACAAGTGCCCATCGCAGTTGCAGCTGACGGCATCGATTCTGTCGTCGGCTACAAGAGCGCTTGCCTGGCTTTCAACCAGGACCAGTACTGCTGCATCGGTGCCTACAACAGCCCGAGCACTTGCAAGCCCACGAACTATTCGGAGTTCTTCAAGAACTTATAACCTCAGGCCTACAGCTATGCTTATGATGATAGCAGCAGCACCTTCACTTGCACCGGAGCTGATTACCTCATTACCTTCTGTCCGTGAGAATGTTTGGTGTACTACAAAATCTTTATTATCTACCTAGCTAGTAATAATGCAAGAATAAGACCCTATCTCCGGAGCAACACTCATGCTCGTCTTTGTGTGACGCACAGGAAAAAAAAGATTCCTATTTCAAATAAATAAACTTTTTAACTCATTACATTTGAGGGGGAGCACCCTCCCATACTGTATCAAGGGCAATAATCAGATAGCAATTACAGTGATATGTGATATTGATAACTCGCGCACTCTTTTTGAAGTTGATTCAATGCTCTAATGCTACCCTTAATTATATATGGGGAGAGAGAGAGAGAGAGAGAGAGAGAGAGAGCATGCGATTTAGATCTAGATGATAATGATTTTGCACCAAGTAATGATTTAGGCTTCCCTTGACATAGTAGAGTTTTTGGAAATAGTTATTTGATGTTTGCTAATTGTACTTTTAAAATATTATGAAACTTTAATATTTGATCAATAATTAAATTAAAAAATATTTTTAAAACAAAAATAATAAAAGATATTATATAATACTTTCAACTATTTAACTTATAAAAACCAATATTATAAAGTAATATAATATTATTATAATATAATATTTTAATGTTATTATAACATTATAATATATCATATTACAACATTATATATATTATAAGAAAAATAATACTTATAAAAATGGTTATAATATAAAATTATTTTAATTATTATTAAAACTATATTCATTATTGTCTAATAATATAATATTGCAATACTATGATATATTATTGTACTTACTATTAAAAATAATATGTACAATGGCCTTCTTCATATCTCCTTCAATGAAGACAGTGCAGCAAACTCTTTTCTTAATAGCCAAGAAGGCTCACGGCCTTCTTCCTCTCAAAAACCACTCTTACACTCTATTTTCTCTCATCCTGTTCATTTTTCAAGGCTGCATCCCCTGCCTATTTATAGATGAAGGAGGGGGTAGAATGGATGATTAGATGGAGTGGTGAGAATGCTTGGGATGCATATATCCCTATGCAATAAATTTGAAGATCAAATCTTCAAATCACAGTATTTTAAAGAGAGAGTTTGTCCATCCACCTGATCCATATGGGGCGTACCTCTCTAGATGTTCTCTCTCCTAACGCATGGGTTTGAATCCCACATCAACATATTTTATATTAAATATTTATTTTACTGGTTTAGGACAAAATATATTTTTACCAAATAAAACTTAACCAAAAGAATATTTGAGTGGTTAAGGAAAAAGACCTGCACCACACAAGCGATCATGTGTTTGAACCCCATAGCTAGCATATTTCTATTTATTTATTAGTTTAGGCCCAAAAAATATTTTTATTTGAAGAAAATTACTCAAAAATATTTTTATTTAAAGAAAATTATCCAAAAATATATTCGAGAAAGAAGAGAGTCTCGGTATACTAGAACTCATCATGTCAAGCCTAGTTGCTAATAATTAGCAATCCATCTTAAAGAAATTTGATCCAAAATATTTATCGAATTAATGTCAGGATCAATGTAAGCAGTTCAACCCCTATTGCATGTGAATTAAGGTCAGGATTTTCAAGTTGGAGCCCAAAACATAGAAAGCTTTATCGACCTAAGTCAACCCTAGGAGTGATGATTGAATACCACTTTCTAGAGATAAATCTCTCAAGTTGGAGCTTAGAAATTTGAAGCTTTCTACAAATCTTGAATAGACTCAAGGAATGGTCAAAGGTAATTAAAGTTGACCTACAAGTATTTAAGAACCATTCCTAGAAATAAGTCTTTTAGGTCGAGATATGAGACTCAGAAACTTTATCAATTGATAACTAAAGATGCGAGCAATTAAAGATTCTTCCTGAAAATAAAGTCTCTCAGATTAGGGTATGGAATTTGTATGCCTTATGAGACACATTTTAATTAGGCTTTGATCGGCTTTCAATCAATCTGATTTCAAGGTGCTTTTATGGCCTTAACTAACTTATCCTTTGAAAATCAAGCCAAGAAACTTTATTTTGACTAGCTCATAGCTAATTTAAGTTATTTCGGTAGTGTTATCGGTGGTTTTTTAGCTAAGTAATCAGGTCGAATCGCCATTCCCTGCCAAGCCTAAGCCATGCTAGTATTTAATGGGCTGGTTTTGAACGACCAACTTTCTTTTTGGTTTTGTTCTCTTCTCTTTTTTTTTTTTGATAATTTTAAATCACCAACCTTTAGTGTTAACCTTCCATACATAATTTACTAGTCTTTCTTTAAGTATTTTTCTTTATAAGTTAATGAAATTTTTTTTTAGAAATAACAAATTTCCATTATTCATGATCATTATTATAAATAATAAATTTTTCATGAATTTATAATTATGATATATGCTGCTCTTATTCATCTCTACTACGATTGAAAAATAAATACCTTAGCTTTTGGTTAATATGACTTTAATACTATACATCAAAGGAGAGTAACTGATAAAAGATAATGTTTACAAAGAAATTACTAAGTTAACCTCCCATGAATAATTAGTTGATCTTTCTTTAGCAGCATGTTCTCTATAAATCAACAACCAGTTTATCAGAAATAATAACAAGTCTTCTATGGTGACCATTGAAAATATATTGTTAGACACGTTTAATGCACGCAAGAAGATGGGTGGCTGCCATCCAATCCATGAGATCGATTTTTCCTCTTTACAATATACTACGGAGAAAAGTTCAGCAAAAATATAGTTACAAATCGTCAAAACATCATTTCCTTTTTCAAAGTTTCCAAGGAATGCAATGTCTCACGCTAAGTTTTCTGGAAAACAAACGGATGAAAGTTGAAAACTCAACAAAAGCAAGACGATTCTCTCACTCAACCGAGGGATGGAAATTACGTAGCAGTGGATTATGCGCCGTGACCGTAGAGATTTTAACTGACCTGAAGACTGGCCAACGGCTTCCCGCTAATTTCGGTATTCATAGAATCACATTCACATATTAGACTTTCCTACCAGCTCCGGAGACGACCTAGCTGGCGCAAGAATTCCTCTGATAAACAGACCTGGAACCGCCGGCCTTCCGGCTTGCCCCGTCTGTTCTTGCTCTGCATGAAAGAATTCCACAAATCAGACAAGGACTCTTCCCCTTTATTCCATGCATGTAACCAGACTTCTCCGTCTTATTATCCCTACTTCATCAAGAAAGCCAACAATAGTTATCCCCACTCCATCAATAAATACCCCCACAAACCTTAGCCTTTCTCACCACCTCCTCCTCGCTTGCCTTTGGAATCCAACCAACGCAAGCCGTCCTAGTCCCCAATGGCCAATCCGTCACTTCTCTTTGCCGCTTTCTTCGCTGCCCTCCTCGTCCAAGGTTTGCTTCATGATGCATTTCAAGGCCTCTGAGCCTGGTTTTTGTCTTCCTTCTTAATAAAATATGTCCAACCTCTAAAATTTCAGGTGCGCTTTCAACTACGTTCACGATCAAAAACAACTGCACCTACACGATCTGGCCTGGAGTGCAGAACAACCCCAATGTCCCTGCATTCCCGCAGACGGGCTTCGAGCTCGCTGCCTCGGCCTCCAGCTCAATAACCGCCCCGAACAAGTGGGCCGGCAGGATGTGGGGCCGGACGGGGTGCTCCAACGCGTCGGGGGGATTTACTGTGAGACGGGTGACTGTGGCACCGGGCAGGTGGCATGCAACGGCAATGGCGGCGCCCCGCCCACCACACTCCTCGAGTTCACCCTGCAAGGCGACGGCGGGAAGGATTTTTACGATATTAGTTTGGTCGACGGCTTCGATTTGCCGGCCTCCATTGCACCACAGGGCGTTTCGGGCTGCAACACCACATCGTGCTCGGCGAACATCAACGCCCAGTGCCCGTCCGAGCTGCAGCTGACGGCATCCGGTTCTGTCGTCGGCTGCAAGAGCGCTTGCCTGGCTTTCAACCAGGACCAGTACTGCTGCACCGGTGCCTACAACAGTTCGAGCACTTGCAAGCCCACGAACTATTCGGAGTTCTTCAAGAACTTATGCCCTCAGGCCTACAGCTATGCTTATGATGATAGCAGCAGCACCTTCACTTGCACCGGAGCTGATTACCTCATTACCTTCTGTCCTTGAGAATGTTTGGTGTACTACAAAATCTTTATTATCTACCTAGCCAGTAATAATGCAAGAATAAGACCCTAGCTCCGGAGCGACGCTCACGCTCCGTCTTTGTGTGACGGCACAGGAAAATAAAATAGATTCCTATTTCAAATAAATAAACTTTTTTTACTCATTACATATGAGGGGTAGCACCCTCCCATACTGTATCAAGGGCAATAATCAGATAACAATTACAGTGATATGTGATATTGATAACTCGTGCACTTTTTTGAAGTTGATTCGATGCTCTAATGCTCCCCTTAATTATATACGGGGAGAGAAGGAGGAGAGAGAGAGAACGCATGCGATTTAGATCTAGATGATAATGATTTTGCACCAATTAATGATTTAGGCTTCCCTTGACATACTAAAGTTTTTGGAAATAGTTATTTGATGTTTGCTAACTGTACTTTTAAAATATTATGAAACTTAAAATTTGTTAAATAATTAAATTAAAAAATACTTTAAAAAATAATAAAAGATATTATATAATACTTTCAACTATTTAACTTATAAAACCACTATTATATAGTAATATAATATTATTATAATATAATATTTTAATGTTATTATAATATATTATAAGAAAAAAATAATACTTTTAAAAAGGGTTATAATATAAAATTATTATAATATATGATTTACTATTAATTAATATTTAATTTTAATATATTATTAAAACTATATTCATTATTATCTAATAATATAATATTGCAATACTGTGATATATTATTGTAGTAATATTATTAAATTATAGCATTATATAATATAATGATATTATATTTTTGCACTATATTAGTATTTTATAATATTATATATTATCTTACTTACACTACATAATACATTATAATTATAGAAATTTTCATACAATCATAATATTATAATAATATTTTATTTATAACAGTATTTTATGCTAATAAAAACTAGAAAAACATCTTCAGCATTGAAGATGCTCCCTCATAAAAGAAAAGAATCATGGACCTGGTTCTTCCAAGGACAAATACGGCAGCCTGGTTGCCAAAGAACACCTCTCTTTTTCTGGCTGTACAATTATTCATAACATTTGATGGAAAAAGAGCAACACTAAAGAATAGCATTAGCAATTTTCAGCAAATTCCGTGTCCATCTTCCGAGTCTGTTCTTAGGATTGCTTCATTGACAAGGCCTGCTTCTAAGCTTAACGCTTTGGTTACAAAAAATTCATAAAATTATGTATTGCAAAGAAGCAATTTCATTTCCTGTGAATAAAACCTCTACTTTTCACACTTGGGATCATTTTTTTGACAAACAGATACCCATATGATGGTTCTGAAAGGCTTACTTTCAGATTATAAACAGAAAATACCATTTTCTTTGTTGGTAAATTCGAAGGCTTATTATTACTCACAACAAAAAGATTCATATCAAATCCTGATAAGGAAGTCAGTTCATAGGATTATAACAGAACTAGGATATCTATGCCTCTCCATTGCTCAGCTAGCCAATCTGCCACTTTCTTCACTCATCACCCAACATGTTGGGGAAAAAAAAATCTAATTAATCTCTTATATACCTTTTGTAAGTGCTCCATAAAACTTGCATTTCGCTATCAAGGTTATGGGTTAGGATCTCTCAGTAGAAGTCGCCTCTATCCTTCTCAAACATCACCGTTATTCCATTCATCACTATACTGTTTGCTCTCATAGTGCCAGTAAGGAGCAACGATGGGCATCTCCCTTTACAAGAACCATTCAACTTTATATTAAGGAGAGTAACAGTGCATGTCCTACTTGAAAGTGCTTTTTATGATCTCCGCATAGATGCCCAATCTTTCCAAGAAATATTCGTCCCTTTAATCTTCTTGTCTTACATCCCTAAGCACTCTCTTATTCCATTCTTCAGCTTCTACTATTGAAAGCATAGACATGTTTTAAAAAGCCGCCAACTTGTAATAAGAAATCATGAAGATTCTTATTACACCAGGTCTGGTGTAATAAGCAATCTCCTGGCCAAAAGCCAAACACCAGGTCTGGTGCATGTAGCCAATCAAACAAATTCCACTCGCACATTTTCATTCACATTGCATGTAGATAAAATCAGACCTCCTTCCAAATATGATCTTTGATAAAGCATATACATGAGAAATACCTTATTGCAGAACATGAGAGAATGGCGTTACAAAATGTTTCTTATCACAACCTAGATTAAGGACTTTAAGCAGGTAATAAAGATTGAACACCTTGGTTTGCCAATCTCACCATCATTCTTCATGACAATATTTAAAGACCATAATATCTTGTAATCTATTCTAGTGAAATTTGAGTTAATAACGAATCTCAGAAATATCTGATTCAAGCATCCTCCAGCTAAAATGATCTTGGAGGAGGATGGGGATGCACGGCCTTCTTGGACTAACCATCTAGTGATGATATGCATGACAAGTCCTAGTGATGGGCCAGACGGTCAAAACAGCTTGCTTTGTTCATTACCTCACCCAAAAGCTACATTCTGTGATGCCCTTACGAAACCATGATACATTTCCTTTCTACGCACGCTGTATGCCACCGCCAATGCTGATAAAATAGTTACAATAATCAATATAATGATGATAGCAAATCAATGTTTTGAAAACCGGATCGGACAACAAACCAGCTTGGTATTTGGATCGTGGGTCAATCAAATCAATCGGATAAACTAATTTGGTCGAACCAAATAATATCATAATTAATTTTTAATTTAATACTATAAAAATAATAAAATATAAATATCAATCGAAGTGAAAAATTAAAATCCAGAAAAAAACCAACCCTAATTTCATATATCAAAACTAAAAGTCTAAAAATTGGGGTTCAACCGGTTCTTCAGAACATGACCGGTTCAAAGGGTTTTTTCGATTTTTATCGGGTCATATAAAAGTCAACTTTAATAATAAAATTGGACCGGATTGATGACTAGTTTCTGATTGAACTTGTTTGATTAGTAGGTCCGGTTCGGTTTTCAAAACCATGTAGCAAATCGATCATCTCAGGTAATACTGAGACAACTCTAACTAAAGCTGGTGTAAGCCTAACTTCTCCAACTATTCATAATTTCCTAAAACTTTGTTTTGCTTTCTTCACCCTTTATCCAACCTAGTGAACTTTATATTTTTTCTTGCAGAAATGATGATTATCATAGCTTTGAAGTAGGCAGCGAGTGACACAGGAGTGTATGTCCTCTTTGATTGTAATGACTTTGGAACCAAAAGAATTAAAAGTGCTTTCAATCGTCTCTTAGTTTTTCAAGTATTCAATACTCCTTTTCAAGAACTGATTTCCAAATTAAATCTATAGACTTTTGCCAGAAAAGTAATACATCCTTAGAAAGCTCAACAAGTCAAAATTTCAAAGCATTTTACATATCTTGATTTACAGTTTTCTTCAGAAAGTTATGATGAATTTTCTCAAGAATGTTATGCAGTTTCATCTATTCGAGAATAGAAAGAAATCCTTTTATCATCTCAAGTCTTTTCATTTCTCCATAATTTTAAATGAGCATAGTAATCTGATAATATCTTGAAGTCATTAGCTAATATTAATTTTAGAATTTACTTATGTTTGAAGGATTGTTCCAAGTCTTCTATAAATATCTAGTCATTTAAGCCTTTGAAGGACAAGTGGGTAAAAATTTTAATACAAAGTATTGGAGCAAATCTTCCTTCTCTTATCAAATTCTGTATCTTTTAGTAAATTTTTCTTAGAGTGGTGAGTTCTTAAAGCCCTGTATCCCTAGTGAAGTTTCTTTGGATGGTGGTTATCCTTAGATTCTAACTTGGCAGGTGAGCTTGTATCCAATTCCTTTTAATCTCAATCCCGAGTCCTAACATCAATTTGGTATCAGAGCTTTTGTTATCATGGTTGCTCGTCATCATGGTGCTCATGAAAGGGATCTTTGTGATAATGAAATTAATGATCTAAGAAGACTAGTTCAACAACTCCAGCAAATTTTGCAACAAAGTCATCCACTTCAACATGATGATATTACTCCTTTTCATCATTCTCAAAATCAACATTCAAGTGATGAATCTACCCCTTCTTCCCCTCAAATCATAAGGAATTATAATTTTTATCATGAATTCAACATCAAAGTTGATTTACCAATATTTAAAGGAAGGATGCAGCCAGATGAATTTCTTGATTGGCTCCACACTATTGAAAGCGTTTTTGACTACAAAGATGTACCTGATCAATTATAAAGTCAAACTTGTAGCAATAAAGTTACGAAAACATGCTTCCTTATCATGGGAAAATCTCAGGAAACAACGTGATCGTAAAGTAAGAAAAAGAATCACAACATGGAAGGAAATGAAGAGGAAGCTTAGGAGAAATATCTTCCTAACAATATATATAGATAAGATGTTTTGCTTAAGTTTCACAATTTCAGATAGAAGAAGTTATCTGTTAAAGAATATACTACTGAATTTGATCTTCTCTTGATAAGTGTGATCTTGTTGAACCAAAGGAGCAAACTATAGCTTGCTATTTTAGAGGATTGAAGCCTAAGATTGGTAATGCAGTGCAATTACAACCTTATTAGAGTTATAATGATGCATGCAAACTTGCTCTCAAGGTAGAAAGGTAGCAAAAAGAGACACATGGTAGCAGTTTTCGATCTTTCATCCATGATGATTTTTCTAATCGAGGTAATAATTCTGCTTCTACGTCTGTTTAAGTTACTAAATCTATTTCAAAATCTATTTTTTAAGAAAATACAGAAGCTAGTTCTAAACAACCATTAAGCTTTATTAGCAATAACTCTCATCGATGTTTCAAATGCCAAGAATAATAGCATATTGCTTCTGAATGCCCAAATCACAAATTATCAGTTTAGTTGAAGAAGAATATGATCATGATCTTGATGGGGAATATCTAGAAAATCCAGAAGTTCTAACTAAAGATGAGGAATTAACCTATGTCGATCAAGGTGAATCTTTCATACAAATGCACTTCAAATGGCAAAGTGTGTGATGTGATAATCGATGGTTGCAGTTTTGAAATTGTTGTATCTGCTCAGATGATGGACAAAAAAAAATTAAAAACAAAGGACTATCCTCAACCCTATAAGCTTTCATGGCTCTAGAAAGACAATGAAATAAAGGCAAACAAGTGCTGCCTTGTATCATTTTTCATTGGTAAACATTATAAAGAGGAAGTTTTGTGTGATGTTATTCCCATGGAGGCTTGTCATTTACTTCTTGGTAAATGAATGGATAGTAATGCCATTTGGTTTCTCTAATACTCCTAGTACATTTATGCACCTAATGAATCATGTTTTTAAACATTATACTGGGAAACTTATTATTGTATACTTTGATAATATTCTCATATATAGCAAAGGTGAAAAGCAACACTTGCAGCATCTTCGCGAGGATTTCAATGCTTTGTGAGAGCAAAATCTATATGTTAACTTAAGCAAATGCAAATTCTTCACCAATTCACTCATTTTTCTGGGCTATGTTGTATCAAAGATGGAATAAAGATGGATCCAGACAAGGTTGAAGCTATTATAAATTGGCCTGAGTCAAAAACTCTCCATGATATTTAGAGTTTTCATGGACTTACCTCATTCTATAAGTGATTCATCAAAGGATTCAGTTTGATTGTTGCTTCTATTATTGAATGTTTAGAAGGATAGTTTCAATTGGACTCATAAAGCAAAAAAGAGTTTTGAACTCATCAAAAAGGTCACAAAAGCCCCTATTCTTTTACTTCCAAATTTTGATCAAGTCTTTGATGTTTGATGCAAATGAAACTACACTAAAGCATAATAAGCATTCTCATGATCCTTTGTCTCTTCTATGCAGGCCAATTATAAGACTTAGAGCCAAGCATTTCAAGAAAGCTTTAAAAGGGCTAGTTCAGCAAGTTGGCAAAGTGGCTTACACATAGAGGCCCGATAAGAGTCCAAAATAAATCCAAGAGTATTTGGTCAACGTGATTAAGGCTCTAGAAGATTTTTCTTGAGATGAGCACATTTTTTAGCCACTATTGGAGGCCAACTTGTCAGATTGTAATTTCGGTATACTTTTCTATTTGTGGGTGTACGTTTTTTAGCTATTCTTGAAAGCCAACTTGTCAGATTATAATCTCGGCATACTTTCCTATTTGTGGGCGCACATTTTCTAGCCATTCTTGAAGGCCAACTTATCAGATTCGCAATCTTGGCATACCTTCCTATTTACGGGCATCGTATATGTAATAAATGGGCACCTTTTGAGGGATGACATTTCTAATTATCTTATCTTTTATTTCTGAATATTTTTAGCCATTTTTGGAGTTAATTTCAGCTTGAAAAATGCTATTATGGACTTTTCAAGTTAGCAGACTCAACTCCTATATATTGTAAACCCTTTTGGTTTTATTGCAAATTATTATGAAAGAGTTTTGAGATTTTGTGTTCCTCTTATTTTTTTAAGAAGACTCTTAAACTTATCAAGTTAATTCTTGTGGCGTTCAAACAACTAACTTATGATCTAGAGTTCTTCAGCGTTCTTGAGATTCTAGGTGTGGCATCTTCCTATCCATAGTCCTTGGTTCTTATCTTGCTAGGTAACGGATCAGGGCTCAACAAACTTGTGCTTTGAAGTTTCTGGGTTTGATTTTAAATTTGGTATTGGGTTTCGTCACCTTATCGGCGAGGTTCATATCATTTGGTATTAGAGCCTTGGCTCTAAGGCAAGTTTGACTATCCTTTTAATTCTTATTTTCTTGATATTTAAAAAAAAAATAGCGTCAAAGGTCAAATCTTGTTTTGTGTTATCTTGTTCTTGTTTTATTCATTTCTTGTTCCTTTGTGTGTTTCCTTATTCTTTGTTCTATTATGTTTCTTTTGTTCTTATGATATTAATCCTATCGTGTTGAATTTGAGATTTAAAAAAAAGTTTAAACATTTATTTTCCATCAAGTAATTGGATACCTTTGCCTAAGTAAGCATTGTTGTTCACGTCAAAAAGTGGGCAGTGTGTGAACTTATCAAAAACAAAGAAGAAAGAAAGAAAGGAAGGAAAACAAAGAAGGAATCAAAAAAAATTAAAAAAAGAAAAAAAAAGTTGAACAGACATAGAAATAGTTGAAAAGTTGCTTCATTGAGGTGCATTCTACTTTACGACATTTTAACATAAATTTTGAATGCTTTTGAGCATTCTGGAAAGTTAATTGAATGCTTCATAAAGAAGAAAAGGAAAGGCCTTATTCATGGCAAATTGTTTCCTTGGTTAAATAAATCTGCTTTGTTTGTTCTTATTTCTTTTTGCATTTCAGTTATTTCTTTGGCATGTTTTTTGCTTCTTTTGAAGTTTCTTTCCTTGACCTTTTTACTCTTGTGGTTGGTTGGTAGAATTCTTAATTTGAATTGCTACTTAATTCTTGGTTGTTCCTTGAGTCTGATTACGAATCCTAGAAGACACAAAAGAGTGAAGAAAGGCAAGAGTGGTGAGAACATCAAAATAAAAGCCAAATTTAGTGAGTAAAACATGTGAGGGAGTGCTAGTGAGTTTTCTTAATCTTATTTCTTGATCTTAAGCATGTTGATCAACCAAGAAGAAAACTCAACCGAGGAGGTTCAACAATGAGCCCTTTCGAACCTACAAATACAAGCGCTGATGGAAAAAATGAGATGGATGATGAGGGCTGAATTGGAACAATTGCATGAGAGGATAGATAGGATGGAGGAGGGAACACACCTAGGGGACAGAGGCGAAATAATTCCATTAGGTAGCCTAGGTATGTACCACCTGGTGGACAATAGGGAGATATAAAAGATGATGCTGGGTTAGAGGAGTTTGAAGAACCACATATAAACCAAGGCATATTTGGGCATGGTTATGAAAATAAAGAAGCTAGAATGGGTAGGCCGAGAATGGATGATAATCTGGGGAGCATCAAGGTGAAGATTCTATCATTTGAAGTAAAAAGCAATTCTGAGGCTTATCTAGAATGGGAGAAGTGAATGGAGATGGTCTTCGATTGCCACCATTATTCCAAGCTAAAAAAGGTAAAACTTGCTGCAATTGAATTCATTGACTATGCTATTGTTTGGTGGGATCAGTTATTGAAAGAAAGAAGCTAGGAGAAATGGAGAACATCCTGTGGAGACATAGAAGGAAATAAAAATGATCATGTGCAAGTGGTTCGTCCCAAGCTATTACTATCGGGAGTTGTACAACAAACTGCAATGCCTCACCCAAGGTAGTAAGAGTATTGATGAGTATCATAAGGAGATGGAGATTGATATGATCTGTGCTAATATAGAAGAGGACTGTGAGGCAACCATGGCAAGGTTCTTGCAAGGATTGAACCCAGAAATCCATGATCGGGTAGAGATGCAGCATCATGTAGAATTAGAAGACATGGTGCACATTGCCATCAAAATTGAGCAACAACTGAGGCGAAGAAACTTGATTAGGAGGGGATCAAATGCAGCTGCTCCAAATACATGGAAAGTAGTCCCTAAACAGGATGAATTTCCATCATACAAGCCAAGGACCGAGCCCACTAAAGATGCCAAACAAGTTGCTGTGCCAAAACCAGGTAACACCGAGCTAATTATAACTAAAAGATGTGATATTAAGTATTTTAAATGTCAAGACAGGGGTCACCTAACTCATGAGTACCCGAACAAGAGGGTAATGATGATCACACCATAAGAAGAGCTTGTTTCGAAAGATGAAGAAGAAGAAGAAAAAGAAGATGACTTGCCATCTCTTGAAGACGCCTATGATGGGGAATGTGTTGTAGTTGGTGTGTCATTGGTGGCAAGATGAGCTCTTAGTATGCAAGTAAAAGAAGAAAGAACCAGTGGAAGAATTTGTTTCACACTTGGTGTTTTATAAATAACAAAGTTTGTAGCATGATAATTGATGGAAGGAGTTGCACTAACATGGCTAGTACCAAGTTAGTGGAGAAATTGGTATTACCTACTTTGAAGCATCGAAGACCTTACCGATTTCAATGGTTGCATGATTTTGGAGAAATCAAGGTAACTAAACAAGTGATGGTGACATTTTTCATGGGAAAATATGACGACATGGTGCTTTGTGACGTTGTCCCTATGAATGCATGTCATATCTTATTGGGAAGACCATGTCAATTCGATCGGCGGGTCACACATGATGGTCTCACCAATAGATACTCTTTTACTATTAATAAGCAGCATATGTCACTTGAGCCAATGACCGAAATAGGTTCTTGACGACCAATTGAAGTTGCAAAGAGCAAGAAAAAAGAAAAATGAGAAAAAAAAAGAGTAAAGCTGAACATGTGAGAAAAGAAAAAAGAGAGAAAAAGAGAGAGAAAACAAGAGTGAGAAAAATGTTAATAAGAGGAAAAAGGAGAAGGGAGAGAGTTTGGTCTTAGTGTGTGCAAGAAAAAAAAAGATACAATTTCATTGCAAAGAAAAGTGAGATCAAGAGAGCTTTAATTTCTCATCAGCCCCTTATAGTGCTCTTGTACAAGGAGACCTTTTTATCTACTAATGATCTTGTCAGTTCTTTGCCGAGCAACATTGTTTTTCTTTTGCAGGATTTCGATGATGTCTTTTTTGAGAAGCTGTCATCCGATTTGCCACAAATTTGAGGAATTGAACATCAGATTGACTCCATACCCAGTGCCATAATTCCAAACTAACCTGCCTATAGAAGCAATCCCGAAGAGACGAAAGAACTTCAAAGGCAAGTTGAAGAGCTAATGGAGAAAGGGTATGTTAGAGAAAGCATGAGTCCTTGTGCGGTTCTAGTATTGTTATTGCCTAAGAAAGATGGGACATGGAGGATGTATGCTGATTATCAAGCTATCAACAACATTACGGTAAAGTATCGTCATCCCATTCCTATATTAGATGATATGCTTGATGAACTGTATGGATCTTATGTGTTCTCTAAAATTGATCTTAAGAGTGGATATCATCAGATTAGGATGAGAGAAGGTGATGAGTAAAAAACTACATTTAAATAAAATATAGTTTGTATGAATAGCTAGTTAGGCCTTTTGGATTAACCAATGCCCATAGTACCTTCATGAGACTTATGAACCATATTTTGCGTGCATTCATTGGCAAATTTGTAGTTGTCTACTTTGATGATATTTTGATTTATAGTAAACTTTGATGAACATGCTGAATATCTAAAACTTGTTTTAGAAATTTTAATGAAAGAAAAGTTATTTGCTAGTCTTAAGAAGTGTACCTTTTGCATGGATAAGCTTGTGCTTCATGGTTTTGTTGTAAGTACTAAAGGTATTGGAGTGGACAAAGAAAAGATGAAGGAAATGCAAGATTGGCCAACGCCTACAATAGTAAGTCAGGTAAGAGGTTTTCATGGCTTGGCTAGTTTTTACCAACGATTCGTTCGGAACTTTAGTAGTCTAGCTGCACCCTTAACTACAGTCATCAAGAAGAATGTTCCCTTTAAGTAGGGAGAGGAACAAGAGAAGGTATTCAAGCTTATCAAGAAAAAGTTGACTAATGCACCTTTACTTGTTTATCTGGCTTCACTAAAATGTTTGAAATTAAGTGTTATGCTTTAGGTATAGGTATTGGCTGTGTGTTGATGCAAGAGGGGAAGCTAGTTGCATACTTTAGTAAAACGTTAAGTGGGGCAGCTCCAAACTACCCTACTTATGACAAAGAATTATATGTATTGGTTCGAACTCTAGAAACTTGACAGCATCATCTTTGGTCGAAAGAGTTTGTGATTCATACGGATCATGAATCCTTGAAGCATCTAAAGGGGCAGTACAAATTGAACAAACGACATGCCAAATGAGTTCATCAAGACATTTTCATATATAATCAGATACATACAAGGTAAGGAAAATGTAGTCGCTGATGCACTTTCTTGCAGGTACATTTTACTTTTCACTCTTGATGCCAAATTGCTTGGGTTTGAATACATTAAGGAGTTGTATGCATTGGATTCAAAATTTGGTGATGTGTTTATAGATTTTTGTAAAGGGTTGTATGGTAAATTTTATTTGCATGATGGATTCCTATTTAGAGAGAATAAGTTGTGTGTTCCACATTCATCCTTGCATGATTTCCTTGTTCAATAAGCACATGGTGGTGGTTTGATGGGACACTTTAGGGTAACTAAGACTTTAGGTGGTATGGGCACCAGGATCAGGCAGAGGATTCTTAATCCTCTGTAGGTATCTGATTAGGTTTGTAGGGTTTGATTCAGTCTTGAGTTCGAAAACTAGGTTTAGTTTATTTTAATTTGAGTCCTGTCTTTTGAGTTGGTACTCGTTATTAGGGTTTGGATCATATTGAATCAGCTTATTATGAGCTTAGGCCAATTTGAGTCATGTTCAATCCAGTTGGTCTTATATGTTTCCTGTCCAGTCCAGTTGGTATTGTATTAAGTTCATTCAGCTTACAAAAGGAGACACCAGTATTGGAGCAGAAGACAAGGCCATTACAGTCAAATAGAGCAGTTGCAAAATACAAGTTGGCACCACACCTACAAGAAGTCACATGCCAACTGCACACCTACCACCCTCCAGCACAAGCATTCCACATGCTACCTAGCAGAGCAAGCAGGTCAACAAGATATGCCTTAATCCCCCAAATCATGCAACCCTATTTGTAATAATTTCAGTCCTAAAAAGTAGGCATACCACACGCCACCTAGTAGAGCAAGCAAATCAACAGGATAAGCCTCAATTCCTCAATTTATGTAACCCTGTTTGGAAGAATTCCAGCCCAAAGAAGTAGCAAAGGGATGCCCCTTATTGCCGCCCATAAATTACCTTTTTGAAAAGGATTTGTATGGCATAAAGTTTTTTTTTCCATGTAATCTAATCCACACTTTAGGAAGAAAGTGGGTGCCCCTTTTCTTTCCATATCTGTATTTACTTGGGCCTAAGTCTTTTGCTCTATAAAAGAGTCCCTCTTGTATGAATTATGCATCTTTTAATAATTAATCAATCAATCCAGTTTTGAGTTATTGTGAGTTTTGTTCTTTGGTTCTCTGGTGCTCTTGATTCCCTTCTCCTGCGCGTGCCAACATCCCATTTTTCAGAAGAAACCCTGGTCTCCGCCCTTGTTTTCCTCTAGTGGATGCCCAAGAGCCTCTTGGTCGACCCTCATTCTCTACTTCTTCCTTGCCTCTTTGCCTCTAATTTGACTTTTCTCTCTTGTTCTTTAATCCTTGGATGGTATTCTTGCAGGTCCCTCAGTAACCGCGAATCCAAGATTTAAAGTGATCGTCATCCAGGTCAGTTGATACTTAGCTGTAGATTCATGGGCTCGGAGCTTGGTCATCCAAGGCGCATCCGCCAGGCAAAGCGACCCCTTCAGAATCTCGATCTCCTCATTCTGCAAGGTACACCCCTCTAATCTGCTAGTAGCTTTATTGTGGGAGAGCAAGCCCTACCGAGGCTTCTTAGTCTCGGTGGTCCTTCTTCTTAGATTTTCTGTGGAACTGTTTGCGTGCTGAAAATTACTGTGAGTTTTTCTGAACCCTCTTAGGCCCTTACTTCGAAAAACTAATCAACTAAAAATCATAAATCCTCTAAAATCCACTTTTATGCGATATCAGTCCTACATCAATTGGTATCAGAGCGCAGTCAGGGCTTGATTTTTCATTCACATTTTTATCAATATATCATCTATTAATCGAATTGTTTCTGTCTGTACACATATTAGAAAATTCTAAAATTTATTTCTCTAGACTTATTATAATTGAAAGTATTTTATATTATTTTATAAAGATTTAATTCAATCTGTGAATTAATTTCATGCCTTATTACTCACAAAGAATAGACTTCCCTATTTTTCTGTATCCAGAATATGAATTGATCTGAAACTTTATACTAAAAATCCTGATAAAATTTGATCTGATTAATGCAATAATTTTTCTAAAGAATCTTGGTTTAATCCACTATTTGTAAAAAAAATTTTACGTTAATATTTGATCTGAATAATTTCTAAAAATTCATGCATCATTGTTCTATTTGGCAGTCCTAAGAAATCCAAACTGATTCAAGATTTCTTGATTAAAATATATTAAATCTTAATTAAATCAAGAATTTTACTATACATTCTGCACAAGACTTAATACTAGCACACCAAGTTTTAGAACTAAAATATACTCATAGAAAATATGAAAATTCCTGAGATTTGCTACTATTTCTAGATTTCTAGATTAGGGTTTGCGTCATTCATTTGCATAAAACAACTCTTAAGGGCTCTCATTGTTGTTAGATAAAGGTGGGATTGAGACCCCTTCCTTGGCCCAAAATAACCACTCATGCATTCTAAACCCAAGCCTCTAATCTAAAAGCGAGTAGCAACTTAACTGATATTTTCCCTAAAGGGCTAGGGACACCAACAGTCGGTCTAGTGTACTGGAGGAGACTAGTACAACTCAATCTGGCGTGTGCTCTAAAACTGGTGTCTAGAAGGGGGTCAAATATCAAATGACTTAAGCGAAGTGTCAGGGTTACTCTAATTAGGCCCCTGCAATTTGTAGGAAGAACCTTCCCCTCCTTCCACCTGTCCCAACTGGCCAATTGAAGAGTTATTGTTAGATTGGCTTGCATTAAGCCAAATCTTTTACTCTAGATGACTAGGTCTAGCATACCATAGTCCAAGTCAATTTGAGTCTTGTGTGCTTGATTGTGTTTGCATGTGCACTAGATAGGAGCATATTTCATTCGTCACCACCTCCATTACAGGCTGAACCCATGGCTAATCAAAACATTGAGGATCACTTAAGGATCATCACTGAACAACTAGCCCGACTGAACCAAGACATCAAGCAATCTAAGGCTAGATTAGGATCCAAGTTTGATCAAGTCGAAACTAGGTTAGGCATCCTAGAAGAAGACCGTAAGGACAACACTGAGTCTGATCATGAGACCCCACCTCATCCTAGGAGAGCCCATCAACTAAACCTTTACATAAGGCCAAACCCTAGGGGACATCCACACCACGATCCTCACTTTAAGGATGGGCTTAGGAGACCCAATCATGAGGCAGTAGACCAAGAAGAAAGAGCCCTTAGAAGTGTCGACTTGAGGCACCTACTTTCGATGGCTCTATGGACCCTAAGGACTACCTAGATTGGAAGGAAGAGATGGAATAGTACTTTGGCTGGTACAATCTATCTGAAGAGCATAAGTTTAGATTTGCCAAGCTCAAGTTAGTGCGACATACTAAGTTATACTGGGTCACTGTAGAGCGAAGGCAAGCACTGGAGGGTAGGAACCCCATAGTCATTTGGTGTGCCATGAAGGCTAGACATAGGTCCAATTATGCCCCCACATTGTAGCCTATTAGACCAGTGGCAGTGATGCAGGACCGATTCGCATACAAGTAAATTTTATATAATTAATGATTGTAATTAATTAGTCTCTCGAAGTAATAGCCTAAGAGGAATTCAGAAAAACTCACAGTAACCGCACGCGAAACAGTTCCACAAAAAATAAAGAAGAAAGACCGCCAAGGCTAAGAAGCCCCGATAGGGCTTGCTCTCCCATAATAAAGCTACTAGTAGATTAGAGGGGGTGTACCTAGTAGGATGAGGAGATCAAGATGCTAAAGGTGTTGCTCTGCCTGGAAGATACGTCCTGGATGACCAAGCCTCAAGCCCATGGATCTGCGGCTAAGTATCCGCTGACCTGGATGGCGATCACTTTGAATCCTAGATTCATGGTTACTGAGGGACCTGCAAGAACACCATCCAAGGGTTAAAGAACAAGAGAGAAAAGTCAGATTAGAGGCAAAGAGACAAGGAAGAAGTAGAGAAGGAGGAGTGATCAAGAGGCTCTTGGATGTCCACTAGAGGAAAACAAGGACGGCGGCTAGGGATTCTTCTGAAGATTGGGATGTTGGCATGCGCAAGAGAACCAGGGAACCAAATAACAAACTCACAATAACTCAAAACTAGATTGATTGATTAATAATTCAAAGATGCATAATTCATACAAGAGGGTTCTATTTTATAGAGCAAGAGACTTAGGGCCCAAGTAAATACAGATATGGAGAGAAAAGGGGCACCCACTTTCTTCCTAAAGTGTGGCTTAGATTACATGGAAAAAAAATTCATGCCATACAAATCCCTTTCAAAAAAGGCAATTTATGGGCAATAAAGGGCATTCCTTTGCTGTTTCTTTGGGCTGGAATTTTTTCAAATAGGGTTGCATGATTTGGGGGATTGAGGCTTATCTTGTTGACTTACTTGCTCTGCTAGGTTGCATGTGAAATGCTTGTGTTGGAAGATGGCAAGTGTGTGGCTGGCTTGTGACTTCTTATGTATGTGTGGCACCAACTTGAACTTAGCAGCTGCTCTGTTTGACTGTGATGGCCTTGTCTTCTGCTCCAATACTGGTGTCTCCTCTTGTAAGCTGAATGAACTTAATACAATACCAACTGAACTTGACAAGACTCATATAAGACCAATTGGACTGGACTGGACTCAAATTGACCCAAGCTCATAATGAGCTGACTCAATATGACCCAAACCCTAATAACGAGTACCAACTCAAAAGACAAGACTCAAATGCCCAAATAAAATTGGACCCAAATTAAAATAAAATAAAATGAACCTAGTTTCCATCTGAATCAAATCCTAAAAACCTAATCATATATCCATAGATGATTAAGAATCCTCTGCCTGATCCTAGTGCTCACACCAATTCTCCCAGGGTTAGAAGAACTCGACCCCATCGAGTATGGGTCATTCTGGCTTTGGTATCTCTCTAGTAGGTCTGGGTTGAGGTGCTGCAAGTCCTCTCGAATAATCCATGAATCATCATATTCAGGGTGACCCTGCCATCAGACTAGGTAGCTTGATAACTGCGGTTCCAGGTCGTAATGGCTTGATCATCTAGGATACGCTCGATCCGCTCTCCTCGCTAAGGAAAAATTGATGGTGGACACTCTTGGGTAGGTTCGTTCATGAAAGGAGGGTTAGGTCCAAAGTATCCACTAGGAATCGCTACCAGTTCACTATACTCTACTAGGTTTGCAATATTGAAGGTTGAGCTAATGCCCCAATCCGAGGGCAAATCTAGCACATAGGCATTGGGTCCTACCTTCTCTATTAGTTTAAAGGGGCCAGCTCTGCGAGCGTGATGTTTCTTAACAGTCTCTGGTGAAAACCATTCAGGTCTAAGCCTAACCATGACAGAATCCCCTACACGAACTCTTTGGCTCTTCTTCGGAATTAGCCAGTCTTTTATAAGTTTCATTACTTAGATTTATTTTATGGATAATGTCCTTTGTAAGTCTTTGATATGTTGTTCAAATGCTTGTGCGGACTCTGAGACTCGTGTGTGGAGGGGTAAAGGAATTAAATTAAGTGGACGATTAGGCTTGTACTCATGGGCTATCTCAAATGGACTCTTGCCCGTAGACCTGTTCACTGAGCTATTGTAGGCGAACTCTACACTAGGTAGCAATAGATCCCACATCCCTAGGTTTTCTCCTACAAGGCACCTAAGAAGGTTTCCTAGACTACGATTCACCACTTCAGTTTGTCCATCCGTTTGAGGGTGAAAGGCTGTAAAAAATTAAGTTTGATCCCTAACAGATGCCATAGCATTTTTCAAAAGTAGCTGGTGAACCTAACATCCCTATCAGAAATAATGGTCTTGGGTAGGCCATGGAAGTTATGGACATCGTGGACATTTATGGGTACTGGCCACTCTATGATTGACCTAACCTTTTTAGGATATGCTGAGCCACCTTCTGGGGTTACCACAAAACCTAGAAAGATAACCCTATGCGTCATGAAATCACACTTCTTAAGGTTTGCATAAAGGCTATTCTCTCTATGGGTCTGACAGATTAATCTGAGATGGTTAAGATGGTACTCTTTGGTCTTGCTATAAATTAATATATCATCAAAATAGACCACTAAGAATTTTTTGGTATACTCTTTCAGGACCTGGGTCATGATTCTCATGAATGTACTGGGTGCATTTGAAAGCCCAAAAGGCATCATGATTCATTCAAACAGACCATCTCTAGTCTTAATGTAGTCTTCCACTCATCCCCTAATCTAATTCTAACATGATGGTAACCACTCTTAAGGTCTATCTTGGAAAAGATGGTGGCACCCACCATCATGTCTAACATATCATCTAATCTAGGGATAAGGAACCTATATTTGATAGTAATTTTGTTGATGGCCCTACTGTCCATGCACATTCTTCAGGTACCATCCTTCTTAGGGTTAAGAGTGCAGGAACTGCACAAGGGCTTAAGCTCTCCCTAATGAATCCTTTCCTAAGTAATTCTTTCACTTGTTTCTGTAGTTCTTGATGCTCAGTGGGGTTCATCCTATAATGGGGAAGGTTTGGAAGGGTAGATCCTAGGATCAGGTCAATGGCGTGTTGGATCTCTCTCAAGGGTGGTAACTGATCAGACAACTCTTCAGGGAAGACATCCTTAAATTCCTCTAGGGTCTCAATTACTTCTAGGGGTTGTTCTTTTTGGACTTTATGGATCTCTTTAGTGGTCAAAATCCAAACTGAGTTACCCTCAGTGGTGTCCTTTCCTAATTCCTTAGCTTTAATCAGATTAACTCTTGGCTTGCTATCCTTAAGGCTACTAGATCCTTTCTTGATTGGGTCTCTAGGTGGAACTGGATGTATTACATACTTGTTTCCATTGTGTTTAAAAGAGCATATGTTGGATCGACCAAACAAAGTAGCATCATGATCGTAAAGCCAAGGTCGACCTAATATAATACTACTAACACCCATAGGAATTACATCGCACTCGATCTTTTCTTCATAATTTTGCAATTTGATTAGTATTTGGCATCTAGACTTGATTGAGATAGAGGTGGAATCTACCCACGAGACCTTATAGGGACTAGGATGAGGAACTGTGGTCAATCCTAATGATTTATGTATTGGCAGAAATGGCATTGACACAACTCCCGCTATAAACTATTATCTTGAGCACCTTATCCCCTATCTTAACAAAAGTCTGTAAGATGTTAGTCCTATGCCAATCTTCCTGGTCCTTAGCTTGAGTGTCAGCTCCTCCTCCTCTTTGGGGCCACCGACAGCACACCTGCACACTTGTGGTAATCGGATAGAGTTTTACTAGTCTTTATGTAGCGCTCCATAAAGAACTAGAGAACCCCAACTAATTATCATAAGTGGCAGACACACATGAAAACACATCCTGTTAAAAACTTTTTATTTTCATCTCAATTATATACACAAATCACTCAATCAACGCTAAGCATCAACCTGCTCAGATAATATTTTTCATGACATTCCTCAGGCAGTTTACAAGATCACATTCACAATCGACATCAAAATCATAAGTGCACACATCATGCTCATAATTTTCTCCAAAACGTAAGTCTCATATTCATATCCAAAAAGGTCTAAAACATCATTACATCTCACTATACACATACACATATACAATATACAAATATCAATCCACACTGTCTCAATATACAAGGCTAGCATCTATACACCCTTGCATCCAAGCAGCTTCACCAGCTAAGGGTTCTGTCCTGCTTATCTTGTGATCCTGGCAGAAATACTCACTGATCTGAAAGAACATTTAAATTATAGAGGGATGAGACCTAAGTCCCAGTGACTGGATAACCATCTAACTATGGAGAAAGAGAGAACCATAACCTCTTATTTTCAATCGTATGCTGATACTATTTAGCTTGTACAACTCAAAGTACATTTTTAACATGATATCAGATAAAATAAAATGTAGCTTATTCTTCAAATAACATATCAGTACTGAAATACTCTATAATAACTTTTCACTGAAAGATAACTCATTAAGATAAAAATCCATGCATTACAATATGAAGATATGCATTCTTTATCTACAACCTAGACTCCCATCGGGATCTGCTTGCCCACTGGCATCTCAAGTAAACTCTCCCTCTCGGAATAACTATTTGGCCCATTGGCCCTTTTTATATCACAACATCTGCTTTTAGATCCCATGATGCTGGGCTGTGTGTGTAATGCCTCTAAGGTACCATCCTACAGTCGCCCTTCTATATGTGTACTCTCATCGGGTGCGTGACTAGCAACAGGATCCCCGCACAAATAGCACCCCTTACCCGTGCGGTTCACTCGGCAAAGTGCTTTGTTCCTTAACCCTGGAACCTCGGATTTTCTCTCTGCCCCCACGGGCTATATATAGTAATTAGCTCCACTGAGCTATGATTCATGCCCCCACGGGCTGCTCACAACTAGCCCCACTGGCCTGGTTAAGCGTGCACTCACCCTTGATTCTGGGGTTCATCGTACGATCTGTTCGCAAGGAGGTGCCGGCTCGATAGTAGTGTGCAATGCTCATGCTACAGTACAATCTAAAGGGTGATCAGCCCCATAGCTGCCTGATGCTCAGTATGATACATACATCATTTGTAAAGCTTTATCATGCAATTATGCCATGTATACATTAAAATCCCCTCATCGAAACTCATGCTTATGTGTTTATGCCCAAAACTCATGCTCGAAACTCATGCTTATTTCTTTATGCTTAAAATTCATGCTCAAAACTCATTTATCAGATTATCATATACTAGGTTCTCATTTCTCATATTTAAAACATACATAATACTCTGCTAAACATAACATACCATAACTAGGTATTAATCTCATTATACTAGCTCAAATTAACTTCTCATTGCTAGATGAGAAACCCACTCACCTTAGTAGGTTACTCCTCGACTGGTACTCAACTCTGGTATTTCGGCTCCCTGGAATAACCCTCTTGACCTACGTCAACATACAGATACGATAGCTATTAGGATTACCTCCACACGAGGTTTTCCCATGAACCATGCATGCATACATGATCTATCCTCTAATATCTCATTATTTTCTTCCACCCTTTCTCTACTCAAGATTACTTCTACTATTACCTTAAAATACAATAATCTAAGAAAATCTAAAGTCATACAAGATCTAGGAAAGCTATAGCTTACCTGGAGTCGAGCACAAACCCCAAGCTTCCCTTTCCCTTTCTCTTTCTTCCTCCTTTTTCTTCTTCTTCTTCTTCCTCTTCCTCTCTTTTCTCCTCTTCTTTCTCTCTTTCTTTCTTTCTTTCTTTTCTCTAGCTGAACCCACGTTTCCCTTTTTCTCTAATGACTTGGGGACCAAATCATTGGAAACTTAAGGGTTAAGGCATGCCAAATTCCCCTTTTGCCCTCAAACACTCTTAACGCGTGCTTTTGGAAAACACGTGGCTCACTTATAACCATGATATTTTGCCCTTAGATTTTCTTTTCCAAGTTGCCCTTAACACAATTAGCAATTGACATTGGAGCCTTTTCCCATTTTGCCCCTGATATAGCATTTTTTTAATCGATTTATAGCCCAGATTATCATTTTTTACTTAAATTGATACTTTTTTGTAACATTTCCAAGAAAAGACTTTACTAGCTTGAAGAGCTCGATTTTATAAATCCAACGGTTCAAACAGCATCCAAATCGGACTTGAAACGGAATAAATATGAAATTCTCAAGATTTAACTCAGAAAAACCTGCCGTCTTGGAGTCGGCTCCAACAGATTTGGAGTCGGCTCTAGCAGAAATAGGTGTCGGTTCCAGAAAAGTAGGTGTCAACTCCAGAAAAGTAGGTGTCGACTCCAGCTCTGTAGGTGTCGACTCCAAAGCGTGCTGAAAGTTTAAAACCGTGCCAGAGTCGACTCCACTCCAAATAGTATCGACTCCAACCACTAAAAATATCATTTCAGGATAAAACTCAAACTAAACTTGATTTTTCTTGTGATTTAAACCCATTAAAACTTTTGTCTCTCAATTTCTTAAATTAAACTCATTAACATTCAGAAATATACTTATTTACTCCAAAATTTCTTCTCTTTACATTTATCAAAAGGCCAACACACCCATATTTCACTGAAACTCTCTGACTTTCATTTCAAATGAAAAATGCCATAAATTACAAGGTTTTTCAGGATGTTACATTGAGTCTGGGTCAAAATATATCTAACCACTCCTAGTAGATCTTTAGAATCAAATGTTTTCTCCTCTCCATCGTACTCATCTATCAGATGGGTATCAACCTCATAGACCTCTCCCTCAGGCTCAACTAGGGGCTCAGATTTAGTCTCAGGTAACTCATCTATATGAAGGGATCTAACTGGGCACTAGCTGATCATATGTTCTGGTTTGTTGCATCTAAAGCATTTGATCTGGGGGTTGGGATTTCTCTGGACCTCTACATATTTGCCCCTTATCCTCTCTCTGGGGTATAGGGGTACTATTCTTGGGTCGACTCAACTCAGTTCAGCTTGTACTGGGTCGGCTAGTGTTGGGTCAACTTGGATAAGTCTGGCAGGGGTCTGAGTACTGGGTAGGTCTGGGATAACCAAGATAGGCCTGGTAAGATCCTGGATATGGGCTAGGGCTCTTGGTAGCCTCTGATCTACGATAGGATGGCCCTCTCTAAAAATATTCATAATCCCTAGCAACTTGGTAAGCTTCATCTAAATCATGTACCCTTCTCAGGTAGAGTTCTCTTTGAATATCTGCTCTGAGGCCATACCTAAACTTGGATAGGGTGACTTCCTCAGACTGAACAATATTACACCTCATGGTATACTCTTGGAATGTAGCAATGTATTCATTCATAGTTTTGCTACCCTGAATTAATCCCTGCCATTGGTCCAGTAGGGTCTGGTCATACGATATGGGGATATAATTGGACCGAAGTCTAGCCTTCATGGCACGCCAGGTGACTATGGGGTCCCTACCCTCTAGTGCTTGCCTTGGCTCTATAGTGGCCCAGTATAACCTAGCTGTCATACTAATTTGAGCTTGGCAAATCTAAACTTACGCTCCTCAGACATGTTATACCAGTCAAAGTACTAGTCCATCTCTTCCTCCCAATCTAGGTAGTCCTTAGGGTCCATAGAGCCATCGAAAGTAGGTGCTTTAAGTCTGACACTTCTAAGAACTCTTTCTTCTTGGTCTACTGCATCATGATTGGGTCTCCTAGGGAGGACATTTAGGACTGGATTAGATCGAGGTGGTCTCCTTGGCCCATCCCCAAAGTGAGGATCATGATGTGGAGGTCCCCTAGGGTTTGGCCTTATGTAGAGGTCAGGCTGTTGGGCTCTCCTATGATGAGGTGGGGTCTCATGATCAGACTCAGTGTGGGCCTCACAGGCTTCTTCTAGGATGCCTAACCTAGTTCGACTTGATCGAACCTAGACCCTAATCTAGCCTCAGATTGATTGATGTCTTGGTTCATTTGGGCTAGTTGTTTAGTGATGATCCCTAAATGATCCTTAATATTTTGATTAGCCATGGGTTCAGCCTGTAATGGAGGTGGTGACGGGTGGAAAGATGCTCCTGATCTAGTGCACATGAAAACACAATCAAACACACAAGACTCAGACTGACTTGGACGATGGTATGCTAGACCTAGTCATCCAGAGTAAAGGATTTGGCTTAATACAAGCCAATCTAACAGTAACTCTTCAATTGGCCAGTTGGGACAGGTGGAAGGGAGGGAGACTTGTCCCGCAAATTGCAGGTGCCTAATTAGAATAACCCCAACACTCCGCTTAAGTTATTCTAGACACTAATTTCAGAGCACATGCCAGATTGATTTATACTAGTCTCCTCCAATACACTAGACCGACTGTTGGTGTTCCTAGCCTTCTAGGGCAAATGTCAATTAAGTTGCTACTCAGTTTTAGATTAGAGGCCTAAGATCAGAATGCATGAGTGGTTGTTTTAGGCCAAGGAAGGGGACTCAATTCCTTCCTTATCTAACATCAATGAGAGCCCTTAAGAGTAATTTAATGCATATGAATGACATGTAAAACACAAACCCTAATCCAGAAATCTATAAATAGCAATAAATCTAAAAAAAAATTTACAGATTGAATTAAATTTTTAAAAAATAATTAAAAATACTTTAAATTATAACAAATCTAAAGAAATAAATTTTGTAATTTTTTGATGTGTATGTAGGCAGCAATAATTTGATTAATAAAATCTTAGGAATTTTCTTGTTTTTAGGCATGCAATTAATTCACAGATCGAATTAAATTATTAAAAAATAATAAAAAATACTTTAAATTATAATGAATCCAAATAAATAAATTTTTTAATTTTTTAATATATATGCAAGTAGAAACAATTTAATTAACAGATGATATACTGATAATAATGTGAATTAAAAATCAAGCCCTAACCATGCTCTGATACCAAACTGATGCAGGACCGATTTGTATGCAAATAAATTTTATATGATTAATGATTGTAGTTGATTAATCTTTCAAAGTAATAGCCTAAGACGGATTCAGAAAAAACTCACAGTAACTCTGCACGCGATACAGTTCCATATAAAAGTAAAGAAAAAAGACCACTGAGGCTAAGAAGCCTCGACAGGCTTGCTCTCTCATAATAAAGCTACTAGCAGATTAGAGGGAATGTACCTAGCAGGATGAGAATATTGAGATGCTGAAGGGGTTGCTCTGCCTGGTGGATGCACCCTGGATGACCAAGCCCTGAGCCCATGGATCTGCGGCTAAGTATCCGCTGACCTGGATGGTGATCACCTTGAATCCTGGATTCGTGGTTACTGAGGGACCTGCAAGAACACCATCCAAGGGTTAAAGAATAAGAGAGAAAAGTCAGATTAGAGGCAAAGAGGCAAGAAAGAAGTAGAGAAGGAAGAGCGGTCAAAAGACTGGATAGGACTCAAATTGACCCAAGCTCATAATGAGCTGACTCAATATGACCTAAACCCTAATAACGAATACCAACTCAAAAAATAAGACTCAAATACCCAAATAAAATTGGATCCAAATTAAAATAAAATAAAATAAACCTAATTTTCAACTGAATCAAATCTTACAAACCTAATCAGATATCCACGGAGGATTAAGAATCCTCTGTCTGATCCTAGTGCCCACACTAGGCAGGGATTAGTTTAGGGTAGAAAGACTGTGAATGAGTACATTGATAAATTTCAAGAGTATGCCATGAGGTGTAATATCGTCTAGTCTAAGAAAGTCACCCTATCCAAGTTCAGGTATGGTCTGAGAGTAGATATTCAAAGAGAACTCTACCTAAGAAGGGTACACGACCTAGAATAAGCTTACCAGGTTGCTAGGAATTATTAACGTTTTCAGAGAAGGGCACCCTATCATATACCATAGGCTACCAAGAGCCCTAGTCCATATCCAGGATCTATCCAAGCCTATCTTAATCATCCCAAGCCTATCCAGTACTCAGGCCCTCACCAAACTTACCCGAGTCGATCCTAGACTAGCCGACCTAGTACAAGCCAAACTGAGTTGAGTCGACTCCAGAATAGTACCCCTATATCCCAAAGAGAGGATAAGGGCAAATCTGTAGAGGTCCAGAGAAGTCCTAACTCCTAGGTCGTATGCTTTAAGTGCAACAAACCAGAACATATGATCAGTCAATGCCCAGTCAGACCCCTTCATATAGATGAGTTACCTAAAACACAGAAGAAGCACAACTCCATCTTTATAGTGATCGATAGGTTTTCTAAGATGGCCCATTTCATCCCTTGTTCACAAACCTTTGACGCTTCTAGGGTAGCCCAACTTTTTTTAGACAGTGTGGTCAAGCTCCATGGCCTACCCAAGACTATTGTTTCTGATAGAAAAGTTAGGTTCACCAGCTACTTTTGAAAAATGCTATGGCACCTGCTAAGGACTAAACTTAATTTTTTTAAAGCCTTTCACCTCCAAACAGATGGGAAAACTGAAGTGATGAACTATAGTCTAGGAAACCTTCTTAGGTGCCTTGTAGGCGAACACCTAAAAATGTGGGATCTATTGCTATCTTGTGCAGAGTTTGCCTACAACAACTCAGGGCAAGAGTCCAATTGAGATAGTCCATGGGTACAAGCCTAATTGTCCACTTGATTTAATTTCTTTACCCCTCCATACATGAGTCTCAGAGTTTGTACAAGCTTTTGCACAACATATCAGAGACTTACATAAAGACATTAGCCAAAAAATAAATCTAAGTAATGAAACTTATAAAAGACTGGCTAACTCTCGAAGAAGAGCCAAAGAGTTTGGTGTAGGAGATTCTGTCATGGTTAGGCTTAGGCCTAAACGATTCCCGCTAAGAATCATTAAGAAACTTCACGCTCGCAAAGCTGGTACCTTTAAAGTGATAGAGAAGGTAGGACCCAATGCCTATGTGCTAGATTTACCCTTGGATTGGGGCATTAGCTCTACCTTCAATATTGTAGACCTAGCAGAGTATAAGGAACCGGCAGCAATTCCTAGTGAGTACTTTGGACCTAGCCCTCCTTTCATGAGTAAACCTACTCAAGAGTGTCCATCACCAATTTTACTTGAGCGAGGAGAGCGGATCGAGCGTATCCTGGATGATCAAGCCATTACGATCCGGAATCACAATTATCAACACTGCTTGGTCCGATGGCAGGGTTGCCCCGAATCTGACGATTCATGGATTACTCAAGAGGACTTACAACACCTTGACCCTGACCTCCTAGAGAGATACTAGAGCCAGAATGACCCATACTCGATGGAGTCGAGTTTCTCCCATCCCAAGAGAATTGGTGCAGGCACCAGGATCAGGAAAAGGATTCTTAATCCTCTGTAGATATCTGATTAGGTTTGTAGGGTTTGATTTAGTCTTAAGTTGAGAAACTATGTTTAGTTTATTTTAATTTGAGTCCTGTCTTTTGAGTTGGTACTCATTATTAGGGTTTGGGTCATATTGAGTCAGCTTATTATGAGCTTGGGTCAATTTGAGTCATGTCCAGTCCAATTGGTCTTATATGTGTCATGTCCATCTAGTTGGAATTGTATTAAGTTCATTCAGCTTACAAGAGGAGACACCAGTATTGGAGCAGAAGATAAGGCCATCACAGTCGAACAGAGTAGCTGCTAAATTCAAGTTGGCACCATACCTACATAAGAAGTCACATGCCAGCCACACACCTGCCATCCTCCAGCACAAGCATTTCACACGCCACCTAGCAGAGCAAGCAGGTCAACAAGATAAGCCTCAATCCTCCAAATCATATAACCCTATTTGGAATAATTCTAGCCTAAAAAAGTAGGCATTCCACATGCCACCTAGTAGAGCAAGCAAGTTAATAGGATAAGCCTCAATTCTTCAATTCATGCAACCTTGTTTGGAAGAATTCTAGCCTAAAGAAGCAGCAAAGGGACGCCCCTTATTGCCGCCCATAAATTTCCTTTTTGAAAGAGATTTGTATGGCATAAAGTTTTTTTCTATGTAATCTAATCCAAACTTTAGGAAGAAAGTGGGTGTCCCTTTTCATTCCATATCTATATTTACTTGGGCCCTAAGTCTCTTGCTCTATAAAAGAAATTCTCTTATATGAATTATGCATCTTTTAATTATTAATCAATTAATTTAGTTTTGAGTTATTGTGAGTTTGTTATTTGGCTCTCTAGTACTCTTGATTCCCTTCTCCTGTGCATGCCAACATCCCAATCTCCAGAAGAAACCCTGACCGCTGCCCTTGTTTTCTTCTAGTGGACCGCCAAGAGCCTCTTGGTCATCCCTCCTTCTCTACTTCTTTCTTGCCTCTTTGCCTCTAATATGACTTTTCTCTCTTGTTCTTTAACCCTTGGATGGTGTTCTTGCAAGTCCCTTAGTAACCGCGAATCCAGGATTCAAGATGATCACCATCCAGGTCAGCAGATACTTAGCCGCAGAACCACGGGCTCAGGCTTGGTCATCCAAGGCGCATCCACCAAACAGAGTGATCCCTTTAGAATCTCGATCTCCTTATACTGCCAGGTACACCTTCTCTAATCTACTAGTAACTTTATTATGGGAGAGCAAGCCCTACTGGGGCTTCTTAGCCTCGGCGGTCCTTCTTCTCAGATTTGTTGTGAAACTGTTTCGCGTGCTAAAAATTAATGTGTGTTTTTTTGAACCCCTTTTAAACCCTTACTTCGGAAAACTAATCAACTGAAAATCATAAATCCTCTAAAATCCACTTTCATGCGATATCAGTCCTACATCATTATGCATGTTGCATGAGCATTTCTTTTGGTTACATATAAGGCGAGATGTTGAGAAGGTTTATGATAGATGCAGTAAATATAGACAAGCTAAGTCTAGGCTACAACCACATGGTTTGTATACTCCACTTCCTATTCTTAGTGAGCCCTAGGTTGGTATTTCTATGAATTTTATTTTGGGATTTTTGAGGTCTAAGAGAGGGAGAGATTCAGTTTTTATGGTTATTGATAGGTTCTCTAAGATGGCACACTTCATTACATGTCATAAGACCGATGATGCATCACACATAGCTAATTTATTTTACAAAGAGATTGTTAGGTTGCATGGCATGCCTAAGAGTATTATTTCTGATAGAGATGCAAAGTTCTTGAGTTACTTTTGGAAGACCTTATGGGAGAAATTAGGAACTAAGTACCATTTTCTACTACTTGTCATCCACAAACTGATGGTCAAATTGAAGTAGTGAATACAATTTTATCAACCTTGTTGTGTGCCATCATTCAAAAGAATTTGAAAACATGGGAAGATTGCTTGTCGTATGTTGAATTTGCTTATAATAGATGTGTTTATTCTGCAACTAAATTTTTACCATTTGAGATTGTTTATGGTTTTAATCCACTGACTCCGTTGGATTTGACTCCTTTGCTTATAAGTGAGTGTGTTAACTTAGATGGCAAGAAGAAAGTTGATCTTGTTAAGCAGATCCATGAGAAGGCAAGGCAAAATATTGAGAGATGGACCGAGCAATATGCAAATCAAGCCAATAAGGGTCGTAAAAAAGTTGTGTTTGAACTAGGAGATTGGGTTTGGTTGCACTTAAGAAAAGAGCATTTTTCAGAGCAAAGATGTTCTAAACTCCTACTAAGGGGCGATGGATCATTTCAAGTGGTGGAACGCATCAAGGACAATGCCTAAAAACTTGATCTACTAGGTGAGTATAGTGTTAGTGCTAGCTTTAATGTTTCTAACTTATCTCCTTTTGATGTAGGTGATGATTTAAGAACAAATCCTTCCAAGAAGGGAAGAATGATGCAAATGGAGCTACACTCAAGCATGATTGGCATTCTCATAATCCTTTGTCTTTTTCAAGCGGGCCAATTATAAAACTTAGAGCCAAGCATTTCAAGGAAGCTTTAAATGAGCTAGTTTAGCAAGTTGGCAAAGTGGCTTACACATGGAGGCCCGACAAGATTTCAAAATAAACCCAAGAGTGTTTGGTCAACGCGATTAAGGATCTAGAAGATTTTTCTTGAGATGAGCACATTTTCTAGCCATTCTTGAAAGCCAACTTTTCATATTATAATCTCGGCATACTTTTCTATTTATAGGTGCACGTTTTCTATCTATTCTTGAAGGCCAACTTGTCAGATTATAATCTTGGCATACTTTTCTATTTATGGGCGCATATTTTTTAGCCATTCTTGGAGGCCAACTTATTAGATTCGCAATCGCAGCATACCTTCCTATTTGCGAGCATCGTATATATAATTTGTGGGTACCTTTTAAGGGATGACATTTCTAGTTACCTTATCTTTTATTTTTTAATATTTTAGCCATTTTTGGGTTAAATTCAGCTTGAAAAATGCCATTATGGACTTTTCAATTTAGGAGACTTGACTCCTATATATTATAAACCAATTTGGTTTTATTACAGATTATTATGAAAGAGTTTTGAGATTTTGTGTTCTTCTTATTTTCTTGAGAAGACTCTTGAACTTATCAAGTTAATTCTTGTGGCATTCAAATAACTGACTTATCATCTAGAGTTCTTCAGCATTCTTGAGATTCTAGGTATGGCGTCTTCCTATCCGTACTCCTTGGCTCTTATCTTGCTAGGTAACAGGTCAGGGCTCAACAAACTTATGCTTTAAAGTTTCTAGGTTTGATTCCTAATTTGGTATCGGGTTTCATTGCCTTGTCACCAAGGTTCATATCAAAGTTGATTATGATGCTTCTAATATGGGAATTGGTGTTGTCTTAGCCAACAAAGTAAACCAATTGCCTTCTTTAATAAAAAATTGAATAAGTCTTGTAAGGATTACTCCACTTATGATAAGAAATTTTATGCAATTTTTGGAGCATTAAATCATTAGAGTCAATATCTTATTTTCAAACTATTTGTTCTCTACTATGATCACGAAGCTCTTAAATACATTAACACCCAACAAAAAATCAGTTGGTGACATGCTTCGTGGGTGGAATTTCTTTAAGCTTATAATTTTACTATCAAGCATAAGTCTGAATCTCATAATATTGTAACCGATGCATTGAGCAGAAAATATTCTTTGCTTATGCAAATGCAGGTGAAAGTACTGGGATTTAAAATTCTAAAGGATCTTTATGAAAATTATCCTTATTTTGCTAAATTTTGAAAAATTTATAAAAATAGTTCCTAATGCCATTTTTTGCTACATGATGACTATCTTTCAAAACCAATCGTCTCTATGTTCCACAATGTTCTTTAAGGGAGTCAATTATCATGGAAGCTCATGAAGGTGGTCTTGAAGGACATTTTGGAAGAAATAAAACTTTGGCCCTTGTGCAAGAAAATTTTTACTAGCCAAAAATGGAAAGGGATATTAGAAGGTATGTGAAGCATTGTAAAATTTTTCATATAGCCAAAAGCCATAACCAAAATACTAGTTTGTATACTACACTTTCAATCCCTAATGCTCTCTAGGAAGATGTTAATTTGGATTGTATAGTTGGTTTGCCCAAAACTCAAAGGAACAAAGACTCAATTATGGTTGTCATTGATCGCTTCTCCAAAATGGCACATTCTATTCCTTACAATAAGACTTCTAATGCCTCTCTTATTGCTGACTTATACTTTCGAGAGATTGTAAAACTACATGGAATTTCAAAATCCATTATTTATGATCGAGATTCAAAATTTTAGGCCATTTTCGGCGTACCCATTGGAGGAAATTGGGAACTAATCTAATTTTTAGTTCTTCTTATTATCCTCAAACTGATGGTCAAACTGAAGTTGTCAATCAAAGTGTGAAAAATGTTTTAAGAAGTTATATAGGAAAGAATTTACACCAGTGCAATCTTATTTTGGCGCAAATTGAATTTGCTTACAATCAATCTATAAGTCAAATTACTGGACTTAGTCCATTTCAAGTTGTCTATGGCCAAAATCCCACAAGTCCTTTGGACTTAATGCATCTTCCTGCTACTTTTCATTTTAGTGGAGATGTAGAAGAGGGAGTAATAAGAATTAAAACACTCCATGAACAAGTTCATGGAAAGATTGCTAAACAGAATGAAAAGTACATATGGAATGCCAACAAACACAGAAAGCATGTTGAATTTAAAGAAAGAGACCTAATATGGGTTCATGTTCGAAAGGATCATTTTTCTATAGGAAAGTATGCTAAACTCCAACCAAGGGCTGCTGGTCCTTTCAACATCCTTCAAAGTATTGGGCAAAATGCTTATAAGATTGACTTGCCTAAAAATTATGGCATCTCGAATACTTTTAATGTTGCTGATTTATCATTCTACTATAGAGAAAGCAATATTGAAGACACGAGGACGACCCTTTTTCAACCAGGGGAGATTGACACAAGAGTGTCCTCTTTAATGGTAATGACTTGATCCAAAAGGATTAAAGATGCTTTCAATAGTATCTTAGTTTCTAGTATTCAAGACTCCTTTTTAAGGACTGACTTCAAATTAAATCTGAAGTTATTTTCTAGAATTTTTCTAGGAAAGTAATATATCATTGGAAATTTTAACAAGTCAGGATTTCAAAGCATTTTACGGATCTCGATTTGAAATTTTTTTCAGAAAGATATGATAGATTTTCTCTAGAAGGGTTATGCAGTCTCATCTACTCAAAAAGAAATCCTTCTATCTTCTCAAGTCTTTTCATTTCTCTATGACTTTAAATAAGCATAATAATTTGATAATATCATGAAGTCATTAGCTAATATTAATTTTAGAATTTACTCATGCTTGGAGGGTTGTTCCAAGTCTTCTATAAATATCTAGTCATGTAAGCCTTTGGAGGACAAGTGGGTAAAAATTTTAATACAAAGTATTGGAGAGGATCTTCATTCTCTTATCAAACTATGTATCTCTTCGGAAAATTTTCCTTAGAGTGGTGAGTTCTTAAAGCCCTATATCCCTAGTGAAATTTCTTTGGGTGGTGGTTATCCTATATCCCTTAAATTCTAACTTGGATGGTGAACTTGTATCCAATTCCTCTTGATCCCAATCCCGAGTCCCAGCATTAGCGAGCAGGGTCAAAAGGTTGGCCCTAGGGGTTCATTAGCTCCCTCCCAAAGGTAAGTTCCAGAGATCTTGGCTCCACCAAAGAAGTTGACCCTCTTAAAGTAATCAGTTCCGTCCAGGAGATTAGCTTCGAGGGGCTCATCATCAACACCATGGCCAATGAGGAGGAAGAAGCTCGCCTACTAAGGTGAACCATCGTGTCAAGCTAATTCAGAGTGGGATGGGGATAATAAGATGAACACTAAGACTGAGTGTGAGCCTACCTAGCCAACTGCCGGCCAATAGGCTTCTACCCATTCAATTTATTTTGAAGTCTCATTCGCTACAAGGGAGGATGTAGTGAAGGCAATAAGGTCTCATCCATGATGCTCAAGTGCTCAAGTACTTCTAGTTCAGATCAATTGGTTCCTTCGACCTCAAGGTCAGCATGGTAAGTCGATGGAGCCCCAAACATCGAACCCCTTGTGATTGATTCCTTAAGGCACTGTTTGATACATGGGATAAGAGGAGATATTCTTCAGATATCCCCTCTTATCCTCAAAAGCTATAGTTGCAGGGGTTATCTCTGAAAAAGTTTAACCAGAGGGGATAACCCATGTTTAACCATGGGTTATCCCCTGGACTTATTCCCTAGGGAACCCAGGAATAACTAAAGTTATCCCTTGATGACAGAGTGGTAATTTTAAAAAGGTGCTTATCCCCTCAGCTATCCCCTGGATAAATGTTATCCTGTACATTTATCCAGGGATAGCCAAAAAGCTATCAAACACTACCTAAAGGATGAGAAGGGAGAGGATGACCTATAAGACTGCATGCTTGATATTCTCAAGATTTCCTCCCATATCTTAGTGATTAACTTCTACAATGTGTTGATAGTTTTCTCCTTAGTTTTGTTTACATGGCCTTAACCAAGGTGCTTGATTCCTCAATCTGATTTTCAAGGTGCTTTTCATGGCCTTAACCAACTTATCCTTTGGATAATCAAGTCAAGATGCTTTATTTGGACTCAGAGCTAATTTAAGTTATTTTGGTAATGTTATTGGTTGTTTCTTAGCTATGTAATCAGGTCGGACATCACCATTCCCCTACCAAGCCTAGGTCATGCTAGTGTTTAATGGGCAGGGTTTTAGCGACGAACTTCCTTTTTGGTTCTTTTTTTTTTTTGATAATTTTGAATCACCAACCTTTACTATTAACCTTCCATACATAATTAACTAGCCTTTCTTTAAGTATTTCTTCTTTATAGGTTAATGACATTTTTTTTATAGAAGTAACAAATTTCCTATTATTCATGATCATTATCATAAATAATAAATTTTCCATGGATTTATAATTCTAATATAGTCTGCTCTTATTCATCTCCTAATACAATTATAATATTATCAAGAACAAAATATTATAATATTTTGCTCTTATTCACTATCAAGAATAAAATATTATAATATTTTGCTCTTATTCACTATCAAGAACAAATATTATATTATATTTATTAGGGATGGAAATTTTTTTTGTTTAGCCGTTTACCCGGCCGGTACCGTTCTTAACGGGTCGGGGAATCCCCGGTCTAAACGGCTTAACGGGTAATGAAAATTTTCGTTAACAGCTAAACGGGTAAACGGCCCGGGAATGGTATTCTTTGCCCCATCCCCGTTTACCCATCCCCGTCTTCGTTAACTTTAATATAATATATTAAAATTTAAATAAATAAATATATTAATATATTAAAAATAAATATAATATATTAATATATTAAAAATAAAAATATAAAAAATATATAATCTTGACTCTTGCTCTTCCTTCTTTCACGTAGCTGATCTAAAGTTCTAAACCAAAACCAGACAAAAACCTAGCTCTATTAGTCCATTGTCTATCTTCGTCAATTGCTGCCCCATCGACGCCCTCCAACACCTTTTTCTTTCTCTGCTACATGCTCATCTTTTTTCTTTATTTTTAAAAAAAATTTCTTCATTTTTTCTTTAAAATTTGAATGTATTTTTTTACGGTTGTTGCGTTGAAAATCTTCATTTTCTGATTTTTCTCTTTGTTAGTTATTTTCTCTAACTTTTCATTCTCTTTTTCCTTATCATAGAAGAATCTCACTTTTCATTCTCTTCTTCCAAAAGAATCTCTTTTATATATCAATATTATTATTTTATTATTCTCGATTAGTCTCCATCTTATCCTTAAAAAAAATTATTTTTAATAAATTATAAATTTAATAAAATAATTTTATTTTTTTGTGTAAACGGAAAAACGAAAACCCAGTGGGTACCTGTTTACCCGGCCAGCTATCCCCGTCCCTGCCCTGTTAACTATAACAGCTTAATGGGGCGGGGAACGAAGATGTTTTTTCTAACGGGGATGGGGACCGGTATGGATCGACCCGGATCATTCCCGGGCCGTTGTCATCCCTAATATTTATATACTATATTATAGTATTTTATAATATTATATTTTATTATTTTACACTTAAAATATAGTGTAATTATAATATTATTTTTGTACAATTATAATATAATATTTTATTTATAAATATCATTATATTATTATTATATTATAAATGTTGCTCTTTTACTTTGAATCTATGGCCTCTAAGTCTAATAAAGAAAAGATTCTAAATATTTTTCAAGTTGAGATTCTAGAAAAAGCTTCAAAGTACAACTTTTCTAAGTAAAGCTTTTAAATATTTTTAATGAAATCAAAATAAATTATTAAAAATTTTGTCAAACATCATAAAATCACTCAAAAGTATTTTATATCTCTCAAAGTGCTTTTGAATGCTCTAAAAGCTCTCTTAAATTAGCTTTAAACTATTGAATACGATCTATTATTTTTAAGATGTCACAAACCAATGTGATTTAAAGCCTCCTAGCCAATGCATTAAATAGCAAAAAAATGAGACCAACTAAAGTTGCATCTAGCATCACTATCACTTTTTTAAAAAAAAATTAGAAATCAAAATTCTATTTTATTCTTTTATCTTATATTTAGTAATTATTGTTACATTATATTTTTATAATACTCAACTCAACTCAATAGGATCAGCTACATGAATCTGCTTTCTTCACTCTACTATATTCAAGACTAAGTCGACATTCATTCGCCTTATTATAGCACTTTGCATAAATTAATTTAGTAGATTCATGTTTTAAGAGGATCTGACGGAGTTTTACATTAACTATCAGCTAACTAAACGTAATCCTCCTCTTTTATCCAGACTTAGGACTGGCTTTAATGGCATTATATTTTTATAATCTAACAATAAAAACATATCTAATAGCTACTATTATTTTCTATTTTTTTATAGCGAAGGCACTTAGGATTCATTTGGTTCGAAAGAATGATCCTTTGATTCAAAATCAAAATCATTGACTTTAATTTTAAATATTTATTTAGAAAGAATTAGAATTTAATTCTAATATTATTCGAATCTAAATTTTATATGGAAGAGAATTTAGAATCCAGATCTCGAGCATTGCAAATCCGTTCTGGCCAATCATGACAGATAACGTATCTTCCAAATATATAATATTATATTTAATATCATATCGACCTCCTTCTCGCTTGCCTTTAATAATCCCCAATGGCCGATCCATCACTTCTCTTTGCCGCTTTCTTCGCCGCCCTCCTCGTCCAAGGTTTGCTTCATGATGCATTTCAAGGCCTCAGAGCCTGGTTTTTGTCTTCCTTCTTGCTAAATATATCTAACCTCTAAAATTTCTGGTGGGCTTTCAACTACGTTCACCGTCAACAACAACTGCCCCCGCAAGATCTGGCCTGGTGTGCAGAACAACCCCAATGTCCCTGCATTCCCGCAGACGGGCTTCGAGCTCGCTGCCTCGAAATCCATCTCAATAACCGCCCCGGCCAAGTGGGCCGGCAGGATGTGGGGCCGGACGGGGTGCTCCAACGCGTCGGGGAGATTTACATGCCAGACGGGTGACTGCCTCGAAATCCCACCACACTCGTCGAGTTCACCCTGCAAGGCGACGGCGGGAAGGATTTTTACGATCTTAGTTTGGTCGACGGCTTCGACTTGCCGGCCTCCATTGCACCACAGGGCGTGTCGGGCTGCACCACCACATCGTGCTCGGCGAACATCAATGCCCAGTGCCCGTCCGAGCTGCAGCTGACGGCATCCGGTTCTGTCGTCGGCTGCAAGAGCGCTTGCCTGGCTTTAAACCAGGACCAGTACTGCTGCACCGGTGCCTACAACAGCCCGAGCACTTGCAAGCCCACGAACTATTCGGAGTTCTTCAAGAACTTATGCCCTCAGGCCTACAGCTATGCTTATGATGATAGCAGCAGCACCTTCACTTGCACCGGAGCTGATTACCTCATACTTTCTGACCTTAAGAATGTTTAGTGTACTACAGAATCTTTATTATCTACCTCGCTTGTAATAATGAAAGAATAAGCCCCTGGTTCCGGAGCGACCCTCATCCTACATCATTGACACAGGAGTGTCCTCTTTGATGTTAATGACTTGGGAACCAAAAGGATTAAAGATGCTTTCAATGGTCTCTTAGTTTTTCAAGTATTCAAAACTTTTTTCAAAGACTGGCTTTCAAATTAAATCTGAAGTTATTCTCTAGACTTTTGCTAGGCAAGTAATATATCCTTGAAAAGCTTAACAAGTCAGAATTCCAAAACATTTTTTGGATCTTGATTTGGGGTTTTTTTCAGAAAGTTATGATGGATTTTCTCAAAAAGGATTATGCGGGCTCTTATATCAAATTGATGATGGACTGATGATTGGGATTAAGAGGAATTGGATACAAGCTCACCATCCAAGTTAGAATCTAAGGGATACAAGATAACCACCACCCAAAAGAAACTTCACTAGGGATACAGGGCTTTAAGAACTCACCACTCTAAGAAAAATTTACCAAAGAGATGCAAAGTTTGATCAGAGAAGAAAGATCCTCTCCAATACTTTATATTAAAATTTTAACCACTTCTCTTCCAAAAGCTTACATGACTAGATATTTATAGAAGACTTGGAACAATCCTCCAAGCATGAGCAAATTTTAAAATTAATATTAGCTAAAGACTTCAAGATATATCAGATTACTATGCTCATTTAAAATCATAGAGAAATGAAAAGATCAGAGAAGATAGAAGGATTTCTTTCCATTCTCGAATAGATGAGACTGCATAACCCTTAAAATGTTTTGGAATCCTAATTTGTTTAGCTTTCTAAGGATATATTACTTGCCTAACAAAAGTCTAGAATATAACTTCAGATTTAATTTAAAAGTCAGTCCTTGAAAATGATTCTTGAATACTCAAAAAACTAAGAGACCATTGAAAACAACTTTAATCTTTTTGGTTCCCAAGTCATTACCATCAAAGAGGACACTCCTATATCAATCTCCCTGGTTGAAAAGACTCATCCTCATGTCTTCAATATTATTTTCTCCATGGTAGAATGACAAATCAGAAACATTAAAAGTATCCAAAATACCATAATTTATGGGTAAGTCAATCTTATAAGCATTTTGCCCAATACGTTGAAGGACTTTGAAAGGACCAGTAGCCCTTGGTTGGAGTTTAGCATACTTTTCTCTGGAAAAATGGTCTTTTCAAAGATGAACCCATACTAGGTCTCTTTCTTTAAATTCAACATGCTTCCTGTGTTTATTGGCATTCATTATGTACTTTTCATTCTATTTAGCAATCTTTCCTTGAACTTATTCATGGAGTATTTTAATACTTTTTACTCTTCAGCATTTCCACTAAAAGTAAAAGTAGTAGGAAGTGGCATTAAGTCCAAAGGACTTATAGGATTTTGGCCATAGACAACTTGAAATGGACTAAGTCCAATATTTTGTCTTGTAGATTGATTGTAAGCTAATTCAATTTGGGCCAAAATAAAATCCCATTGGCATAAATTCTTCCCTACATAACTTCTTAAACGATTTTCTACACTTCGATTGACAACTTTAGTTTGACCATCAATTTGGGGATGATAAGAACTAAAATTTAGATTAGTTTCCAATTTCCTTTAGAGTATGCAAAAAATGACATAAAAATTTTGAATCTTGATCAGATATAATGGATTTTGGAATTCTATGTAGTTTTACAATCTCTCGTAAGTATAAGTCAGTAATAAAAAAAGGTATCAGAAGTCTTATTACAAGGAACAAAATGTGCCATTTTGAAGAAGTGATCAATGATAACCATGATTGAGTCTTTGTTCTTTTGAGTTTTGGGCAAACCAACTATAAGATCCAAATTAACATCTTCCTAGGGAGCATTAGGGATTGAAAGTCGAGTATACAAACCAATATTTTGATTATGGCTTTTGGCTATATGACAAATTTTACAACACTTCACATACATGCTAATGTCCCTTCCATTTTTGGACAATAAAATTTTCATGCACAAGAGCCAATGTTTTCTCTTCCAAAATGTCCTCCAAGACCACCTTCATGAGCCTCCATGATAATTGAATCCCTTAAAGAACATTGTGGAGCACATAGGCGATTGGCTTTGAAAAGATAGCGATCATGAAGCAAAAAATGGCATTGGAAACTATTTTTACAAATCTTTCAAAATTTAAAAAAATAAGGATCATTTTCATATAGCTCCTTTTGTTGGGCCCCTCTCCCTTGGCTCCCGAAAAACTTGCATACCTATGGTAATCAGATAGAGTTCTACTAGCCTTTATGTAGCACTCCATAAAGTCCTAGTGAACTCCATCCCATTATCACAAGTAGCATGCACAATTCCACATCCTGATAAAAACTTTCCATACCTGCTCATATAATTTGTACATTTCCTCAAAATTATAGCACAATTTTTATTTTACCCTGCTCAAATAAAAATTTGACATTTATCATCACCATGCAGTTCATAAGATCACATTCACAATTGATAAGATAATTCACTGGTACACTAAGTATACTCATAATCCCTTCCACAATAAAGGTCTTTATCTCATTTCATTCAAGTCTATGATGCACCATAGAGTTTCAACTATATATACACACATACACATATATAAAGATCTCTCCATACTATCTCAATATACAAAATGAACATTTAAATTCTTTTACATCCAGGCAAGCTTCTTCAGTTGTTCTTAAGCTATACCACTAAGGATCTAAGTCTAGGGTCAACTTCCTAATCCTACTAACATATGCTCACTGATCTGAAAATAAAATTTATAGCCATAGAGGGATGAGACCTAAGTTTCAGGGACTGGATAACCATATAACCATGAAGAATTAAGAACATTAAAATCACCCTTCTCAAAATATACTAACACCGTATAGTATGAATAAACCAAAGTACACTTTTGAACATGATATCAAGAGACATAAAATATAGCTTATGCTTCAAACAATATATATATATATATATATATATATATATATATATATATATATTTGAAATGTTGTAACAAACATTTTCCACTGAAAAATAACTTCATAAATAAATAATGCACCTTTTTGCAATGATAAGAGAAAACTTATAGGTTAGCTTATGCTTGCAATAATATACTAGTACTGAAAACTGTATCAATTATTTTTTCACTGAAAAATAAATCATTGTATAAAACCCATGTATGTTGCATTTTACTTTATAAAACATGTAAATACTTTTTTGTAGCCCAACCCTTCTATTCTTTTCTTTCTGATCCCCACTAGGATATGCTTTGCCCATTGGCATTTCTTTTATTAAAACTCTCATCCACCAGGGGTATGCTTGGTCCACTAGGCCTTTTCAAAACACTAATGTGAGTTTTTCAAAATCTTATGATATTGGAGTATTGTGTATGCTGCCTCTGAGGTACCATCCTACAATCATCTCCTGTAGGTATACTCTCATCGGGTGTTTGAGCTAGCAAGGATTCCTGCACTTTGGTGGCACCCCTCACTACTCATGTGGTTCACCTGCAATGTAAGCTTTTTCCCTTGATGATCACTATCATTGGCGGTCAAAAATAAAACCTACTCACCACTATAGCTAGTGATAAATCAGGATCGTATCCTCGAGGATCGAGGGTAATTATTTTATAAAAAAAATAAAAAAATTATTTATAGATGATTATATTTAGAAGAGTAATTATTAAAAAATAATAACTAATTAATTAACAAAATTAAGATAGTAGAAAAAGCAACCCAAAATCCAAATCCATCATGCACACAGGTTTATCTTCTTTTTTTAACGTTGCAATAGTAATAATTTTTATAAATTTAGAATTAGAATAATTTATCTCTTATCAGGCATGGATCGTATCAGAAGATCACGTCATATTACTTAGAGTATAAACTATCTAATTATTTATAAAGTTAGAGATCTAAACTACTATAGTACGATCTATCTCTCTTAGGCATTACCGTATCCTGAAATCATGGCACATCGATAGAGGGTATAAGCTGTGTATGCCTGATCAAAACCTCGATTAAAAAAATAACTCAAAAGATATATGCAAGAAGAGCATATTTTTATTACATAAAAATTAAGAATAAAAAATATAGAACCTAGCTACAGGCTTCATCATCATCCCAAGTTAAAGGAATCTAGCCACGCATTGCTACCACCAGCATTTTCTTTATAATTTTTCTCTTCCAGACCTGAATACAATGATTAAATAAAAAAAAATAAAAAGAACTTTAGAGAAGACTTCTCTCCCTGACTACTGCAAGAGGTTACCTTTTATAGAGCTTGTCTAGGGCTTTCTCCTAGTCAAAGTTGGAGTCAATCATGTTCAAGATCATTCAGATATCGTGAAAAAACTTTTCAGCCATTCGTTTTATATCACCTACCTTAGTTTGCACCGAATCATGCATCTCTTTTTTTTTTTTTTTTTTCAAATGGAGTCCTGATTTGAGTACTGTCTACATCGTTGAACTCCAAAAATCTAGATCTTTTCATCTATAGGCTCCTTTTCTATAAATATCCATAAAAAGTATTAATTATTAATAAATTTAAAGTAATTAATATTTATTTTAATATTTAAATTGAGATAATAAATAGACTTATCACACACCCTCAACTTAATCATTGCTAGTCCCTTAGTAATGTAATTAAAATAAAATCCTATCACTAAGATTCTCTTTTGCAAAATTAAATCTAGGCTTAAGGTTAAAAGAAGCTAGCTAGTATCACTAATTAAGTATTGAGTTTCTAAAGTAAATTTCACCGTCAGAACTATCAGAAACTTTCTTAGAGTTCATCTATAAATCTACCGCACTTGTATTTGTGATGGCTAATTTAGCATTTTGGTACTAGCTTATAAGGAATAATGGTATCTTCGCTTATCACTTACTTTGGTTAATTTTTTGTAGACCCTCAAATTAAGTACATGAGTTGAGGTAGCTTTCACACTGCTTGATATATATATTTATTATATTTATTTATTTATTTATGATATCTTTATACTGCTCACTTTTTGACGTGAGCAACAATGCTTACTTAGGTGAAGGTGCTTGGTTACTTAGTGGGAAACCAATGTTTAGACTTACTCCTTTTTTATTTTTTTTATCAAGTAGGTAGCTCTTTTCTCAAATTTAAATTTCTCTCATTGGGGTATATATCAATTACCAATTTTTAGTAATAATTGAATCTTCAATTGACCTTACAACTAATATCTAGTTTACCTTATCATGTGTATGTACAATGAAAGTGCTAATAGCCTTTAGATGACCTAAGTAGGCTGCTAAAAGTCTGACCAGCTAGTCTACTCCTTGGCTGCTACAGTAATTAACCAATACTTTCTAACTCTATTACCTTTTCTTAGTCGATTTTGCTCAAGAATTTCTTTCATGGCACATGATTTAAGAAAAATAAATTTTCAAAAATTATCAAGGTGTTTTTAAAATATTTTTGAAAAGGTTTTTCTTATCCCCCATCTTAATTTTCATTATCCTCAATGGAGTAAAGAAGAATAAAATGAGGATAAATACCATCTGGACGAGATATACCTCATGTAATGTTAGGAGTGATCATACGAAGCAGTCTCTTATTCCTAAAATAAGAATCATTAAACTAAGGTTAGAAAATAAAAATTTTGGATTGCCTTCCAAAAAGCGCTAAGTTTAACATCTTCAGCCAGACATCATGGCTCATTTGATTACCATTGTCATGGAGTTTGATGATCTCTTTTCTTACTACTTCCTTCATGGTTTGTTTAAGTTTTCTTTGGGGGTCTATATAGGCTTGGTTTTCTCCCTTAAGTGAATCCTATGTTGAACGATCGAGGGGCTAATCCATTTTATGTTAGCCATGGTTCATCCTAATGCTTCTTTATTCTCATTCAATAGTTTTTCTTCTTATGAGGAGTCTAAGTTGGCTGAAATAATCATAGGAAGGATTTCTAATAGACCTAGGTATGAATGTTTGAAGTGCTTAAGTGGTTTTATTTCTAATTTGGGTGCTTCCTCTATTGATGGTTTAGGTAATGGTTCAGGTACTTTCTCTAGTGGTTCAATTGAAGGTTCACTTCTTGATTTTTATCAATTATAGCAACCTCATTAATTTGCTCCCCATCTTGGTTCATGTAGATTTCTAGGTCAAGCTCTTCATCACTAAGGTCAATTGGATCATAAATAGTATAATTTGAGTCACTCATTTGATGTGTATTGGTAAGATTAAAAATATTAAGATCAATTGATATATTTCCAAAGAAAATTTTATTAATCCATTTTAAAAATTAATTAGGGCATTAGCTGTAACCAAAAATGGTCTACCTAAATCACTGGAATGTGGCTCTTTGGGTTTGTCACTGTTTAGTTTCTAAAATCACAAAGTCTACTGGATAAATAAAGTCATCAACTTTGATCAACACATCCTCTACTATTCCCTTTGGTACTTTCAAAGAGCAATCTGCTAGTTGTAGGGTCATTCCCATAGACTTTAGTTCTTCTAACCCTAGTTGCTCATTTACAGAGTATGGCAATATATTAACACTTACCCCTAAGTAATGGAGCCCTATTTATGAGGGTGTTCCCCATAATGCATGAAATAGTGGGTGACCCTGGATCTTTGATAGATAAGAGCTCACACTGAGTGCCAGAAAGGCTCTCTTAGGCACATTTATGGACTTCTTTTTGATACATAGATCCTTAAGGAATTTAGCATAGGCTGAACCTGTTGGATCATGTCGAGTAAGGGGATGTTCACTTTAACTTGCTTAAAGACCTCTAAAATCTTATCGAATTGGGTTGAATTTTGGTTGAGCTTAAGTCTATTTGGGAATGGTGCTATAATCCTAATTTTTGTTTCATCTTCTTTAAGCATGGGCTCAGTTTGTGGGTTGGGCATTACATCAGATGCCTCAGGTGTTTCTGGCTGACCCAACTCAATAAGTTGTTTAGGTGATGGGGCTTCTAATTCTTCTTCTTCATATGTACCCATCTGGTTATCTATTTATTTTTCAGATATTAATGTATGAATGATATTTAGTCAGTTTATCTAGACTCTTTGGTTTAATTTGAATGTTTAGGTTCCTAGGATTAGCTTCGGATTGACTCGGTAGCTTACCCCATTTTCTCACTTATGGTTGTGGCTAACTGACCTACATGCATCTTCAAACGAGTTATGGCCTGGGTATTATTGGATAGCTGTTGTCCTATGTTTTGCATAAAGTTATTTAGGATGGTGTTGGTGTTGTTTATCATGGCATAGGTGTCATCTTAGGATTTAACTAGGATTTCTAGGGCTTTCTCTAGGGAACTATATCTCTTTCATTCTCATTGACTGGTGGATTGTTTTTTTGTAGAATTAAGCCTTGGGTTAGGCTGGTTAAAGTTGATACCACCTACACTAGGACCTTGTGACCAAGCAAAGTTTGGATGGTTCCTCCACCCTAGGTTGTAGGTTGGTGCATAGGGATTGTTGGTTGTTCTTTGATAGATTGCATTCACCTGTGCACAACTATTTTCAGTTTGGATCATGAAGTGGGGGCACTCTTCTACTCTATGTCCTGTCTCATTACATCTAGTGCAAACAGGTTCAGCCACTTGGTTTACATGATTTATTGGGGCCTATCCCTTAAGTTCAAGGCTTCTATCCTATGAATCAGAGATCCATCTTAGCTTCTTCAGCTATAGATGGAGAGCATTGGTGCATACCACCTCTTGATGGTGTGGGTTCAGATTTCTTAGTTTCCTTCCATTGTAAGCTTTTTTTTTAAATCTTCTAGAAACTACCAGGCTTCATTGGGTGGTTTCTGTATAAAGTCACCCTGATACATTGACTCGAGCATAGTTCTGGAGTTTAGGTTTAGACCTTCATAGAAGGTTTGACATAACCTCCAAGTCTCTATCCCATGGTGTGGACATTGGCTTAATAGATTCTTAAATTGGTTTAGATACTTTAAAGGCTCTTGCCCTAATTGATGAAATTGGGCAATTTCATTTCTCAACTTGGCTGTTTTATGACGTGAAAAGAATTTTCTCAAGAATGCTTTAACAAAACCTTCCTAGGTTAAGATTGACTGAGTAAGTAAATATACAGCCACTTTTTGGTATTTTTCTTAAGGGCAAAGTTAATTAGCCTAAGTTTTACAGCATCTTCTGAAAGTTCATGCATTCTCATAGTATCACATACTCCTCAAATTCTCTAATAAAATGTAGGCATCCTTAATTCTAGGGATGGCAACGGCCCGGGGATGGCCGGGGTGGTCTATACCGTTCCCCGTCCCCATTAGAAAAAATATCCCCGTTCCTCGTCCCGTTGAGCCGTTATAGTTAACGGGGTGGGGACGGGATACCCGGCCGGGCAAACGAGTTCCCAGTGGGTACCCCTTTGCCCATTTACATAAAAATAAAATTTAAAAAATTAAATTAGTTAGGATAAGATAGAGTATAATCGAGAATAACCAAACGATGATATTGATACATATAAGAGATTCTTTGACTTTTAAATGGTTTGATTTAGGCCTATTAATAAATGCATATTAGCTTTAACAAAATAACAAACTAGATAGAAATGATCTATCACATTCTAATTGCATTTCAAGAAGAATAATCTGCAAAAAAAAATTATAACTTGGTAGCAAACAATAAGCAACAACATTAAAAATATTAAACTATAACAATAAACACACACTCTATATTAGCTTTAACAGAATAACAAACCAGATAGAAAATGATCTATCAAATTCTAATTGCATTTCAAGAGAATAATCTGTAAAAAAAATTACAACTTGGTAGCAAACAATAAGCAACAACATTAAAAATATTAAACTATAACAACAAACACACACTCTAAATAATAAAAATTTCACTCCATGATACTTGCTGAAGAAATGCATGATTCCTACAAAAAAGAAGGATTTGTTAGTAATGTAACAAATACTAGTACTACAGACAACAAGGATAAAAATATATTAATAAATAACAAATACCTCCATATCGCTAATATCACCATCATCCAATAATACAAGTAAACATCATTCGACTTTTTTGATGTATCTAACAATTTACCAACACAAGATAACAAAGTAAGAAAATATTATCATATACTTAAAAAATAATATATGCAAGATAATGCTTACCTTCAAATTGAGTCCACAACTAATTTTGAGCACACATTAAAGCCTCTAATGTTGCAGGCAAAAGTCTACTACGATGAGGATTCACCACTCTACCACTTGTAGAGAAAGCAAATTAAGAAGCAACTGTAGTCATAGGAATAGCAAAGATATCCCTAGCAACCTTTTGCAATATGGAAATTTCACTCCGTTAGTTTTTCACCAATTCAACACATCAAAGTCATCACTATCAGGTGTTATAGACTCTTCCAAGTAGAAGTCCAACTCTGTCTTGACTTTCTCCGCAGTAATATCTTGAGAAGCCAAAAATGCCTCATATCTACTTCTTTTCAGTGATGAACGATTAGGCAGAAGAAACATTGAAGACCCACTGCTCGTGTTAGAACTCTTTTCCTTATGTTTGCCTTTATCTCTTGCCTCATACTCTTTAACTAAATTGGCCATAGTTGTCTGAACTTTTTTAATTTTCAATTTGGCACGCTCTTCCCCATAAACTAAAGGAAAATAGCATTCAAATGACTTCATCTTGTACCTTGGATATATCCAATACATTTGCTATGCTCAATATGCCTTGAATGTCATCCCAATACTTGTTAAACTTCTCTATCATTGCCAATGACATATCCTTTATTTCTTGTCTTGTAGATGTCATCCACTCATAAAGTGACAACTTAATCTCAATGATCTCCATAAAAAAAAAAGATTAGCAGTAGGATATTTCAGACCAGAAAAAAATAGTAACATTATAGAAATTCTCTAGTCTTTTGAAAATTCACTAGCAACCTCCCAATCCCTCTGAGGTAAACAAGTATACTGAGAATCACGTTGCTTCAAGCGAGAGAAAACATCTTGATATTCTAAAGCAGTATTAAGCATCAAATATGTAGAATTCCATCTAGTTTTGCAATCTAAAACTAGTTTCTTAGTACAAGCTATATTCAGTTGCCTTGCGGTTTCCTCAAATTTTTCTATTCTCTTAGGGGAACTCATCCAAAACACGACACTATCACACATATTTTAATTCCACTCTCAAACTTGCTAAGCCCCTCTTTACAATCAGATTTAAAATATGTGCAGCACACCTCATATGAAAAAGTTGTCCTTCCAAAATAAGTGCACCTCGATCAATTTTACTTTTCATCTTTGAAATCATGCTATCATTCGTACTACAATTATCAACAGTCAAGGTAGACAACTTACGATCAATATTCCAATCCAACAATGTCTCCATAAGTTTGTCACACAGAACGTCAGAGGTATTTGGAGCAGGCATGTAAACAAACCTATCAAATTCAAATAATTACAATATTAACATAACAGATATAAGATTAAACTAATAAGTTATAAAAAAAATTAGTACCTCATATGCAATTTTAACACCCAATCATCATCAATGTAATGCGCCGTGACCACCATGCTTTTTTGATTCGAAGAAGTCCACATATCAGTAGTGATAGAAACTCTACTTTTAATTTGGTCAAGAAGACTCATGACTTTAGTTTTCTCAAGGCGATATATCTTCAAAATATCTTTCTTTACTGTATTTCTTGTCACCATCTTAAACAATGGTTGTAGATTATGGCAAAAAATTCTAAATCCTGTATGGTCAACCATGGAGAGTGGATACTCATGCAAAATTATCATAGTTGCAAGGTCTTCTCTTGAAACCTCTGGATTGAAAGTATGTAAAGCAAGATTAGGGCTATCTTCCATCAACTTACTTGAACTAGCTGACGTTAATATTTGTTTTATATCTTTTGTGTTCGATAGAGGCATCTCTTCCAATGTTCACGCAAATGGGACATGCCATCATTGGGTCCTCCCCCCAATTTCTTTTGATGGTAGTTACAAATTGCTTTTAAACTCCCATCGATCATTTTACGTTCAAAATGGTTCCAAAACTTCAGATCGTAAAGACCTTGCTGGAGGAGTGTTTTGCATTCTTGCTGGAGGAGTGTTTTGCATTTCAGGAGTTGAAGAATCTCTAATGGAGTCATCTAATGTGTTAGATGTATCAATATCATCATTTGGTTGTTCACGATTGGTCTCCATCTTATCCTAAAAATTAATAAATTATCATTAAGTACATAAGCTTCCAAACTGTTAACAAAAATAAAGAATATCAACCAAGAAATATACAAAAACAAACTTTTCTAGTTGGCATAATTAAGCACATCTAACAATAAGTGAAGAAAATAGAATCGTCTATTAACAATTTTATTTTACATTATCAAGGCACTCTTTCCTCGCAAATTTGTTAATTTATGTTTTAAACGGGTAAAACTATTATGAATATTTTTGGTTAATTTTATGTTTTAAATAATCTTACTTTATGCAGAAAACCTAAAAAAATAGATACATTGTCAGGAAAATAAGAAAGAATAAAAAAAAAGTGAATAGCATAGTCCAAGCTAATAAAACCTAAGCTTATTGCCTAGTGCTCTATTTGCAAAAAGACTTGTCAATATACTTATGAAGCCATGCTATATTGACATGATTTTATGAACATGGGGCGTACATGGCATTTGATTCACATGAAACCCCCCTTTTGAGTGGAAAAGAGTGGTTTCATCCTCTTACCATGAAAGGCAAGTGCTCGCTGGCACTTCTAAATTTGGTTTTGTTTTTAGCCATATAATTACCATCATCACACAACAAATCATCCATAACATCCTCTTATTATGAAACCCTTTTTAGCTGAGTCAGGTGACTCAGGCCAATATTATGAAACCTTTTTAGCGGAGTCAGCGACTCAGGCCTATTGGCCTGGCCTCTTCGTGTCACGTATGTCATGCCTTTGGCCAGCTCCATGAAAAACTATCAGCTATTAAATGTTATATATTTTATTTTTATTTTTAAAAGTAAAAATAAAATCTTCAGAATGAAACCAAAAGAGTTTACAAATAATATTTAAAAAAAATCAAAGAAAGTAAGAAAGATCAAAGAAAACAACTAAGAAGGGGGAAAATCAAAAAATAAAGATTTTCAACGCAACAATCGTAAAAAAAGAATACATTCAAATTTTAAAACAGAGATATCTTTCTTTAAAAATAAAGGATAGAGATGAGCATACCAAAGAAAGATAAAGATGTTGGAGGGCGTCGATGGGGCAGCGATTGGCGAAGTAGACGATGGAGCTATCTGGTTTGATGTTCAGATTCTTCAAAACTTCATATCAGAAAGAAGAGCAGGAGACGGTTGCGTCACTTGCATGAAAGAAGGAAGAGCAAGAGACGGGACGAAATGGGTAAACGGGGATGGGGTGTTTATAATATATATTTTTATTTTTTAATATAATATATATATTTAAAATTTAAATATATTATATTAAGGCTAACAGGGATGGGGATGGGTAAACGGTAATGGGGCATTGAATACCACCCCGAGCCGTTTATCCGTTTAGCTGTTAACAAAAAATCCCCGTTACCCGTTAACCCGTTTAAACCGGGGATTCCCCAACCCGTTAAAATAGTACCGACCGGGTAAATGGCCAAATGGGAAAAATTGCCATCCCTACTTAATTCTATGAATTTAGGGAGCATGTTGATAATCTGAACCTTAATCTCAAAACTGACCGCATTTATTTGGGGTAGTTGAATGCATGATGGTTGGGCAGATCTAATTGAGTAGCAATATTCTCTTAGGCTAAGAGGATGTTCTAATTCCTTCATAGTTACTTTTTCTTTGTTAAGAGAAGGGTCTAGATCTATCCTTACTAATCGACTAGACTCCCTTTTTCAAGTTGCAATTTTAAATTTTTTTATGTTATATAAAGAGACAAGAGAAGAAGAGGGAAGAAAGAGAAAGAAGAGGTTTAAAGATGAAAACCTAAGGAATCTTAAATCTAGAGACGATATAAAAGAGTGTCTTAATTAGGTTAAAGTTGCTGTTAGAAAAAATAAGTTGTCAAGCACTGGACTCTCTACCCTAGGGTTACCTTATATCTAGACAGCTCCTAACTATCAAGGTTCCTTTGAATCTTTGAGGTCAGATACTAACTAGCAATTGGCCAGGTAAGGGTAAGTCAGTGGTGGTCCCCTGTTGCTTTCCTTAGATACCAAATTAATTAGTCAGGTTGTGCCAATAAAAGAACCACTTTCCTTTAAGGCTACATAATCCTTGAACCCCTTTCCTAAACACCAATGAACTAGTTAATACTGAGCTAGTCCAACTCTCAAGATCCCTTATCCTAGTGAGCTCGAAAGTCCTTAGGGGCCACCGTCTAATCAATTTTAAATTAATGGCTTAGGGTTATGCAGTATGCAGGTGATGGTTTATGGGCTAAGAAAGGATGATAAAATTCCCACCTTATGTTATTAGGGGCTTGTCCTTAAAGTATTTTACAAAAATGCAATGCAATTGAAATAAGGTGTCCAAACAAGTTAGAAAATTTTTAAAGTTTATTATTTATTTCTTTAAATTAATTATGTTTTATGGAAAGTATCTTAGGGTTTTTTTTAGGTTCTTTAAGGTAAGTTAATTAAAAGAAAAAGTTAATTAGGTTAAAAGTGAATTTATGGCAAGAAGAAAAGTAAATTTTTTTTAATGTTAAAAAGAAAATAAGAAAATCTAATAATTAAGGTAACTCAAAAAAAGCAATAAGCTAAAGAGAGCAATAACTATTCAACAAAAAAGAATTTTTTTTACTCTTTTTTTTATATAGAAGCACGAATAATGTAAAATAATAAAAAATTTAAAAAAAGAAAAAAATTAAGAAAAAATTTATGATATTTTTTTATTTTTTATGAACTAATCGTGCCTGGATCCCCGGTAATGGTGCAAAAATTTGATCGCTATCATTGGTTGTCAAAAATAAAACCTACTCACTACTATAGCTAGTGGTAAATCGAGATCATATCCTCAAGGATGAGGGCAATTATTTCATGAAAAAAATAAGAAAAAATTATTTATTGATGATTATATTTAGAAGAGTGATTATTAAAAGATAATAACTAATTAATTAACGAAATTAAGACAGCAGAAGAAGCAACCTAGGAATCCGAATCCACCATGCACATAGGTTTTAACTTCTTTTTTTATGGTACAATGGCAATAATTTTTGCAAATTCAAATTAGAATAATTTATCTCTTGTCAGGCACGGGCCATATCAGAAGATCACGGCACGTCCACTTAGAGTATAAACTATCTAATTATTTATAAAGTTAGAAGTCTAAACTACCATACTACGATCTATCTCTCTTAGGCATATACCGTATCCTGAGATCATGGTATGCCAGATCAAAACATTGATCAGAAAAGATAACTCAAAAGATATATGCGAGAAGAGCATGATTTTATTGCATAAAAATTAAGAACAAAAAGAAATATAGAACCTGGCTGTAGGCTTCATCATCATCCCAAGTTGAAGCAATTTAGCTATGCATTGCTGCTGCCAGCATTTCCTCCATAATTTTTCTCTCCTAGGCCTAATATAATGATCTAAATAAAAGAAAAATAAAAAGAACTTTGAAGAAAAATTCTCTCTGACTACTGCATGAGGTCCTCCTTTTATAGAGCTTATGTAGGGCTTCCTCCCAATCAAAGTTGGAGTCAATCAGTTTAAGATCGTTCAGATATCATGAAAAAACTCCTTAGCCATTTATTTTACATTACCTACCTTAGTTTGCACCTAGAATCATGTGAAATCATCTCTTTCTTCCTTTTCGGACAAATAGAGTCCTGATTTGAGTATCGTCTGCATCGTTGGACTCCAAAAATTTAGATCTTTCCATCACAGGCTCCTTTTCTATAAACATCCATAAAAAATATTAATTTTTAATAAATTTAAAGTAATTAATATTTATTTAATGGTTAAATTGGGATAATAAATAGACTTATCACTTGACCTTGAGATCTCAGGTTTTCTCAGTGCCCCCTCGGGTATATAGTAACCGAGCTTATTATCAAGCTTTGATTCTTTGCCCTCATGGGCTGCTTGCAACCTATCTCACTGGGCTTGGTCTAACTTGTACTCACCCTTAGCCTTAGAATCATCGTATGATTGAATTGCAAGGAGGTGCCACTCAATAGTAGTATGCAATGCTCATGCTATGGCATAGTTTACAGGATAATTAGTCGCATAGCTGCTCGATACTCTACATGATATGCATCAAAACATACTCTTTTGAAACTTTTTTATGAATATGTATGCCTCTCAAACTCATACTTCAAAATTATGCTTAAATCTTATGCTTTAAAACTCATACATAAAACTCATGCTCAGAACTCATGGTTTCAATATATCATAAACTAGGTTCTCATTTTCCATATTAAAACCATATGAAACACTATGCTAAGCATATCATACCATAGGTTTGTATCAAAATACATCATGTAAACTACAAAATAAATTTTACATAACCAAATGAAAAACCCACTCACCTTAGCTGCTAGTACTCCTGACGGGTGGCTAACTCCCTTGTTCATGTTCTCTGGAATGAACTTTCTGACCTAAATCATCACGCATAAGCTATTAGGGTTATGCACATAAGGTTCCATGAAACTTTGCATGCATGCTCAATACTTTAACATCTCATAATTTCCTACCACCCTTTCACCTACTTAAGGTTATGCGTGCTATCATCTCATTTACAATAATCCAAGAAAATCTAGTGTCATATTTAACTTAAGGAAGCTAGAGTTTACCTTAGAAAGTAGCTAAACCACCAATCTCTTCCCTTCCTTTTCTTCTGCTTCCTCTTCTTCATCTTCTTTTCTTTCTTTTTCTTTCTTCCTCCCTTTCCTCCCATAGCTGAAGCTCTTCCCTTTCCTTTTCTGTTTTCTTTCTTTTTCCTTTTCTTAATCTTAAGATAGCTTAAGGGTTAAGAAAAAGGGTTAGTGGGTTTTACCCATGGAATTTACCATTTCACCTTCCATGACTCAAAAGGCACACTTATTGAAGTCCACATGGCTCTTCCCTCCATCACCAATATTTGCCCTTCATCTTTTTTTCCCAACTTACCCTTGCTCAATTTTGTGAATGGCCCTCAAAATTCTTTCCCTTTTTACCCTTCCACTCACCTTCTATACCGATATTTTATTCCACCCATCCTCCTATCCCCTTTATTTTGATTCCTCTCCCATGTATCCATGCAAGTAAGGGGCTATATAGCCGCCTATTTAGCATGAAACAAAGCAAGTAGGTGGCTATATACTCTCCAAATTTTGTCCAAGTAGTCGGCTATATAGTCGACTACTAGGCCTCTTTTCCTCGCCCTTGAACCAAATAAAGAGTTTGGTTCAAGTAGTCAGCCAACTACTTGACCCAAATCTCTATTTTCTCTCCTTCAAGTCTTTTATGCTAACATTTTTTCAACCTGCTAGGGAGAGAAAATAAACTTGAAAATCTTTTCAAAAACCTCAAATATAAATTTTAATTAAATGATTTACACTAAACCCCAAGGTTATTACAAGAGTTACAAAATTTAGGATGTTACACCTTTAGAATTTCAAATCCCAGTACTTTCATCTGCATTTGCATAAGTAAAGAATATTTTTTGCTCAATGCATCAGCTACAATATTCTAAGATCCAGACTTATGCTTGATAGTAAAATAATAAGATTGAAGAAATTCAACCCATGAAGCATGACGCCTACTGAGCTTTTACTAACTGTTGATGTATTTCAAAGCTTCATGATCGGAGTAGAGAACAAATGATTTAGGAAGAAGATATTGACTCCAATGATTTAATGCTAAAAAAAATTGCATAAAATTTCTTATCATAAGTGGAGTAATTTTTGCGAGACTCATTCAACTTTTTACTAAAGAAGAAAATTGGTGATGCGGGATGTACCATGCAAAAGATTAACGTAGAGCAATGATTCAGATTTTAAAGTGCTTTACTTTCCAAAATGAGTAAGAATAAACTAAGATGAATATGTGAAGAGTAAAGTAACTACCCGCAAAACATAATTCACTAAGTAATAAAGAACATAGGATTCTAGGGTTAAGAAACCACTACTTAGAACATGGACTTTCTTCAACAAAACAAAACTTATGAGAAGGGATAGGTCTGATTACCAGGCAATGATGATCTTTGTCCTAAAAGATTGAATTACACAACTCTCGGGATGGGCGCTTGAAAGAAGAAGCTATGCTCCCATGGATGTTTCGGCTTTTCTTTAGATGGTTCTGAAGGCAAGGATGACTTCATCTAAATATCGTAGCACCTTGGTGTCTTGGGACTGGGATGCTTGGAATAAGTATTTGTTGGGCCGCTCACCCTCTCTCTCATGGAGTGTCAATGCTCAAGAGCATAGAAAAATAGAAGAAAAAGATCTTTTTTATTAATTATCAATTGTTCTCTACAAAAAGAAGGAAGGGATTTTTATAATAAACCCTAACCTTGAATTATATGAAAAAAAGAGAAAATAAGGGCATATTATTTTCAAATAAGGAGATAGGCAAAATCTTGAAATAAGAAAAAAAATCAGGGGATAGCTTTCCAAATAGAAGATAAGTGACATCTTAAACAAAAAAAAAAGATCATAAGATAGTGCCATATTCTGCTTTTCATAAGGGGTGGGTAGTAAGTTACCTTCCATAGGGGGCTTATTTGCTTTCTTTTATGTTGAGATGACTTTTTAAAAATCTTGGAATGCCCTAATTGAGTAGATGGTGCCTACTTTGATTGCAATTTATGTGGAGGCTTATTTGCTTCCTTTTATGACTTCATAAAAATCCTGGGATACCCTAATTGAGTAGATGGCATACTTTGACTGAGATTTCATGTGGCTACTGAGGTGGCACACTGAATGTGATCCTTCATGGTCTTGGGTCTTCAACTTCTTACACTTTAACTCAACAAATTTTGACTTGACTCAAATAAAATTACTGAACTCATACTTGATTCAAATAAAATTATTAGACTCATACTGACAAAACTTGATTATAGGACTTAAAGTCAAACCAACATAAAGTAAGAAATCCATAATAACTCTGAACATAAATGAATTGACAAGAATCAAAAATCTAACTACATCAATCAGAAATCCATAATGGCTCAGTAACCTCTGTCTGATCCTGGTGCTCGTACCAATTCTTCTAGGATGGAAGGAACTCGATCTTTTTGAGTAAGGGTCAATCTAGCTCTGATAATACTCCAATAGGTTGGATCAAGGCACTATAGATCCTCTCAAGTGATCCATGAATTCTATATTCTGATCGACCTTACCAACAAATTAAATAACATTGGTATCCTTTATCCTGGATAGTAATAGCTTGGTCATCCAGGATACACTCAATCCTTTATATGCTCCTAAGTAAATTTATTAGTGGACACTCAGGTATGGGTTCTCTTTCAAAAATAGGGTTGGGTCCAAACGGCTCACTAGGTATCATTGCTGGCTCCCTATACTCAACTACGTCTGAGATATTGAAGGTTGAGCTAATGCCAAATTCGGATGGTAACTCGAGCACATAGGCATTAGGTCCAACTTTCTTTATTATTTTGAAGGTTCAGCTTCACGAGCATGTAACTTTTTCATGGTCCCCAAAGGAAATTGCTCAGGTATAAGCCTAATTTCACATAATCTTTCTTAGCAATTCTTTAACTCTCTTTTGAGAATTAGCCATATTTTTATAAGTATCATTGCTCAAATTAATCTTATTGATAATTTTCTTATGCAAATCTCTAACATGTTGTGCAAATGATTTAGCTGATGACTCAAAGACTCATGCATGTATGGGAAAAGAGATTAGGTCTATGGGTTTATTAGGCTTATAACCATGGATATTCTCAAATGGGCTCTTGTCTGTGGTTCTATTAACTAAATTATTGTAGGCAAATTTGGCTCTAGATAATAAAAGGTCTCAATTTCTAGTGTTTTCACCTACAATATATCTAAACAAGTTTCTAAGAATTTAGTTCACTACTTTAGTCAAACCATCAGTTTAAGGATGGTTGGAAGTAAAAAATTAGAGATTATTCCCTAACATGTGCCAGAGGGTTTTCCAAAAGTAACTCATGAATCAAACATCCCTATCAGATACAATAGTTTTTGGTAGGCAATGTAACCTAACCGCTTCATCTAAGAAAAGTTTGGCCATCTTGAAGGCATCAAAGGCTTTGGAACAAGGTATGAAATGAGCCATCTTAGAGAATCTATCGATCACAACATATATTGAATCATGTCTCCTCTGGATTTTAGGCAATCCTAACACAAAATCCATACTAAGGTTTTACCAAGGATAATCGAGCACAGGTAACAGGGTATAAAGGCCAGTGTTTTACTTTTGTTGTTTGGCAACAGTACAAGTTCGATATCTAGCCACAATCTAGGCAACGTTCCTTTTAATACTTGACCAATAAAAATGGTCCTCAATTGCTAGAATAGTCTTATTCGTACCAAAATGACCAGCTAGACCTCCTGCATGGGTTTTCCAAACTAAAATTCTCTAAGAAAAGTCTTAGGAATACAAAACTTATTGTCCTTAAAAAGATAACCATCCTGAAGGGTATACTCACTATGCGAACTAGATGGTCCTTGTTTCATAGATTGATAGATTTTACTAAAGTCGGGATAGGTCTTATATTCCTCTTTCAGTTTGTCAAATCCTACAACTTCAGACTGAACAGAATTCAAGAGCATGGATCGATGGCTAAGAGCATCAACGACCTTATTTCAGTACCAGCATGATGTTTCAACATAAAAGTGTAAGCTTGAATGTATTTTACCCACTTATCATGCCTAGGGTTCAATTTCTTCTAGAATTAAGGTCTGAAAATTAAGAAATTGGAGTGCCTCATGATCAGAGTATAAAATAAATTCCTGCGGTAGTAAATAATGTCTTAGGGCTTGAACTACCACATAAAATTCCTTATCATAAGTCGAGTACATAAGCTTAGCCTCATTCAATTTCTCACTAAAGAAGGTTATGAGATGATTTTCTTGACTTAGGACTCTTATACCCACTTCAGAAGCATCACAAGCAACCTCAAAGGCCTTTAAAAAATTGGATAACCTCAAAATGGGTGCTTAAGTCATCTTTTTCTTAATGTCTTAGGAAGGCTTTATCTGCAGCTCTAGTCCATTCAAAGTTTTCTTCCTAATGCAATCAGTCATGGGTGTAACTATAGAGCTAAATTCATGAATAAATCATCTATAGAAGGTAGCAAGGCCATGAAAGCTACGTACATCATGTATACTAGTAGGTACTGGCCACTCAACTATGGACTTAATCTTTTCTGGATCAGTTGATACTCCTTTGGGGATCACTACAAATCCTAGGAAGGTAACTCTATGGGTCAAGAACTCGCAATTATTTAAATTGGTATAGAGGCTATCTTTCCTAAGGGCTTGACAGACTTGTCAGACATGGCTTAGGTGGTCTTCTTTAGTCCTACTATAGATCAAAATATTATCAAAATAAACAACAACAAATCTTTCAATGAACATTCTTAGAACTTGGGTCATGATTCTCATGAAAGTACTAGGTGCATTGGACAATCCAAAAGGCATCACTACCCACTCATAAAATCATTCTTAGTCTTAAAAGTTATTTTTCACTCATCTCCAAGTCTGATCCTAACTTGGTGATAGCCACTCCTAAGATCAATCTTAGAGAAAATAATTGCTTCGGCCATCATATCTAGCATGTCATCAAAATAGGGAATAAAAAAATGATACTTAACTATTATTTTATTAATGGCTCGACTATCAACGCACATCCTTCAAGTACCATCTTTCTTGGGGGTTAAAAGGGCAGGTATTATACATGAACTCAGACTTTTCCTAATTAATCCCTTCTTGAGGAGTCCTCCAACCTATTTTTGTAATTCTAAGTGCTCAGTGGGATTCATCATATAATGCGGAAGATTAGGCAAAGTGGCTCCTAGAACTAAATCTATAGTATGTTGTATGTCCCTTAAAGATAGTAATTAATCATAAAGTTCTTCAGGAAACACATCTTGGAACTCTTTCAAAAATTTTACTATCTCCTAAGGCTATTCTTTTTGGCTTTGATCATGAATTTTTCTATTAGTTAAGATCCAAACTGGTGAACCCTTAGTGATCTCATGCTTTAGTTCTTTAGCTGATCAGATTTAATTTTGATTTCTTCTCTTTTAGGTTACTAGATTCTCTCTTAATATGATCCTTAGGTGGAGTTGGGTTTATCACAAGCTTATTTCCATGGTGGTTAAAGGAGTAGGAGTTGGATCGACCATACTGGGTAGCATCATGGTCTTATAACCAAAGTTGACCTAAGATGATACTGCTAACTCTCATAGGAAGGACATCACACCATACTTTTTCTTAATAGGATTGTAGTTGGATCATGACTTGGCATCTCATTTTAATGGGAATGGAAGTTGAGTCTATCCAGGATACCTTATAGGAATTGGGATGAAAAACCGTAGATAAACCTAGGGTTTTGATAGCACTGGTTGAGATAGCATTAATATAGCTCCGCTATCTATGATGATCTTACATACCTTTTTTTCTTAACTTCACAAATATCTGTAAGATATGGACCCTATACGAATCCTTTTGTTCTTTGGTTTGGGTCAAGATACATCTAACTTTCAATAAATCAGATGACTCAATGACTTCCTCATCTTCTTCATATTCATCCACTAAGTGTATTATGGCTTCATACACTTCTTCATGCTCAACAGTGGGTTCAGGATCTTCTTTCTCTAGTTCTCCTATGTGTAGGGATTGAATTGGGCATTGACTAGCATAGTGTCCTAATTTATGACATCTAAAATAATAAGCATTAGGATTAGGATTTCTCTAAACTTTAGATGACTTACCCTTATCTTCCTTGTGGGTCAATAGGGTGCTAGGACTAGGTCAGTTTGGTTGCACTTGACTAGACCCTGATTTTTTATTAGGGGTACCATTCCTAGTGGGTTCAGATTAATAGATTATGGGTCTCCTTTGGAATCTCTCGTAGTCTCTAGCTATTTGATAAGCCTATTCAAGATCATGGACTTCTCTTAAAAATAATTCTCTCTGAATGTCCTCACGTAGTTCAGTCCTAAATCTAGATAGGGTCACAGCTTCATATTCATATATACTTCACCTCATGACATATTCATCAAATTTGGCTATGTATTCAGATACGGTCTTGCTTCCCTGACTCAGCCTCTATCATTGATCTAAAAGTCTCTAGTGATAGGATATGGAGAGATACTTTTCACTAAGTTTAAGTTTCATGGCTCTTCAATTAGTTATGGGTATGTCTCCCCTTTGCCTAGTTATCATTTCAACATTCCTCCAATATAGTCTAGCCTGACAAACTAACCTAAGTTTAACAAACTTAAACTTCTTATCTTCAGATATTTTATACCACTCAAAGTACTAATCCATATCTCCTTCTCAATCAATGTATTTAGGGTCAAGAATGCCATCAAATGTAGGTGCATCGAGTCGTATATATGTTCCTAAAGATGCTTTCCTCCAAATCCACAAAGTCTTAGTATGGGCGTATAGGGTTATGTTCAGGGGTGAGATCATGACGATGGGCTCTTGGACCAAGGAGAGTTGGTCTAGGTGATTTAGGTTCAGTGTGGTTCAATCGATTCTTTTCAAGGGTTCCGATTCGCTCTTCCATTTGGTCAAACCTATTGTTTAGTTGTCTAAATTATTCAGTCATGATTCTCATTAAAGTTTCAAGATTAGGATCCATGGTATAACTTGATTATGTTTGGGGATGTTGGTAATGGGCTCCTAACCTGATGGTCATGCAACACATAAATTCATTTTAGGGTTTCTAGACCTAGAAGCTCATGTAGAATGAATCAACTTAAATTACAATAACTCAATAATTATCTTTTTCACTGGCCAAGTAAGAGGTGGGGTTATGGGAGGCTTCCCTCGCTCTCGCAGGGGCCTAATTAGAGAACCACAAGTCCGCTTAAGGCATTTATCGTTTGACCCCTAGCCTTAGATACCATTTTCAAGAAATAACTAAAGGATTGAGTGCACCAATTTCATCACAATACTTGAAACTCAACCACGTGGGTGTCCCTAGCTTTGCTTTAGGTTTCTACTCAATTTTAATTAGGCTTGGGATTGAGATGAGGATAGTTATTTTGGGCCAAGAAAAGGTGATGAAATCTTTTCCTTACCTGAGATAGAGAAATTGCTCTTAAGTGAATTCAGTGATGATGCACACACATATGAAAACCTAAAGTAAAATATGCAGATATATATACATGTATATTTTATTTTATTTTTATTGCTATTATTTGATATTTTAAATCTAAAAATAAGAAGAAAATTACAGATTTAATGAAGATTAATTAGATGATTAAAAAATTTTAACACTATGCATGAACATGTCCTAACCTGCTCTGATACCAAACAATGAGGGATGTACCATGCAAAAAATTAACGTAGAGCAATGATTCAATTTTAAGGTGCTTTACTTTTTGAAACAAGTAAGAATAAACTAAGGATGAATATGTAAAGAGTAAAGTAACTACCCGCAAAATATGATTCACTAAGTAAAAAGAAAATAGGATCTTAGGGTTAAGAAATCACTAATTAGAACATGCTCTTTCTGCAACAAAATAAAACTTATAAGAAGGGATGGGTCTGATTAGTAGGCAATGATGGTCTTTATCCTAAAAGATTGGATCATACAACTCCTAGGATGGGCACCTAGAAGAAAAGGCTATGCTCCCGCGGATGTTTCGACTTTCCTTCAGATGGTTCCGAAAGCAAGAAGGACTTTATCTAAGGATTGTAGCACCTTAGCGTCTTAGGGCTGGAAAGCTTGGAACAGGTGTTGGAATGGGTATTTGTTGGGCCTCTCACTCTCTCTCTCATGGAGTGTCAATGCCCAAAAACCTAGAAAAATAGTAGAAGAAGACTCTTTTTTATTAATCATCAATTGTTCTCTACAAGAAGAAGGTAGGATTTTTATAATAAACCCTAACCCTTGAATTTCATGAAAAAAAAAATAAGAGTACCATATTATTTCAAATAAGAAGATAAGCAGCATCTTGAAAAAAAAAAAGAGATCAGGGGATAGCTTTTCAAATAAGGAGATATGCGACATCTTCAAATAAGGAAAAAAGATCAGAAGATGGTGCCAAATTCTGCTTTCTATAAGGGATGGATGGTAAGTCACCTTCCACAGGAGGCTTATTTGCTTTCTTTTATGCTGAGATGACTTTATAGAAATCTTGGGATACCCTAATTGAGTAGATAGTGCCTACTTTGATTGGGATTCTATGTGGGGGCTTATTTACTTCCTTTTATAACTTCATGAAAATCTTGGGATGCCCTAATTGAGTAGATGGTGCCTACTTTGATTGAAATTCCATGTAGCTGCTGAGGTGGCACACTAAATGTGGTCCTTCATGGTCTTGGGTCTTCAACTTCTTACACTTTGACTCAATAAATCTTGACTTGACTCAAAGAAAATTACTAGACTCATACTTGACTCAAATAAAATTACTGGACTCATACTGACAAAACTTAATTATAGGACTTAAAGTCAAACCAAATAAAGTAAGAAATCCATAATGACTCTAGACTTAAATGAATTGATGGTAATTAAAAGTCTAACTACATCAATCAGAAATCCATAATGAGCTCAATAACCTCTGTCTGATCCTGATGCCCGCACCAATTGGTTTACCCTGTTGGCTAAGAATAGCACCAATTCCCATATTAAAAGCATCACAATCAACTTCAAAGACTTGATCAAAATTTGAAAGTGAAAGAATGGGGGTTTAGTGAAAGAATGGAGGCTTCTATGACCTTTTTTTTAGTTCAAAACTCTTTTTTGCTTCATGAGTCCAATTAAAACCATCTCCTTTTAAACATTTAGTGATAGTAGCAACAATCGAACTAAATCCTTTGACAAATCGCCTATAGAATGAGGCAAATCCATGAAAACTCTAAATGTCATGGAGAGTTGTTGGCTCAAGCCAATTTATAATAGCTTCAACCTTGTCTAGATCTATCTTTTGACACAATGTAGCCCAGAAAAATGAGCGAATCTGTGAAGAATCTGCATTTGTTCAAGTTAACATATAAGTTTTGTTCTCGCAAAACATCGAAAACATCATGAAGATGCTACAAGTGTTGCTCTTCACCTTTGCTATATACGAGAATATCATCAAAGTATACAACAATAAATTTGCCAATATAATGTTTAAAAACATGATTCATTAGGCTCATAAATGTACTAGGAGCATTAAAGAGACCAAAAGGCATTATCCATTCATAAAGACCTTCTCATGTTTTGAAAGTAGTCTTTCATTCATCTCTAGATCTCATTTGGATTTGATGATAACCATTGCGAAGATCAATTTTTGAGAATGTATTGGCACCATGAAGTTAGTCTAGCAGATCATCAAGTCGAGGAATGGGGAAGCGATAGCTAATAGTGATCTTATTCATAGCTCTGCTATCTACACACATATGGCAAGACCCATCCTTTTTAAGAACAAGGAGAGCTAGCACAACACAAGGGCTCATGCTTTCCCTTACCAAGCCTTTTGTTAAAAGATCATTCACTTGTCTTTGCAATTCTTCATGCTCCTTTGGACTCATCCTGTAAGATGCTTTATCTAGTAAAACAGCTCTTGGTATAAGATTAATACAATGTTGAATATCCCTCAAGGGTGGAAGATCAGATGGGATTTCTTTAGGAACAACATCATGAAATTCTTCAAGTAACTACTTCATTATAGGAGGTGAAACTCCATAATCTTCATTTTTCTCCAAGACAACAAGAACATAAGCTTCATTGCCCATTTCTAGCTCCTTCCTACATCCTAAGAATGTTAGTAGACTATTTTCCTCCCCTTTAAAAGGTTTGAAAACTTTTTCCAATTTAGAAGGAGCCAAAATGACCTTAATACCATCTTTGACAAAACTATAAGTATTTTTATATCCATTATGAATAGTTTTTCTATCAAATTACCAAGAGCGACCAAGAAGTAAATGACAGGCATCCATGGGAACAACATCATACAAAACTTCATCTTTATAATGTTTACCAATGGAAAATGATACAAGGCAGCACTTGTTTACCTTGATTTCATTGTTTTTCTAGAGCCATGAAAGTTTGTAGGGTTAAGGATGCTCCTTTGTTTTTAAATTTAATTTGTCCACCATGTAAGTAGATACCATATTTTCAAAACTACCACGATCAATTATTACATCATATACTGCCATTTGAAGTGCATTTTGTATGAAAGATATTCTTTCGAAACCAATTAACTTTCATTTCTTCATGTGTAGTGCTCAGACTTTTTTGAACTACAAGAGATTCACGTTGATCAGCATAGGTTAATTCCTCATCTTTAGTTGGACCTTTTGGATTTTTTAGAGATTCCTTATCAAGATCATGATCATATGCTTCTTCAACTAAAGTGATAATTTTGCAATTTGGGCATTCAAAAGCAATATGTCCATATCCTTGGCATTTGAAACATCAACAAGAGTTGTTGCTAATAGAGCTTAATGGTTGTATAGAACTAGCTCCTGCATCTCTTTTAGAAATAGATTTTGAAATAGATTTAGTAGCTTGAACAGACTTAGAAGCAAAATTATTACCTCGATTAGAAGAACCATCATGGATGAAAGATCGAAAACTGCTACCACGAGTCTCCTTTTGTTGCTTTTCTACCTTAAGAGCAAGTTTGCATACATCATTATAACTCCAATAAGGTTGTAATTACACCACATTACCAATCTCAGGCTTCAATCCTCCAAGATAGCAAGCTATAGTTGGCTCCTCTGGTTCAACAATATCACAATTCATCAAGATAAGATGAAATTCAGCAGTATATTCTTCAACAGATATCTCCTTCTGTCTGAAATTGTAAAACTTAAGAAAAACATCGTCTAATTGTTAGGAAGATATTTTCTCTTAAGCTCCCTCTTCATTTTCTCCCATGTTATGATTTTTCTTCTTCCATCATGATCACATTATTTCTTAAGATTTTACCACCATAAAGAAGCATGTTTTCATAGATTTATTGCTATATGTTTGATTTTATAGTGATCAAGTACATCTTTGTAGTCAAAAACTCTTTCAACTGTGTGGAGCCAATCAAGAAATTCATTTGGTTGCATCCTTCCTTCAAATTCTGATAAATCAACTTTGATGTTGAATTCATGATGAAAATTACAATTCCTTACGATTCAAGGTAAAGGAGGAGTAGATTCATTGAATGTTGATTTTGAGCATGATGAAAAAGATTGATATCATCTTCTTCATTATGACCTTGAACATAATGTTGAAGTGGATGACTTTATTCCAAAATTTGCTGGAGTTGTTGAACTTATCTTCTTAGATCATCAATTTCAATATCACGAAGATCCCTTTCATGAGTACCACAACAGATGGCCAACCATGTTAACCAAAGCTCTGATAGCAAATTGATGCTGGGACTCGGGATTGGGATTAAGAGGAATTGAATATAAGCTCACCACCTAAGTTAGAATCTAAGCGATACAGGATAACCACCACCCAAAGAAACATCACTAGGAATATAGGGCTTTAAGAATTCCCCACTCTAAGAAAAATTTACCAAAGAGATACAAGTTTGATAAGAGAAGGAAGATTCTTTCCAATACTTTGTATTAAAATTTTAACTACTCCTCCAATAGCTTACATGATTAGATATTTATAGAAGACTTGAAACAACCCTCCAAGCAAGCATGAGTAAATTATAAATATTATCTAAAGACTTTAAGATATTATTAGATTATTATGCTCATTTAAAATCATGGAGAAATGAAAAGACTAGAGAAGATAGAAGGATTTCTTTCTATTCTCGAGTAAATGAGACTGCATAACCCTTCTTGAGAAAATCCATCAGAACTTTTTGGAAAAAAAACTCCAAATCAGGATCCATAAATGCTTTGGAATCCTGACTTGTTAAGCTTTCCAAGGATATTACTTGTCTAGCAAAAGTTTAGAAAATAACTCCAGATTTAATTTGAAGATCAGTCCTTGAAAAGGAGTCTTGAATACTTGGAAAACTAAGAGACCATTGAAAGCATCTTTAATCCTTTTAGTTCCTAAGTCATTACCATCAAAGAGGACACTCCTATGTCAATCATTTTGTGACAGCACACAAAAAAAAAAAAAGATTCTTATTTCAAATAAATAAACTTTTTTCTCATTACATTTGAGGGAGAGCACTACCCTCCCATATTGTATGAGGGGCAATGATCAGTAACAATTATAGTGAAGTGTGATATTGATAATGCATGCACTCTTTTTGAACTTAATTCAATGCTCTAACACCACTCTATATTATATACCATATATATATATATATATAGAGAGAGAGAGAGAGAGAGAGAGAGAATGAGTGTGCTTTATATCTAGATGATAAAGATTTCATACCAATAATTTTGACTCTTTTTGACGAAGCCATTAATAATAAAATTTTTAAAAATAAAGCATTAAAAATAATTATTAATATTTATTAACTATATTTTTAAATTATTATGAGTGTTTAATATTTGTTTGATAACTAAATTAATATAATACTTTTAAAATAATAAATAATAAATAATATTATATAATACCTTTAAAATTTTTACTAAATATTATAAAATCACTTAAAATTGTTTTACATCTCTTAAAATGCTTTTTGGCCCTCTAAAAGCTCAATCAAATAGATGTTAAGCTATTAAATATGATCTATTACCTCTAAAATATTTAAACATCGAGAATCATATGTTCTAGAGACTCTTAGCTTGTGTATTTAATAATAATAAAAAAAAGATCAACTAAAGTTATATTTGGCATCATGATTACTTTATTTTTAAACAAATAAAGACAATATTTTCATTTTCATTTTTTTATATTTTTGATAATAGTGATATATTTGGTTGTTTATGTTACTTTTTATTTTTTATAATCTAATAACAAAATAATATTTTTTATTTTTTATCACATGAATACCAAACATGTCTAGGGTGCTTCTGGGGTAGTGGATGGAGCCAGAGATGTGAATCCTCCACTAATCATTGATTACGATGGCCTCCCGGTCGTAGGTGATGCCACATTGCACGGTAGGGAAGAGAAGAGGAGCAGCAGCAGGGAGGAGATGTGTTGACCTCATATTAATTTTGATGATCATAAAATAATTAAGTATGATACTAATGATCTTGTGGTTGAGTTAAACAAATTTTAGGTGAATCATTAAGATGATGTTACTACGAATTGGATTACTCTACAAATCAAAAGAAAGGTATTATAAAGGTAAATAAAGGTAATGTGGTTGTATTTTTTCAAGTCCAAATGTTTTTCAAAAGGACAAATGAATTTATATTCAAATGGAGCATTCATTTTACAATGAATCTATATTTTAATTTTTTAAATGGACTTTTGCTTCAAATGAGTATTTGTTTTATAAATGACTAGAACTACCTTTGTATGAACTCTTATATTGTTTCTTATAGCATGAGACTAATATTTTAAATGAGCCAATGGATTTGTTTTCCAAATGTTCATTCATTTTTTAAATTGCTAAAATGTTCTTTGGATGAATCCCCTTGTCAAAGTTTTATCCTAAAGCATCCATTTCCCTGAAGATTTAAATTTCCTTTGAAATCCTCTTAAAAAGGCAAAGAACTCTTGATTCTAGTTGACTGAGACTTTGTTTAGTCAACAGAAATGTTATTTGGCCGAATCATGCTGAATTCTAGTTAACTAAACTACATTTCCAGCTAACTGGATTCCCTGGTAAGCTGCCAGGCCGATTGCTATCATTTTCTAGTTAGCTGGGTTGCTTTCTAGCTAACTGGATTGCCTGGTTAGTCATCTGGTGAATGCTGCTCAAATCTAGTTAACTGGATAGTGTTTTTAGTTAACTGGATTTTCTATAAAGGTGTCTAGTCGAACCATGCTCAAATCTAGTTAATTGGACAATATTTTTAGCTAACTGGATTTCCTGTAAGGTGCTTGGGCCATGCTCATGTTGAAACTAGTCAACTAGAGTTCATCTTCAATTAACTAGATTGGAAGAATTTTCCTGGCCAAACTTCACTTTAAAATAGCTAACTGGATTTTTCTTCCAGCTAGCTAAGCTTCATGAAACTTCTTCTTGGCCGAATCTTGTTGAAAACAAGCTAACTGGATTAATTTCTAGCTAGCTATTTTTCTCTGCACAGTTAACTGGCCAAACCTTATTGAAAACTAGCTAATTAGGATTGATTCTTAGCTAGCTACTTTTCCCTGTGAGTTAACTAGCTCATATTTCAGCTAGCTACCTTTCATGCAAGCTAACTAGTTTGGGCTTTTAGCCAGCTATTTTCCCTGAACAAATGCTTGGCCAAACATTATTTGAAATAGCTAACTGGATTGAAAATCTAGTCAACCAGACTTGGCTCCCTCATGCTCTTGGCTGAGCGTTCTTGTGATCCAGCTGACTGGAATCAAAATCCAGTCAACCAAACAATGTCCCTAGCTGACCGGACTTGCTTCCTCGTCTCTCCTTAGACCGATTGCTTCATGGGCTCAGCTAACTGAGGCTTGCACTCAGCTGACTGAGGTCTATCTATCTTGGAAAAGCCATGAACTTTCATGAGTCCAGCTAACTAGAGCATTCCTCCCGTTTTCTAATGCTTACCTTCTTGGCAAGAAAATGAAGCCCTCTTCCATTTTGGCTGCTATCAGATCATTTAATGCTTTGGAAAATTTCTCCAACAGTCATCTTTACTCCCATTTTTCCCTTCTTTAATTTTATTTCATTTCTAATGCAGCTATGTTCAGAAAGAAAGAAAGGTGAACAGTAAGAGATTCATTGCATACATCCGTGCTGTTCAAAGAGAAAGAAAGGAAGCTCTCCTTTGAATACGTGAGTATTATTGAAGATCATTGATTGCCCATCCTTGTTGAATCATTAAAGCTTCCAAAAGGATTCAAAGCTTCAGCTACTTCCAAAGGAGACTCCATTTATTGTTGAAGATCTTTTGAAGAAGAAGCTCATTTGAGGAGTTATCTTCATTCTTGTAAAGTATTTATTTCTGAATATCTGCTCATTATAGGAGCTTTTTTTAAAATATTTTCTGAACTTGTTTGAATATTGTAAAGGATTGGGTTTAACCCTTGGTAATTTATGGTAAGGCTTCCTTGTGCCCGTAAACAAAAGGACTAGCTGGGAAGGCTAGGGGTAAGGCTTCCTTGTGCCCGTAAACAAGAGGACTAGCTGGAAAGGCTAGGGTTAGGCTACCTTGTGCCTGAAAATAAGATGACTAGCCGGGGAAGGCTAAGGTTGTAATCGTTGGTAATACGATTGGAGTAAAATTTTTAAAAGATTTTTGGGGAGTGGACGTAGGTGCTGGGTTGGCACTGAACCACTATAAAAATTTATGTATTTTGATTACTTGCATAATTTCGTAATAATTTTGTGTTCAATCACTACACCACTGATGATTAAATTTTGATTTATTAAAAGCATATTACTGTAATTTATTTTTTAAAATACCCAATTCACCCTCCTCTTGGGTTGCTACATCTGGGCAACAAGTGGTATCAGAGCCGTGCTCCTGATCTCTTTTGCTTTAATTAGCTTGGAGCCAATGATCATTAGCAATCCAAATGGGATCTATTTTGACTGAGGGATAGTCAACTAATAGACCATCTTTGTTCAATGAAATAAACTACACTTATTGGAAAGCACGTATGAAAATTTTTATACAAGCACTAGATTATGATTTATGAGAATCATAATTAATGGACCTCATACACCCACCATCAAGACTAATGGTCTTGACATCCCAAAACTAGAAATGGAATGGGATGAGCAAGATAAGAAATTAGATCAATTGAATGCCAAAGCCATGAATGTATTATATTATTATTTAGATGTCAATAAATTTAATCATATTTTTACATGCATATCTGCTAAAAAATTTGGAATAGACTTGAAGTTATCCATGAGGGTATCAATCAAGTTAAAGAATCTAGAATAAATATGCTTGTACATGAATATGAATTGTTTAAAATGGAATCATATGAAAGCATTGGTGATATGTTCACAAGATTCACTAACATTATTAATGAGCTAAAAAGCCTAAAAAAATCTTATACTAATGATGATCTTGTTAGAAAGATTTTGAGATCCTTGCCTAAGTCTTGGAAGGCCAAGGTTATTGCAATTCAAGAAGCCAAGGACCTTAATACACTATCACTTGAAGAATTAGTTGGTTCATTGATGACTCATGAGCTTCAGCAGCAACAACATAATGATGAAGAACAGTCCAAAAAGAAGAGGATGTTGGCATTAAAGAGTGTAGCCCTAAATGATAAAAATGAGAGCACCTTAAGTGAAAGTGATGAGAAAAATGATCTGGATCTCATTACAAGAAAATTGAAGAAATTCATGAGAAAGAAATTTGAAGAAAGAAAGAGAGCATTAATGAAAGGAGGGCCAAGCAATAAAAAAGAATATGAAGTAATTTGTTATGAATGGAACAAACCGAAACACTACAAGCTAGATTGTCCATATCTAAAGAAAGGCTCCAAGAAATTAAAAAAAAGCTATGGTAGCTACATGGAGCGATAGTGATGCATCAAGCTTCGAAGAAGATGAGAAGAATGAAGAAGAAAATCTTTGTTTGATGGCTGACAATGGAGAGGTAAGCCCGGCTTCTTAGATGATTTTACATTCAATGAATTGCATGATGCATTTTATGAATTAATTGATGATTTTGTAAATCTCAGTTCAAAAAATAAAGATTTAAAAAATTAAGTTCAATATCTTACTTTAGAAAAGAACAAACTATTAGAAGAAAATGAATTTTTATTACAAGAAAACAAGAATTTAAAAAATCAAGTAGATAGATTGAAACCTGTTATAGATAAATTTACTTTAAGCTCAAATAAATTAGAAATGATTCTTAATAGTCAAAGAGCTATTTATAACAAAGCCAGTCTTGGATATGATCCTTTAAAAAGATAAAAGTTTTTAAAAAATATTTATGTGCATGCTAATGATTCTACTAAAATTATATATTTCAAATATGGTAAACCTGGACACAAAGCATATATATGTTACACATACAATGTTAGAACGATATGGGTTCCGAAAGGAACTATTTTAGCTAACCCCAAAGGACCCAAGAAAGCTTGGGTACCTAAAAGTAAGACTTGATATTATGGATGCAGTATGTCTTGCAACCCAAGCAACTAAAAGAAAATGGTACTTGAATAGCGGATGCTCAAGACACATGATGGGTGATGAATCTCAATTCATCACTTTGAACACAAATGATGGAGGAGTGATTACCTTTGAGATAATGGCCAAGGTAACATTATTGGCATTGATAAAATTGATATCACTCCTTCTACTTTTATTGATAATATCTTGCTTATAAATGGATTGAATCATAACTTGCTTAGCATTAACTTGCTTTAGTGATAAAGATTTTAAAATTGTTTGTTGAATTATCTCTTTGCATAGTTACAAATCTTGCTGTTGATTGTATAAAATCCATTGGTCATAGGTATAGTAATGTTTATATTGTTAATGACCAATATATTGAATGTCTAATTGTCATGAATACTAAAATTGATAAATCTAATTATGGCATCATAGACTTGCTCATGCCAGCGTGGATTTGGTTTCTAAATTATTCAAAAATGATTTGGTTAAAGGTTTGCCAAAATTAAATTTTGAAAAAGATAAGATTTGTGATGCATGCAAATTTTTAAAAAATTAACTAGAATTTCTTTAAGTCTAAAAATATGATTTTAACTTCTAGACTTTTAGAACTTTTGCATATGAATTCGTGACTATTGATAATTTTCTTGATTTAATGAGTTTTATTCTTAGCTAGCAAAAATAAAGCATTTTTAGTTTTTCTAAAGACTCCTTAGAAGAATTTCAAATGAAAAAGGTTTTCCTATTTTATCTATTAGAAGTGATCATAGAAAGGAATTTAAAAATTGATACTTTAAAAAATCTTGTAATGAATATAGGACCTTATGTTCATGTTATATTTGATGAGTCTAACGATCTTCCATTAAGGAAGAGAAAGGTTTTGAATGACATAGATGAAATTGAAAGTCAAGTCAAGAAGCTCACCTTGTATTCAATGATACAAGCGATACATGAAGAAAAAATTCAACATGATGAACCCCAAGGTAATGCTGAATTTAAAAGAAATGAAGGTATATCCATAATCACCCTAAAGAGCTAATATTAAGAGATCTATCTCATGATATTAGGAGTATATCATAATTTAGAGATGCATGTAATAATTTAGCTTTATAGAGCCTAAATGACATGCATGATAAACTAAATGGGTATTTAGAAATTAATTAGATGGGCATGGTAATTTCATTAAAAATAAAGCAAGATTGATAGGTAAAGAATATAATCAAAAGGAAGATATTGATTTTGATGAAACACATGCTCATAATTGCTAGACTAAAGGCTATTATATCACTCTTGTATTTATATCTTGTTTGATTTTTAAATTATATTAAATAGTTATTGAGAGCATTTTTCTTAATGGATATATTGTTGAACAAGTGTTTGTTGATCAACAACCCAATTTTAAAAATTGCATATTTTCAAACCATGTATTTAAATTGAACAAAGCTTTATATGATTTGAAACAAGTACTCCAGGCTTGGTATGATAGGCATAGTAAGTCCTTGATCAGTAATAAATTTATTAGAAAAAATATGGATAAAACATTATGTAAATGATGATATGTTGATAATGAAAATTTATATTAATGATATTATATTTGGTACTACTAATGATTCTTTGAGCCAAGATTTTGGTAAGCTCATGCAGGAAGAGTTTGAGATGAACATGAGGGATGAACTCAATTATTTTCTTGGACTTCAAATCAAGCAAACAAAGAAGGAGATCTTCATAAGCCAATTCAAGTACATCAAGAAAATCTTGAAAAAATTTGGTATGGAGAAATCCAAATGTATCGGTAACCCTATGAGCTCATTGTGTAGATTATATGGCACAGATAGAAATATTGATCTGAAACCTTACAGAAGCATGATTGGTATTAGTTTGATTTCTATACTTCTTGTTTGACATGATTTTATTGAAAGACTTGGATCATGATATGCCCACTTTATCAATGGTACCAGTGGTATCATTTTTTGATCATATCTTATAATAATTTGCTTATGTATGAAATGAAAAAGACTTGATAGAGGTGATGCACATGTTGTTGTAATATCTTGTTTGTATGTCATCTATGTAAGAAACCTTATGTTATCTTATGAAATATGTAATTGAAATGTGGTGTTTGCTATAGAAGGTCTATGTATTTTTCATATTTCATTGAGATTAGCATGATACATTTATAAAATACTTGGATTATATGATAGTAGTATCATTTCTTGCATAAAATTCTTATTGCATATAGATCAAATTTAAAATATTAAGGGGAGAAGAATGTAAGCATATATGAACTTAAACATTTTTTGTGGTATCTATCTCGATATGTTTTTAAATTAGTAAGGGGGAGAAGAAACCTGATTGAATAATTGGCTACTTTGATGCATTAAGCACTGTGATGTATTAAGTATTAAATATTTTATTGTTATAAGTGCTTTGATGTATGAAAGTGGTATCAACTCTTATATGTGGCAAACAAAGATTTGAATGCATTTTCTTATTAGTATCAACTCTTATATGCGTAGATCTTCATTTCGTCCATCTATCTTTTTCTCTTCTAATGAAGATTAACTTTTTATGATATGAACTTTGCTGGACTTCAATGTACTTTGTATTAAAATTATAAACCTTGTTGTATGTTTGAAAATATATTTTGGATTAAGCCCGTAACTTATTAATTTGTATTATGTACATATGCTTTTTAATGCATTATGAATGCTTAATATTTTTCCTTGATGAATGCTTATTTGTGAATATTCTTTCATCTCTTTTTGATTAATGACAAAAAGGGGGAGAGATTAGGATAAACTTCATTTACATTCATGAAAGAGAATAGCATATAAAGAAAAAAGTATATACATTAATGGGGGAGAGAATTATTTCATACATTTCCTTCTATATGCTTAATGGTTTTGTCATCCTCAATAAGAGAAGATTGTTGACCTCATATTGATTTTGATAATCACAAAATAATTAAGTATGATACTAATGATCTTATGGTTAACTTAAACAAATTTTAGATGAATCATCAAGATGATGTTACTATGAATTGGATTACTCTACAAATCAAAAGAAAGGTATTACAAAGGTAAAATAAAGGTAATGTGGTTGTATTTTTCAAGTTCAAATTTTTCAAAAGGGCAAATGAATTTGTATTCAAATGGAGCATTCATTTTACAATGAACCTATATTTCAATTTTTTAAATAGACTTTTGCTTCAAATGAGTATTTGTTTTACAAATGACTAGCTAGAACTACATTTTATGAACTCTTATATTGTTTCTTATAGCATGAGACTAATATTTTCAAATAAGCTAATGGATTTGTATTTCAAATGTTCATTCATTTTTTCAAATGGCTAAAATGTTCTTTGGATGAATCCCCTTGTCAAAGTTTTATCCTAAAGCATCCATTTCCCTAAAGATTTAAATTTCCTTTGAAATCCTCTTAAAATGGCATAGAACTCTTTGATTCTAGTTGACTGAGACTTTGTTTAGTCAACTGGAATGTTATTTGGCCGAATCATGCTGAATTCTAGTTAATTGAACTGCATTTCCAACTAACTGGATTCCTTGGTAAGCTGCCTAGCCGATTGCTACAATTTTTTAGTTAGCTGGGCTACTTTTCTAGCTAACTGGATTGCCTAGTTTGTCATCTAGCCGAATGCTACTCAAATCTAGTTAACTGGACAATGTTTTTAGCTAACTGGATTTCCTATAAAGGTGTCTGGCCAAACCATGCTCAAATCTAGTTAACTAGATAATGTTTTAGTAACTGATTTCCTGTAAGGTGTCTGGGCCATGCTCATGTTGAAACTAGTCAACTAGAGTTCATCTCCAGTTAACAAGATAGGAAGAATTTTCTCCCTGGCCGAACTTCACTTCAAAATAGCTAACTGGATTTTGCTTCTACCTAGCTAAGCTTCATGAAACTTCTTTGTGGCCGAATCTTGTTGAAAACAAGCTAACTGGATTAATTTCCAGCTAGCTATTTTTCTCTGCATAGTTAACTGGCCGAACCTTATTGAAAACTAGCTAACTGGGCTTGATTCTTAGCTAGCTACTTTTTCCTGTGAGTTAACTGGCTCGTATTTCAGCTAGCTACCTTTCCTGCAAGCTAACTGGTTTGGGCTTTCAGCTAGCCATTTTCTCCTGCACAAAGCCTACCGAACATTATTTGGAAATAGCTAATTAGATTGAAAATCTAGTCAACCAAACTTGGCTCCCTCATGCTCTTGGCTGAGGGTTCTTGTGATCCAGCTGACTAGAATCAATATCCAGTCAACCGAACAATGTCCCTAGCTGATCAGACTTTCTTCCTTGTCTCTCCTTGGACCGATTGCTTCATGGGCTCAGCTAACTGAGGCTTGCCCTCAGCTAACTGAGGTCTATCTATCTTGGAAAAAGCTGTGAACCTCCATGAGTCCAGCTAACTAGACCATTCCTCCAATTTTCTAATGCTTACCTTCTTGGCAAGAAAACGAAGCCCTCTTCCATTTCAGCTGTTGTCAAATCATTTAATGCTTTAGAAAATTTTTCCAACAGTCATCTTTACTCCCATTTTGTCCTTCTATAATTTTGTTCCATTTCTAATGGCTAGTTTTGCATATCAAACACTTTAAATAACCATGATGTCAACGAGAAAAAGAAGAGAGCAGAAAGAAAGGTGAACAGTAAGAGATTCATTGCATACATCTATGTCGTTCAAAGAGAAAGAAAGGAAGCTATGTGAGTGCTATTAAAGATCTTTGATTGCTCATCCTTGCTGAATATTAAAGCTTCCAAAAGGATTCAAAGCTTCAGCTACTTCCAAAGGAGACTCCATTTATTGCTGAAGATCTTTTGAAGAAAAAAGCTCATTTGAGGAGTTATCTTTATTCTGTAAAGTATTTATTTCTAAATATCTGCTCATTATAGGAGCTTTATTTTGAAATATTTCTGAACTTGTTTGAATCTTGTAAAGGGTTGGGTTTAACCCTTGATAAGTTGTGGTAAGGCTTCCTTTGCCTGTAAACAAGAGAACTAGTGGGAAGGCTAGGGGTAAGGCTTCCTTGTGCCCATAAATAAGAGGACTAGCCGGAAACTAGGAGTTTGGCTATCTTGTGCCTGAAAATAAGAGAACTAACTGGGAAAGGCTAGGGCTTGTAATCATTGGTGATACGATTAGAGTAAAATTCCTAAAGGATTTTTAGGGAGTGGACGTAGGTGCTGGGTTGGCACTAAACCACTATAAAAATTTTATGTTTGTTATTGCTTGCATAATTTCTATGATAATTTTATGTTCACATCACTACACCACTACCGATTAAATTTTGATTTGTTAAAAGCACATTACTATATAATTAATTTTTAAATACCAATTCATCCCCTCTTGGGTTGCTACATCTGGGCAACAAGATGGACGGCAGTGAGTTTTTAACTCTCATTGCTCTATGGCGGCCGGACTTCACCCAGATCTCGCTCTCACCGCTTTACCTTCTTCTCCTTTCCCTCTCTTTTCTTGCTGGGGAGGGAAAGAATTGGTAGTGGAGGAATGTAAGCCGTGAGAAGCACAGCACTTGGTAGTGAAGAGAGAGAGAGAGAGAGGGGAAAGAAGGGTGGACTAGTCCTCTAGTCTACCAAATTGTCCAACTATTTTCTCTCTCTTGGATGGAGTGAGAGGCAGCGCTAGGTAAAGAGGAGAGTTGTGTTAGGTAAACATAAAACTCGTCAGAACCCTTAAAACATGAATCTGATAAATCAAATTATGAAGGGCTCGGACTCTCCGTTAAGACGCATTGCATCTGCCTCTGGATGTTTAAAAAAATGGGTAAGGGTTGCCACACAATGCTTGGGTGCGATGATAAGTGAGCAAGGGTTCCTACACTACAGATAATTGCAAATAAATTAAAGAAGTTATCCATGATAGTCAGCTTAGAGTAGCAACATGAAACATAGAAATACTAACAGATAAAACTGTGAAGATAGTGGACACTATGATTAGGAGAAAAGTAAATATAATATACTTACAAGAGACTAAATGGGTAGATAAAAAATCTAAAGAAATAGAGAATACATGATATAAATTATATTACACTGAAAAATATAAAAATAAAAATGGATTAGGAATAATTGTAGATAAAAATTTTAAGAATATGTTGTTAAGGTAACTAGAAAAGAAGATCGGATTATATCACTAAAACTTATAATTAAGAATAATATAATTAACATAATTAGTGCATATGCACCATAAGTAGGATTAGACCAACAAACTAAGATATAATTTTGGGAAGACAGATAAAGTAATCAAAAAATATATAAGAAAAAAAATATATTTGGAAGAAATTTTAATGGACATGTAAGTAAAACAAAAGAATGGATATAAAATTATACATGAAGGATATAAATTTGAAGATAGGATTGAAGCCAGCCTGAGCTTATTAGATTTTAGTGGTATATGATCTAACAATAGCAAACACTTGTTTCAAAAAGAAAGATGAATATTTAATAATATTTAAAAGTAAATCTAATAAAAGTCAAATAGATTTTTTTTAACTAGAAAGATAGATAAAATAATATGCAAAACTGTAAAGTTATTCAGAAAGTTTAACATCACAACATAGCAATGGTAGCAGATATATGGATAAAAATAAAATTTATAGTAAATATAAAACTATTAATTTAAAATTAAATGGTAGAATTTGAAAGGAAAAAAATTAGAATTATTTTAAAAAAAGTTAGTAAGAGTAATGACTATGAATATAGATAGTGATCTCAACTTAATGTAAAAAAAAAACTAAATGCATAAAAAAAATAGCAAAAAAATTCTAGAAGAATCAAAAGGACTAGAACTAGTAGGAAAGGAAACTTGGTGATGGAACAAAGAAGTTCAAGCTGCCATCAAGCTTAAAAGAATAAACTATAAAATTTAGCAAGAGGCTAAGGATGAAGAAAGTCTTAAAAAGTATAGGAATGCAAAGAAAAAAGCTAAAAAAGCAGTAAGTAATGCTAAACTTAAAGCCTATGATGATTTATATAATAGACTAGATACGAAAGAAGATGAAAAGACTATATATAAATTAGCAAAACTAAGAGAAAAAAATATAAAAGATCTTGACTATATTAAATGTATTCAGAATGAAGCTGAAAGAGTTTTAGTAAAAGAAGAAGAGAAAAAATAATAAAAAAGTTATTTTAAAAAATTATCAAATAAAAATAATTTGATAAATTTAAGGGTAGAAGAATGTGATGACTTAGGAGTAATAAATGAGCATAAATTTTTTCATAGATTTAGCATGATTGAGGTTAAAAAGGCTTTAAGTAAAATAAAAAATGCAAAGGCATTAAGACCAGATGCGATCCCTATTAAGGTTTAGGAGGAAATTGGAGTCATATAATTAACTAATTTATTTAACAGAATTGTAGCAACTAAAAGAATGTTGAATGATTAAAGAAAAAGCATATTAATACCCGTATACAAAAATAAAGAAATATTCAAAACTATGTAAATTATAGAGGGATTAAGCTGATGAGTCATCCAATAAAATTATGAGAGAGAGTAATAGAAAATCGATTAAGAGCTAAAACTTTAGTGTCAATTAATAAATTTAATTTATACCTAAAAGATCGACCATAAAAACTATTTATTTATTAAGAAGAAATAAAAAGATATAGAGAAAAGAAAAAAGACCTTTATATGGTCTTTATTGATTTGGAGAAAGAATATGAAAGTACATAGAGAAATAATATGTTGGATTTTAGAGAAAAAAAAAGAGTTATCAAAAGGTACATAGAATTAATAAAAGATATATGATAGAGCAATAACTATTGTTAAAACAACAATAGAGAAACTAGTGAGTTTTTAATTACTATAGGTTTACATCAAGGATCTGCCTTAAATCCGTATCTTTTTGCATTAGTTATGGACGAATTAACTAAACATATTCAAAATGATATATCATGGTATATATTATTTGCAGATTATATAGTATTAATGAAACTAAATCTAGAGTAAATGTTAAGCTAGAGATTTGAAGAGAGGCTTTAGAATCTAAAAGTTTTAACATTAGTAGAACTAAAATTGAATACATAAAATGTAATTTTAGTGGAAGTAAAAATATAAATAAAGAAACAGTAAAGATTGCAAGCCAAGAGATATCAAGGAGTAAAAAATTTAGGTATTTAAGATCAATTATCCAACAATAAGGTGAAATAGGCGAATATGTGAATCATAGAGTTAAAGCAGATAGATTAAGTGAAGGAGTGCTTTGCGAGTATTATATGATCAGCGCATATCATTAAAATTGAAAGAAAAATTAATAAAACTGCTATTAGGCCAACTATGCTACATAAATAGAGTGTTAGGCAATATTGAAATAATATATGAATAAATTAATTGTAAAAAATGCATATGTTAAGATGGATATGTGGTAAAACTTTAAAAGATAGAATTAGAAATAAACATATAAGAGAAATGATAGGAATAGCCCCAATTGAAGATAAAATAAAAAAAATTAATTACGGTGGTTTGGACATATACAACGTAGACCTTTAGATGCTCCAGTTAGAAAGAATAATCTTTTGACAATTCATAGTAAGGATATAGATAGAGGTAGACCTAAACTAATATGGATAGAAATAATTAAAAAAGATAACTATTTGTAATTTAAATATCGACTTGGTCTGAATAGAATATAGTGGAGAAAGCAAATTCATGTAGCCAACCCCATGTAGTTAGGAAAAGGCTTAGATGAGTTGAGTTGATTTGAGTTGAGATGAATACCAAACATCAAGCAAGAGTAATTGATAAAATATTGTTTCCAAAGAAATAACTATACCAAACATCAAGCAAGAGTAATTGATAAAATTATTGTTTCCAAAGAAATAAGTTAACCTCCAATAAGTAATTAGTTAATCTTTCTTTAGCCACATGTTCTTTATAAATCAACAACTAGTTTTATCAGCAATAATTTTCTATTGTGACCATTGAAATGATTGTTAGACATGTTTAATGCATGCAAGAAGATGCGTGGCTCATCCAATCCATGAGATTTTTCCTCTTTATAATATACTAAGAAGAAAAGTTCAGCAAAAATATAGTTACAGATCGTCAAAACATCTTATCCTTTTTCAAATTTTCCATGTAATGCAAGTTTCATGCTAAGTTTTCTGGAAAATAAACGAATGAAAACTCAACTCAAGCAATAGGTTTCTCCCACTCAACCAATGGATGGATATTAGGAAGCTATGGAATATGTGGCATCGCCGTAGAGATTTTAACTGACTAGAAAACTGACCAACGACTCCCCGCTAATTTTGGAATTCATAAAATCAATATTGGACTTTTCGTGAATCGACTTGTTCTAGCTTCGGAGACGATCAAGTCAGCCAAAGAATTCCTCTAATAATCTGACCTGGAACGGCCGCCCTTTCAGCTTGCCCCATCTGCTCTTGCTCTGTGTGAAAGAATTTTACAAATCAGACTGTTAATATACAAATTATAGGCAAATTTTATGTCTTGAATATTCTTCCATTTATATATAGGTAATATTATTTCATTTATATATAAGCAGATTTTATACCCTAAATAGTCTCCCATTTATGCATGTAAATATTCTTCAAATATACTCTTTCTATGTTTAGCTACCTTATACTCCTATTTAAACCACATAATAGGTTGTATATGTACACACAAAAGTTATATATGAAATTCTCTCAACTTCTTCTATCATTATTCTCTCAATTTCTTCTATCATAGTATCAGAGCTATCTTTAGAAATTTGTTGGCTTCTATTACAAATTCTGCCTCTATTATCATCTTTTTAATCTAGTTTGTCTTTTTTTTTTTTCCTTCAGCATCGTGTAAGGGTTGTGGGCAGCCCTTGGGAAGAGAGAACTTCTTTCTTTGTATCCTTTTCTTAGATAGAAAAAGGTTGGGGACATTTCCCCATAAGTTTGGTGTCTTGTGTGCTTGGCATTGTTCAAGAGTTGTGCATTTGGGCGTGCGCTTCCGGAAGAAGTGGCCGTGAAAGTTTGGGCATTCTTGGCCTCTATCGCACTCATCTAGGAATAGTTCAAAGGAGGAGGCTACTAGTAGTACCCCGAGCTATTTGACCCAATAGGTGTTTGGTAGGGATATCAGGGTGCACCATCAAGGAAAGCTATCGGTAGTACCTTGGTACATTGGACCCAATTACTTACGTCGTGGAAGAGATATACGCCGCCAAGAGGGTTGATCGTGGCTACTTAAGGAGAGGCTGACTTGGATAGGTTCTCAAGTGCCGCATGAGGAAGGGACAAGAAAAAAAAAATCTCCCTTTCCTAATGGCTACTTCTAATTTTTAACGACCTACTACTCCATCAATTTTGCAACCAATTACTATTATTTTTATGGAAGCAATTATGATTATGGGCACAAGAAATGTGCAGCTTTCTAAAAGATTGTCTCCTTTGACATTATGTTACTAGTGAGGTTCTTTCCCCTATCAAAGAAGCTAATGAAGATGACTCCAAATTTATTGAAGGACGGGATCAATGGCATGGCAAAAACCATTAGATCTTAACATGATTGCGCAATACTTGCCTACCTAGCATTAAGGGTAATTTTTATTATTTTAATACTACACATGAGGTTTGGCTCTTTACTAAGAACCATTATTATGTTTCTAACGATGTTCATCAATTTTAACTTTATCGTCGCCTTCATCGGCTTCAGCAATAATCACATCAGATCATTCATGGCTATGTTTTCGAACTTCAGATAATATAGGATCAATTAGCCATCTGTGAACCTAAATGGCATGATTTGCATCTACTAATCTTTACTTGGACCTTCAAGGTCGACAACATGTTTGGCATCTTCTTATGACTCTTTGTCTAGAATTTGAGTCTATTAGTGCTTCACTTCTTCATCGTAGTCCCTTGCCCAAATTGGATATTGTCATTCGAGAATTACTTTTTAAAGAAACTCATCTTAAAATACTTTGTGTTGAACGCTCTTTGCCATCTACTGATGCCATCCTTACCACACCTTTAAGTTCTTTTTCTCCATATATTTCTCAGTCTAATATTGCTTTGGCTACTCCTACAGGTTTTTCTTGCACTATTACTTATAATTATTGCAAAAGATTCTATCATATCAAAGCTAATTGTCGTAAGCGACCTCAGAATCAATAAACTTCTAGGTCTGGCAATACTATTCATTCCTATATAAGCACTTTGAGATTTGGACTTTTTACTGCCACTGCTGCTGCTATTGAGGGACCTTCTGACCCTACCTCTCCAAAATTCATACTTCAGGATTTCAGACTATTATCCAACAGTTACAATCTTCCTCTGGTATGTCTTCTCCATGTGCTCTCTCTGTTACTCTAGGTACACCTTCCTCTTAGTTTTTTATTCTGCTTGTTGTAATCACATGACATTTGATTCTTTTTTATTTTCTTCTATGTTAGTTCCCACTATTCTGCCTATTGTTCATACTGCTGATAGTTCTGCTTTATCTATTAAGAATATAGGCACTATTTCTACTTTCAATATCTCTTTAGCTGATACATTCTTTATTCCTAAACTATTCCTAAATCTCATTTCTATTGGTCAATTATGTGAACTTGGTGTTGACTTATGTTTTTTGAGTATTGGTTGTATTGTGCAGGATCCACGAATGAAGGCAATCCTTGGAACAGGGTGTAAAATGGGCCAATTGTATGAGCTTGAATCTCTCTATCTACCATCTAGTCTTGCAGCTATTATTGTTTCTTATACTATTTGGCATTCTTGTTTAAGACATGTTTCTTGTTCTAGGCTTCACTCTTTAATTTCCAATGGTTATTTAGGAGATGTTAGCAATGAACAATTTGATTGTGTTTTTTGCCAGTTATCCAAACATCATGCTTTGCCTTTCTATTCCAATGACACTATTCTATTGCCCCTTTTGATTTAGTTCATTCAGACATTTGAGGACCCGCTCCTCATCCCACTATGGGTGGTTCTCATTATTTTATAATTTTGTGGATAATTTTTTCATTATACATCGATTTATCTTTTGACACACAGGTTTGAATTGTCTCATGTTTATATTATGTTTGCCTCTATATTAAAAACTCAATTTTCTTGTCTATTAAAATCCTTCACACTAATAATGCTATGGAATATAAAGACTCCATCTTATTTTAATTTTTATCTCAAAAGGGCACTATTGTACATCAATCTTGTCTAGGCACATCTCAACAAAATGGCAGAAAAGAACGCAAACATCGACATATCCTAAACACTGTTAGAGCCCTTCTTATCTCTTCCTCATGTCCCGAATCTTTTTGGAGGAAAGCTGCACTTACTGTTGTTTACACTATCAACCGAGTTTCCACTTTGTTATTGGTGATGTTTCTCCTTATGAACATTTATATGGTCATACACCTAATTATCAATCTCTTCGTGTCTTTAGTAGTGCATGCTTTGTTCTTCCCCAACCTCATAAACACACAAAATTAAAACATAGAGCTCAATTACTTGTTTTTTAGGATATGGGATTGAGCATAAGGGCTACCATTGTTGGGATCCTCTCTCTCAGTGACTTCGTATTTCTCGTCATGTTACATTCTGGGAACATAAAATGTTCTCTAGTCTTTCTTCATTTAAGGTTCCAACTATTTCTTCTTTTCTCTAACCAATCCCTCTATTATCTTTTCTGATAATTCTTTTATAGGTTCATTTAGCTCAGACAACATTGGCTCATATACACCTGTTCCAGATGATTTATCATCGCCTCAGGATCCTAGTTCTTCTACATCTATTGATCCCTCCTCCTCATATAGTTCATCATCTATTCCATCCTCTCCTCGTCTTAGTACTCATGTAAGACAACCTTCTATCACTCTCCATGATTATATTGTTATTCCATCCTTGTTTTCCTATATGAACCTAAAACTTATCGTGAGGCTAGTACAACCTTCTCTGGCAGAAAGCTGTGGCGGAAGAACTTCAAGCTCTTACAAGTACTCATACATGGGATATGGTAGCATTGCCACCTGAGAAGTCTATCATTGGTTGCAAATGGGTCTATAAAATTAAGACTCAAACAAATGGTTCAGTGAAATGTTACAAGGCAAGACTTATGGCTAAAGGTTTTATGGAATATGGAATTGATTACGAAGAAACTTTTGCTTCCATGGCTCATATCGCTTCTGTCTACTGTCTTCTATCCATTACTGCTGTCAAACAATAGTAATTTTTTTCAAATGGATATGAAAAATACTTTTCTTAATGGTGATCTTTATGAAAAAGTCTATATGCAACCTCCTTCTAGTTATGACCATCCTCCTAATATAGTTTGTCGACTTCGAAAAGTACTTTATGACTTAAAATAAGCCTCCCGAGTCTAGTTTGCAAAATTTAGTTCCACTATTAAACAAATTGGTTTTCAATCTAGTCCATATGATCATGCTTTGTTCATTCTGCAGACCAATAGAGGATGCATTTTGTTACTTCTTTATGTTGATGACATGATCATCATTGGTAATGACTTGCAAGGCATCAATGATCTTAAGTTATTTCTAAGCAGAAAGTTTGAGATGAAGGATCTAGGACATTTGAGTTATTTTCTTGGTCTTGAAGTCTTGTCTTATTCTACTGGATATTATTTGTCCTAAGCTAAATATGCTACAGATCTTATTTCTGATGCTGAACTTATAGATGAGAAAATTGCTAGTACTCCAATTGATACCAATGTTCATTTTTTTGCCACTAATAGTTCTCTTCTCACTGATGTTACTCTCTATAGACAACTGGTTTGCAGTCTTGTATATCTTAGTTACTCGTCTAGATATAGATATTGCTTATGTTATTCATATAGTCAGTCAGTTCATGTCTACTCCTCATACCACTCATTTGCAGTTGTACTCTATATCCTTCGGTATATCGAGGGTACTTTGTTTTATAGTCTCCACTTTTCTCATTCATCTTCACTGAAATTGATAGCTTACTCTATGCTGATTGGGCTAGAGATCCCACTGATCATCGATTCACTGCTGCCTACTGTTTCTTCCTTGGTGATTCTCTTATCTTTTAGTGCAGTAAAAAGCAGACTGTTGTATCCAGGTCTAGCACTAAAGGTGAGTACAAAGCTCTTGCTGGTAGTGCTTCTAAACTAATTTGGCTGTGAAGACTTCTTTATGATATGGGTGTTGAGCACTCATCTCCTACTATATTACATTATGATAACCGTAGTGCTATTCAAATTGCTCATAATGATGTCTTTTATGAGTGCACCAAACATATTGAAAATGATTATCATTTTGTGTGACATTATGTTCTCTAAAGCACAATCAGCTAGTTTTTGTCTCCTCTCTTGAATAAACTGTCGACATCTTCACTAAAGCTGACTCATCCCAACGCTTTTGTGATCTTATTAGCAAACTTCAGATGGTTCCTTTTCACTACCTTCAGCTTGAGGGGATGTTAATATAAATTATAGGAAAATTTTATGCCTTGAATATTTTTCCATTTATATATAAGCAATATTCTTCCATTTATATATAGACAAATTTTATTCCCCGAATATTCCTTCATTTTTGTATGTAAATATTTTTAAGATATACTTTCTATATTTAGCTATCTTGTACTCCTATTTAAATCATATATTAGATCCTATATGTACATACAAAAATATATATGAAATTCTCTTCCTATCAACCTGACTCTTCTCCTTCATTCCAAGCATGTAGCCAGACTTCTCCGTCTTATTATCCCTACTCCATCAAGAAAGCCAACAATAGTTATCCCCACTCCATCAACAAATACCCCCACAAACCTCAGCCTTTCTCACCACCTCCTCCTCGCTTGCCTTTGGAATCCAACCAACGCAAGCCGTCCTAGTCCCCAATGGCCAATCCGTCACTTCTCTTCGCCGCTTTCTTCGCTGCCCTCCTCGTCCAAGGTTTGCTTCATGATGCATTTCAAGGCCTCTGAGCCTGGTTTTTGTCTTCCTTCTTGCTAAAATATGTCCAACCTCTAAAATTTCAGGTGGGCTTTCAACTACGTTCACGATCAAGAACAACTGCCCCTATACGATCTGGCCTGGAGTGCAGAACAACCCCAATGTCCCTGCATTCCCGCAGACGGGCTTCGAGCTCGCTGCCTCGGCCTCCAGCTCAATAACCGCCCCGAACAAGTGGGCCGGCAGGATGTGGGGCCGGACGGGGTGCTCCAACGCGTCGGGGAGATTTACATGCCAGACGGGTGACTGTGGCACCGGGCAGGTCGCATGCAACGGCAATGGCGGCGCCCCGCCCACCTCACTCCTCGAGTTCACCCTGCAAGGCGACGGCGGGAAGGATTTTTACGATGTTAGTTTGGTCGACGGCTTCGATTTGCCGGCCTCCATTGCACCACAGGGCGTTTCGGGCTGCAACACCACATCGTGCTCGGCGAACATCAACGCCCAGTGCCCGTCCGAGCTGCAGCTGACGGCATCCGGTTCTGTCGTCGGCTGCAAGAGCGCTTGCCTGGCTTTCAACCAGGACCAGTACTGCTGCAGCGGTGCCTACAACAGCCCGAGCATTTGCAAGCCCACGAACTATTCAGAGTTCTTCAAGAACTTATGCCCTCAGGCCTACAGCTATGCTTATGATGATAAAAGCAGCACCTTCACTTGCACCGGAGCTGATTACCTCATTACCTTCTGTCCTTGAGAATGTTTGGTGTACTACAGAAACTTTGTTGTCTACCTGGCTAGTAATAATGCAAGAATAAGGCCCTAGTTCTGGAGCGGTGCACGCAAAAAATATAGATTCTTATTCAAATAAATAAACTTTTTAACTCATGACGTTCGAGGGAGAGCACCCTCCCATATTGTATGAGGGCCAATGATCAGATAGCAATTACAGTGATATGTGATATTGATAACTCGTGCACTTTTGTTTGAACTTAATTCGATGCTCTGGCACCAACCTAGATTATATACACACACACACAGAGAGAGAGAGAGAGAGAGAACGCATATGCTTTAGATGCAGATGATAAACATTTCATACCAATAGTTTTCGCTCCCTTTGACGAAGTTGTTGATAATAAAACTTTTAAAAATAAAATTTTTAGAAATAGCTATTTGATCTTTATCATTTTTAAAGTATGTGACACTTTAACATAGATTTTATAACTAAACTAAGAAAGTATTTTTAAAATAAAAATAATAAAAGATATTGCATAATACTTTTAAAAATTTTATCAAGCATCATAAATCACTTAAAATTACTTTTAAGCCTCCCAAAATGCTTTGAATTCTTCAAAAGCCTTAAACTATTGAATATAATCTATTATTTCTGAAATATATTCACGCATCATCGAGTATCATATGATTTAAAAACTCTTAACTTGTGCATTAAATAGTTAAAAAGATTGTATTTAGCATCACTTTCACTTTATTTTTTAAAAAATAGAAAAAATATTTAATATATTAAATACAAAGATTATATTATAATATAATCTTAAATATATTATATGTAGAATATGTAATATATTATATCTTATAATATTGTACTATAAAAATAATTAATATCATAATATATATGATATATATATATTGTTAATGTAATATTATTTCAAATTATTTTGTAATATAATATTATATATATTATTGTATGTAATAAATATAAATAATATAGATTTAGTTGTTATATATTATATTATTATAATAATTAATTATAAATGTTATAATTATAATGTATTAATTATATAATATATAATATATAGTTAATACTAATAATAAATATACATATTATTACTTTTCCAAAAAGTTATCGGAATTTCCAAAGAAAAAAAAGTCACTTTTAAAAAAACTGAAGTGCAAAAAAGGTAAAAATTACTTCCACTATTTTGATAAACATTGAAGATATAAATTAAGATAATATCACCAACCATTTTTTTTACATTAAATTTCATGTTTCTATTTTGAAAAATAAAAGTGATACCTAACAAAGCCTAAATAATACATGTTTTTTCATCTTTTTATGTGTGGGCTAAAATTCTTCAATTTACGTGATTTGAAGATAGTATATCAGATCCAACTTATCAAATTATTAATCTACAATCTTTGTATTCCAAATCTAAGCTTGATCCAATTTGAGAAAAGATCTTTTTAACTATAATCAAGTATTATGCATGCATGCATACGTGTTTTATTGAAGCGTATGCTCTCGTCAATTCAACTTTTGATTAGGGAAGAGGAATAAGAGGGCATAAGTCAAAGGCAGATATATAATGGAAACACAGCTACTGAAAGCTCATCTTCGCATGCCTACTTCATCAACCTAGCAAAAGTACAATTAGATTTAAAAATCTGGCGTAAAAGAATTTCATCTTTCATGGTTAAAGTTTCATATACGTTATTGACCCATTACTAATTAATATCAGGAGTCAAGTCGTTAGTCAATATGACATTAGTGTCGTTTTCCTAAAGTTTGTAAGTTCAAATCCCTCCAAGCCAGATGATTGTTTAATTTACCAGCCTACCCTACCAGGATAGCCTCTTTCCAAAGCCTACATGCATATGAGCCGAGACGTGCAAAAGGAACAGAGAGGTGTTCGGTCTGATACATATTGTTGAGCTTAAATATTTGGAATCCAAGTGAGCTTAAAAATAAAATTCTCCTACCCACTCATCTACCCCATGCTGCCCAACCGGTAAGGTGAGCTTAATATATATCGATGACCTTCATAAACAGCTTTGAAATTTGTCACGTTGGATGCACAAGTTTCAAACGTAGAGTTCCACAGATTTAAAAATTTTGTAGGGCAAAGTCTGTACACCACCTTCGATGCACAAAGATATACACCAGATGCACACATTGACCGCACACCCGTGTAAGGCACACCATGGCCCAATGGATCATGGCATGCACGCTCACACAGATGCACGGCCAATGATCACGTCCAGTATACGTTTTGTGCACTCGAGTCTAATGCACAAAGACTTTTTCCTTTTGTAGGACATGAATTGCTGCCCTAGCCAATCTCATGCAGCCTGCAATTCCACTGGTGAATCAGAATGGGTTTTTCCAGCTAGAGCAATCGCTCCAAGAGGCATAGCATGCGTGGGAGACTTAAGTTTGGAACCCACCAAAAAAAAAAAAAAAAAATAGGATATGAAGAATTGAACGGATACCGGACAGGCTCCATTAGATGATGATTCAGTAATGATATAGCAGGTTGAAGAGTTGATGAAGGAAAGCGTGACCCTACAAAAGAAAACATGATAGCGAGATAATTGACTGTACATAGAAGGTTCTCATTCTTTACAAGAGTCTACTTCAATATGATCCCCATTACCCAGCTGTAGAGTTATTAGATCCCAGTCATCCCCAAACAAACAAAACTTGACCCATCACCGCTTCACCAGACCCTTGTAAGGAGCGACATGCTGCTAAGGACGTAAGGCATCAAAATAAAAACAAATATAATACAGATGACAGGAGTAAAAAATTAATATTCCAATTCGTAATCCCTATATATCTGATCACACAGAAGAACTACTTTTCATATACAAACATTAAGCCACTGTAATGTCCCTTTCACAAGGCACATGGCATGGTTCACAGATCTGAATTCCTCTGATTACGGTTAAGAAAGATATAAACATAACCTGAACATCTAATTGTAGTATAGATAAAAAGAAAACCTGATCACTGGAAGGTAATATAGCAGAAAAAACACGATATTATATATGCATGTCAGAAAGCCCAAAATAAGATAACAGACCAAAAGAACATTATTTATCCACTTCAATTCCACCCAGTACTTTTTATCAACCATGCAGCAGATAACACTGCTGAAAATCATAGTTGACCATATGTGTTGCTTAATGCACTTAGTTATTCTGGCAACACCACACGATTTAAACTGAAGACAGGCTTGCATGTGAAACTGTCCACATTGCCTGAAACAATGTTCATTCAAGGACCAAGCAACTTCTTCCATCTGGCATAGCCTAGAATGAGCAGGAACATCAGGAAACAGCCTGCCGAAGTCCCTCCAACAAAGGGAAAAAAGATGGGCTGATACTTCGGATCATACAATTGGCATGGGATGTTCATTGCAAAAATCCCTACTATTAGTGTGTTGATAGCAATGGCAAATGAGGCAATGGTCAATATCAGCTGGAGCTGGATGAGCTCATTTCTTTGGTTGTCGAGTTGGATGTTGACATAGTCTTCTGTGTCATCTATGTATTCTCGCACCTGTTTAAATGTTTTTTAAAAACATATATTATAACATAAGTTATGATGTCCATGTAAGGGCCACAGGGAATAAGACTTGCAATCAAAAGAACATGAGATGTCCAGATAACCAACAAACAATGATTTCCCAGCTGTGTCATCAACTGTAGGTAGTTCCAAAAAACAGTCCACTTGCTACTTGCTACAGTACATGTTATTGCTTGTAACATCGTGCAAGCATTTTATTTTCCCATGTTATTGGAGCAGGACATATCAGTCTTTCAGCATTTGGTTGCTCTCAAGGTCCCAAACCACCATAGGTCCAACAAGGGCAGTGGATTCAAATAAACAAAGAACCATGTACAATACCAATGCATAGGTCAAACATATGGCTAATGGTGCAGAAAGATAACCACTGAATTGCATCAACATGTAACTAAGATAAACACTAGAAATAATCAAACTAGATGCCTACATTTAAAATGTTTTGTAGAGATGGGCTCAGTACAATTATTCACCACTGGTTAACAATAGTTTCATCCTCTGCAATAAGACTATATTCACCCATAACAGTCATATTGCTGATAGATGGTTCGATCAGGCTGATAAAAGCTAGAAAAATAGCTTCAGCACTGAAGATGCTCCACCACAACAAGGCAAAAAGAATCATGGACTTAGTACTTCCAAGGACAAATATGGCATCCTAATTACCAAAGAACACATCTTTGTCAATAACATTTAATAGATAAAGAGCATAACTAAAAAATAGCATTAACATTTTTCAGCAAATTCCATGTCCATTCTTTTGAGTCTATCCTTAGGATTGCTTGATTGACAAGGCCTGCTTCTAACCCCAGTGCTCATGTTACAAAATTTTCATAAAATTATGTATTGCAAACAAGCAATTTCATTTCCTGTGAATCAAGCCTCTACTTTTCACACTTGGGATCATTTTTATGACAAACAGATATTCATATGATGGTTCTGAAAGGCTTTCCTTCAGATTATAAACAAAAATGGGCCCTTTCTTTGTTAATATATTCAAAGGATTAACATTACTCATAAAAAAAAGATTCATATCAAATCCCAAAAGGAGCTCAGTTCATGGGATTATATCAGAACTAGGATATCTATGCCGCCCAGCTAGCCAATCTGCCACTTTGTTCGCTTATGACCTAACATGTTGAAATAAAAAATAAATAAATAAATAAACTAATCTCTTGCCTTTTGTATGTGTGCCAAAAATGGACAAGGAATTGCATTTTGCTATCAGGGTTATGGCACTAGGATCTCTCACTAGCAGCCACTTTTATCCTTCACAAACGTCACCAGTATTCCATTCATCACTACATTGTTTGCTTCCTTTGTGCCAGTAAGAAACAACAATAGGCATCTCCCTCAACAAGAACGATCCTTGTTCAGCTTTGTATTAAGGACCTTCACACTGCAAGCCCTACTTAAAAGTGTTTTTTGTGGTCTCCACATCAATGCCCAATCTTTCTAGGAAACCTGCTTCCTTTAATCTTCAAGTCTTGCACAACATAAACTTATTAGCAAGCAGGAATGTGTCCCTAAGAAATCGTTTATACCATTCTTTGGTTGCTGCTGCTACTATTGAAAACATTGACATGTTTTTAAAAGCGGCCAACTTGTAATAAGAAATCATGGAGTTTCTCCTGCCCAAAAGCCAAACACCAAGTCTGGTGCATGTAGCCAATCAAACAAATTCCACTTGAACATTTTCATTCACATTATATCTAGATAAAATCAGATCTCCTTCCAAAGATTATCATTGCTAAATCATAGACATAAGAAAGGATCTTATCGCAGAACTTCAGAGCATGGTGTTACAAAATGTTTCTTATCTCAATCTATATGAAGAATTTCAAGGAGGCAATAAAGATTGAACACCTTGATTTGCCAATGGCACCTTCATTCTTCATGATGATATTCAAAGACAATAATGTCTTGTAATCTATTCTGGTGAAATTTGAGTTAGTAACCAGTCTCAAAATTGTCTGATTTCAAGCATCCTCCAGTTAAAATGATCTTGAAGGAGGATGGGGATGCACAGACTTGTTGGTCTAACTATCCACTGATGATATGCATGACAAGTCCTAGTGATGGGCCAGACTGTCAAAACAGCTTTGCCTTGTTCATTACCTCACCCAAAAGCAACATCTGTGGTGCCAGTATGAAACCATGCTACATTTCCTTTCTATGGAAGCTGTGTGCCACCACCACCAATACTGATAAAATAGTTGCAATAATCAATATCCCATTATGACAGCAAATCGATCTTCTCAGGGCACTCTTACCTCAAAATAAAAAGCAAGATATATCATACCAACACGGAGGCCAATGATCGAGCAATGGTTCACACTACAATGGTGGCAAGTGGCACCTCCTATAATCTGGGCACCTCATTGCAGTGCCACAGCTTTAATATTGTAAAAATCAGTGTTCACATTGCCAAAATCCAAATTTCCTCAAGCGGATAAAACACATCTGTTCACCACCACAACTAGAAGCCTAAACATTTCACAAAGACCCATCCTTGTGCTTCCAGTACTACCAAGCAAACCCTTGAAACAGATATTAACCACAAATATATGCATAACCCATGTATGAACACATTATTTTATATGCTAGTGGCTGTAACCTCTTGAAAGCACTTATTAGAATGTTACCCTTTATTAGAGAATATTTTTTATCTTCAATGGCTCTAAACATTGTAATCAACTATAAAGCTAAGATTGATGTATTGATTTATACATTAAAGCAGATGTTGAAAGGCAATATTGATGTTTTAGAGTTCATAGAAATTCAGTATGTTTAAATCTGCATCTAATTTACAAATAATAGAGCATGAATCAACAAAGATACTCTTTTAGAATTTGCTTTCTTCCAGTCAAAAAATATAACATCATGCAATAACCTGAAAATATCTAATATTATTGGAAACTAAGCAGGGGATTGAATATATGCATTCTATCAAGAAGGCATGTAATGGATACATGAAGTCACAGGACTCACACCCATGAGCATGTCAACACACAGGAGGTGCTAGCACAATTGCTGCATACATGAATCATACAACTCCGTGCCCTAAAAAGTTTTGGTGAAGAAATTTCAGAAATCATGAATAGAATTATTGTTATTCTAACAAAAGAATGCTAAACTCGAAGAGTAACCATGTTTGAGGATGCACACTCGTGGAGGCGCGTTCCTAAGGGTTTTAAATCATCCAAGCAGGACAATCCAGCGGAAAAGGAGGGGCAAGAGGCCAGCATGCATTTAGACAGAGGGTTGGAGGCGGCTTCGGCTTTAGGTTTTAGTAATTTATAAATCAGATCTAGAATCATTGGTCTGCACAAGTTCTATCAAATACCAAATATCATAATATATTTAATTTTCTAATAAGGGATCTCTGAGCTGATAACCTTCAACCTAAATCCAATCTGAACAATTAGTAGGGTCAGATCACCTAAGCCATACCCAACCACGAACCCAACAAGTTGAGTTAGAGAGGTCAAATTCATGTTGGGTCTAATCAATTAAATGGGTCAGGGTCAGAATTGCCATGCTACCATGACTTTTAATATTGACCTGACCATGATTTTTAATATTGACCTAACCTTTCACCATGTAGCCGACCCCATGTAGTTAGGAAAAGGCTTAGATGAGTTGAGTTGAGTTGAGTACCTGACCGTTTCATCAGTCGTCACCTGTCATAGAAACTTTCATTGTTGCCTCCGCATCATGCCACTACTTGATCCCAACTATTGATGTCTAATTGATCTAGTGAGTCCCCAGACTATCATAGCATTTAAGCTTATGTTTTTCAATCACCATATCCACACTCACATCAAAGAATCCTTCATTCCAGATCTTACCCCATGATATAAATGGACATACTGCCACCCTCTAGTTCCTTCCTCCTCTCTCAAACATGGCAAGCCAACTCACTCAGTTGAGCTTGAGGCAGCTCATATTTCTACAAACTGAGCTACAGTGCCGAGTTCAAGCAAGGGTAGATAGGATAGCCAAGCCAAATGAACAAAGAAACAAATTTATTCAACAAATAAAAAGATAGAAGGAGAGGGGGGGGGGGTGTTGAACCCTAGAAAGTTCATTGTTTAGAACCATACCAGCTTTCAAGACCAAAACCACCAACCACTCGGACATGTCTCCCAAATGTAATCTCTATTTTATTCCTAGAAATAGAACATGAACTTGAGCCAAGTTCAAACCAGGGCTAGGTCACTCCTTTTTCACACATTTAGACCTACGTGTCATAAGGTCCAACCATGTAGCCTAGACCTCATGCCAATGACAGAGATCCACCAGACAGGAGGCAATGGTAGTAGGAACTGCAAATTGAAGAGGCTAACAAGGTATGCCAGTAACAGGATGTGCTGGTTAACGGAGTTCACTTGCAGTAAAACAGAGAGACTAGTAAAGTCAGATAGAAGTATGAAGAGTAGCACAGGAGCTATTGCTGACAAGAGAGGGCTTTAGAGGCAGCAATGATGGACCAAATAATATCTAATGAAGGCTACGAAGATTGGATGAGAGTCATGAAGGGTGCAAAGGGGATGAAACTAGGGGACTTCAGGTTCACCATAGATTTAACTATTCATGCATAAAATTGACCATTCAATTATGGCAAAAGCAACAATAAAGTGGCAGGAAATGACAATTGGAACAAATACAACATTACTAACCCCCAATTAAGGCTTTACAAAGTAGCTGAACATAAATGGAGATTGATATCTGTTTGACTCGATTCATGTCAGATTTAACCAAAGAAAGGGCAGTTGGCTGAAAGTTGTCACAAAGTAATAGAACAAAATGGCAAAATTCCAAAAGCTTCTGGATTATCAAACAAATTCAAAACTCCATATGAGACACCAAGGAGACAGAAATTTTGGAAGTGAGGAGCTTTTTCAGTGTCTTCAATGGTCAGTTCACCAGATCTGGTGACAACTTGGAGGTCATTGCTAGCCTGGCCACAAAAATTTCCTCTGATTGTGATACAATCTAATGTCAACAATCTTACAAAGATGATATGACCTTCCACAGCAATGTACTGAAGATTTCAGTGGCAAGCAGACAACCATTAGAAGCTCCATATCATAACTTGGTATCAGATGGCAGTGCACATTCTTTCATCAGGCTGTCAAAGCACACAGCCTATCTATGATACTCAACTCAACTGAACTCATCTAAGCCTTTTCCCAACTACATGGGGTCGGCTACATGAATCTGCTTCCTCCACTCTGCTCTATTCAGGACTAAGTCGACATTTAAATTACAAGTAGTTATATCTTTCTTAATTATTTCTGTCCATATTAGTTTAGGTCTTATCTCTACCTCTATCACTACACAGCCTATCTATGATACCAAAAAATAAATAAATGAAAAACTAATGAACTATCACACTAAGATGTTTGTTCTTGTCTACACAGACTTTATACAAGTATATATAGATCATACAAGTAGATTCATACAGGTAAAAAAAGAACAAATCAACAAGACCATTAAAACATGGAATGTGTTGTTTTATGTATGGAATAACAGGCTACCATGCTAACTGTTTCCATAATAGATACTGCTATTTTTTAAGACAAACCAAGAAAATATTCTAAATTTGTTCTACATGTTTCTAAATGACTTTTATCATGATGCCTCAGTAAAATAATAATATCATGTGCTTAACATAGACAGCAACGCATTCTATCTCCATAGGGAAAAAGGTATATACTAACCGACAAGATTTTATTACGGGTACCGTCCAGTTGCATGAAATACGCCTCAAGCAGCATCTCTAAATCCTCAACATCATTATCATCTGAATAAATACTGGTAGCCAGGCTTGCATTCCCATGAATATTGGAGCCAAGTCTTGCAAGGTTTGGCCCTGCAGCAACAATACTATTTGAAGCTGCAGAAGCCATCAAAGCTTCAAATTGTTGATTCTGAATCTGTTTTCTTGTTAAATACAAGTCTGCCATATCTTCATTATCATCTAAAAGATGTTCAATTTCATCCCTAACCTGATAATAGAGAAGAATACCACTTACTCTTTATGAAAACTATTATAGCTTGCATTACATATACTGACAAAAAAAAGGATTCATACTAATATCAGTACCTCCAACAAGATCCGAATGAATCTAATAGAAATTGAAGTGATCAATAAACTTTCAGAAAAAGATTGCAATGCACAAAAGATGACATGATGAAAAATATTATTATACCAGCACATTTCAAGAAAGGATCATCAGTATAGTATGGTACTGCTACATACAGTACCAGCACAAGGTACACCGAAGCACACCAATTACGTATTGGTACACATTTTTTTATTTTTTCAATTTTTATGTTTTAACTTTTTGAGCTTGAGGGATTATTGTAATGATTGTAGTATTTTGAATCACAATTTCTATGCTAGTTTGAGTTATTTATGTCATATTGGCTTTGACAGAAAATAAACGCAATTAATGAATGCAATTATGAAACATTTGACATAGAATGCACAAGCATATATAACAGATCAAATTGATTTGAAGTACAAAATGCATACCAACATCTAGTTTCTTGGTGGAGCTATATTGCTTGTATACACGAGGATCCTAATTGTAGTCTGAGCTTGGGATCTAACTTTAACCTAAATAGTGTGCCCATCCCTACATCCCATAATCGCTTCCTCCTGAATAACCACCCTAATACTAATCCAAAGTCTGATACCAAGATAGCCATCCCATCTGAGGGAAGATCGAAACAGCAAAATCTGACTTGTAATCTAGCTGACTAAAGAATGATAGCCACTCGACTACAATGCTTCAAACAAAGGATATCTATATGGGTCTACCCTAATTCTGGAATAGGATCTAGCATACAAATTAGATCTAAATACACCTAAGGTCCTTATTCTGGCCCATCTGATGCAATGACATCACGTCCCAAACCACCTCAAGAGATCTGTCTCCTATATGCAATTGTATCCTGCTGAGCTTTAGGCCGAACACCGTGGTCTATATTCTGTGACTTGAGTGAACTACGACTCGGATGAATCAACAAAACCATAGGATTGAATCATATGCACTTATGTCACATCCATTGTTGTTTTCCTAGCCACCAAATGCATCATTATTCAAATTGTAATTATCATCATCGTTAGTATCACAAGATGATTTAGTAGATTCGGGATCTATCAGAGTTTTACGCTGGCTGTCAACTACCTAATGCAACCCTCCTCCTTTACCCAGGCTTCGGACCGGCCTTGGCGAAGTTTTTTTGGTGAGTTGAGTTTAGTTAGTATCACAAGATGATCCGAGCAACTAATCATCTAAAAGCTCATTGGTCCTAGAATCTAAGTGAATAGGCTCCCATACATTCTCTCTCCAACATATTAGCAATGCTCTTTCCTTTCTTGTCGGTTTGAGAAATTGCTTCTTGCCTTGGATACTGCTGCTAGCATGGCTCTATTAGGTAGCACAATTAGGTCCATCACCCTAACTAGCCCCACCTCCTTCACTAGATTGGGTACTATGGAGACCTCTTCTTAAAATCTCTCTATCAAATCTATAGATATCTCGGACATAGAGCCTTACGATGATGATTGGCTCCCCTCAACCTCTATGATTGCTCAGCTAGCTGCAAACATGGCATGTGTTATTCTGCCTCGTTTTTATATCCAACCCAACCTCTTTTGCTATGAAACTAGCCAGTCAAGGAGGCAATCCTAGCTCATCAAGTTCCAGCCCTTAGGCTAACCAATCATCGAATTCTCCACATCCCTATACAAAATCATTGTGAAGTAGATCATCATACTTCAACTCCTCTTGTGTGCACTTTAATATGATCCTCTGATTATATTGAGCATGTATTAAGTCTTGCAAACATTTCTGTGTTAGGCAATTCCTCTATTTGATGTGAATTAGGGAGAAAGTTGACCAATTATGCTCATAGCCATAGGGGAGACCATCAACAAGAGAATTTAGGTCGCTGACTACCTAAAGTTTTTCAATGATAGTCCAAAGTGTAACCAACATTCAGCTGCAAATGCAATTAAGTATATTGGAAATCAAACACTAATAATCATAAAAGATTTGATTATTTATAGTCAACATTCAAAAATACCTAAATTCATATTTTCTATGGCAGTCACAATTGCCTTAACATCAAAGCTATGTGAGGCCTCACTAAAAGCCTTAGTTTGTGAAACACATACAACATATAATGTCCATCATCTGCTTGAATTGACAAAGTACTGATCACAGATCCTACAAAAAATTAACTCACCTCCTCCAAACATCAAGTAGCAATGACTGGATTGTGCTCCATCTTATAATAATATTGCACAAGTTGGTTAACAATTTCTTGTCCAAGTTCATTCTAAGGGCACTATATTCGAACTTTGGATTGTGGTACTAGACTACCAACACATCTATAAATGATTTAAATAACATACTTGGATTTAATCCACAAGAAATTAAGTATGAACACGTATTGAGGATTGCACTTGGATTACCTACTAAATATAAGTCCTAGACTACATGGTTATCCCACCTCTGCTCAATGATGTCTATGTATTCATTGGTGTGCTTTAGATCCACTTGCCTAATTTCAACCTTAGTAGCCATCATCATAGGGTATACATAGTCCATCTGAGAGTAGCTCTCATTGTTTATGACCCCAAGCACTTGATGCAATTGCCTTAATCATTCTCTCAACCCGCTTCCAAAACTATCAGCTTGTTAGTAAGTCATCCATGCGAGTACTTTCTACATCACTATGGGTATATCTACTCTCCTACCAATCAGCACTAACAAGCATAAGCCTGCCTTCTTTTAAATAAGGCTGTCAAATGCAATGCAGTGACTGGCAAAGTAAGTGACTGCTGACCTCAATATCTCTCTCCCGGTATGCTTCCTCATCAAAAGGTAAAACCCATGTGTCATACAATTTTTGTGATGACCTAGGCTATCTTTACCACCAATTTCACCCTACAAATCTTACCAATATCCATCAATATCAGGTTTATGCATTAGACAACACATGGGGTCCAAAAAATGTGTGACTTGATCATCCGAATGTCCTCAATTGCCTCATATTGTAGTCCATAGCCACTTGCATGATATTTTGCTGCCCTATCTGATCAATAACTAGTTGCATCAAGCTAAGGATGTACTAGGTATCATACACCTTGTCCAAAGCATCACCTGAATTATAGAAAAATGTCTTTTTTTCATAATATGTCAAGAAATTAATGATGCTTCAGCTTTGGACTGCTTCTGACCATCACACATTAAAGTGGTGTCTCACTTGCTTTGGTAGAAAGCTATCCATTTCTTTAGCTCCTTGTTATTATCGAACAACTTACCAATATTTGTCCTTCAATTCAAGAGGATCTACACTGTGGACAGGCTCTCTAGATGGAGATAGCAGTAGACCAACAATACATGTCTACAGCATTTGCAAGGATGCAGCTTAAATAAAACCAAAAAGCAATTTTTCCACTTGCCCTTCTTCTGATCTTTAACAAGTATATTATCAATCCTTTGAAGTAGTCTCTTGTGAGAAGGACATGTGGATCTAGGTCAGAATGATGGCCCCAATTGATATCTCTCTGCTTCTTTCTCTTACTATTGGTGAAGATCCAAACGTGGAGGCTATCTGACTACCACCTTTTCCAACCTAACTAGCTCATGTAGCTGGATCATCAAAGTGCTTTCTAAATATAACATATATCATATAGACATTTCTTACATATATCAAATGCTGCTTCAACCCCACCAACCTCTGCCCTCCACATTACACTTGCACTTCCAATGATGCCAGTCCAAAACCATCCATCAGTCCCAACCTATGTCGTGCTCCTATCACCCTTCATCTTCCTTCTTGAATCTATTTTTAATTAAATGAATAATTATTTAATTAATTATTTAAAATTAGATAATTTACATTACAATGTAAAAAATGGCTAAATTACTTCAGAAAATACTTCTACATTATTTACACATAACACTAACTCTTCACAATTCTCATATCTTGTCAATATTTTTAAATTAATTTTAAATAATAAATAAATATCTAGTTATAAAATATCTAGAAATTTAAGTTTAATTTGCATTAGTGTAGAATCGTACCAGACTTACTATATATATTTTTCAGCCCATGGGTACACACTAATCACCATTTATTTTTAAAACTTATTTGAATTTGAACTTAGGCTCAAGTAGCCATAATTACACCCAATTTTAAAAAAAAAAAGGGACTAAATTCATATAGCAACTAACATGCATATCCCCAAACATACTACCAACTTTTCAGAAAATTTTTAAACATTATTTAATTTATTATAATTTTAAATCCAAAAATATTTTTTAATCTAAAAAATATACATTTATTGAAAAATTGTGATTTCTTCTCCAAATATCATCCTTAAATCTACATCATGAATACATTCTAAAATACAAAATTTTAGCATGATCTCCTCTCATTTTTCTCTTTTTTTTGTTTATTTTAAGACATGAAAAAGGAAAAAAAAAAAAAAAAAAGGGGGAAAGAGAAGAGAGGAAGGATTTCTATCTGATTTGTTGAAATCTAGTTAAAATCTAGTTTGAATCCAGCATCTCCCCTTTTCCTTTTCTATGAAAAATTTTAAAAGAAACTGAGTGGAAGAGGAAGATAAAGCCTTCTTTGCCTCCCACTCATAATAATTAAAGTCGGACATACCTTAACCCGCCCGAGCCACACCAACCCAAGAAAAATCAGGGGGTTTAGCATGGAAAAGGTTGGTTCAAGCTAGCTTGAGGCCTGTCCCAAACTGGCCTGCCATCCTATATCTCAGAACCCTGATTTCAAGCATAAAATCTGTAAGTAGCAACACATCGTTTGTGCAAGTTCTCCATTTTATGATATGCAACATTTCAATAGGGCCAGGATAAACTTCGGATTGATTAGCTATTTAGTTTATTCTGCAGAGCAGATGCATCTTTTGTCTGCAGATGCATCTTTTGACATCAAAACACACTAGATCTGGTGGAAAAGCTTTTAAGCAGCCAGCCACCTTTAAGCTCATGATGCTTAAGCCTCATTATTGATGATGAATCCTGTCCAATTCACACGGTCAATAATATAGGTCCTTTAAAAACGTGACTGGTTCCAATCTAGCTTAACAGAGGTTCTAAAAAAAAAGATGAAATCCTAAGCAAAAAAAGGTTTAGTAGCAACATCACTTAAAAGTAGTCAATATTGGCCATTACAGATCATGTTCCTCTGATCCTTTCCAAAATCTTGATACAATAGTACCTATATGAACCAATATGTATGAACAAAGATGTCTCACGAAATTTATTCAGGACTGTAATCAAGTTTTCATTATATTTAAGGGCACAGAAGCTTTCCAAAACATGCAGCAATGTAGTCTAAATTATCTGAATAAAGCAATGAAACAACCAGATATTTGAAAACATCATACTCTTCTGGCAATGGGCAAATGTAAATATCAATCAGCAAACCAGTCCTATAACGACAGCATCACCAAGAAAGCTGAACAAAAAATATCACTATCGTAGTTGGTAGTATATTAAAATTTCTGAATCCAGCCTAATTCTCGGTATCCCAGTTTTCATTTTCCTAAGGAAAAAGGAGAAAAGTCTATATGTAAAAGTTCTTTTCAACAGATTTGCAATTGAATGCCAAAAGAATATTCATTAAATTCCAGATGCAGTTAATTGTGTCACTACATTTATGGTTTCAGGATGCTTTAATTTTCTAAATAAACCAACAATGTTGTCAAGAAGAGAAGGAAGATGAGCCTTTGAAGCAATTATGAATCATTTGTAAGTTTTATTAATTGGTTCTCCATCGATTTTGGTTACTTTTACCATCAGGTTACTTAACACAAATTCCTCATGTGCCATTCTCTCTCTGTTGAACCATGAACAAATTGAAGGATGCAAGATTTTTGTAGCAAGAAACTTCTACTTAGGATAACTAACCCATTTCACAAACAACCCAACCCCCCCCCCCCCCCCCCCCCCCCCCCCCCCCCCCCCGCGGCACCCCAAAAAAAAAAAAAAGCCGCATCCACTTCCTTGCTTTAAACATTATTAAGATATGAGTTTCCATGAATCCAAACCCAATCCCACACCCACTCCTGATTTTGGAAGCTAACTACAAAAATAGAAATGGAATAAACTAACGTTTGCATATAATCCTCAAGGAAAAAGCCTAATTCCACCCTATTGAATGGGCATTGCAAGTCCTTCACATTTATACATGTCTAAAATGCCACATCAACAGTGAGATAAAGGAAAGAAAGGCATGAACGGCTTATAATATTCCCATTTTTTCCCTAGCAATATCGAGAGAATCTCTATTTTGGCCACCCCAACTTGCTTTATGAATAGTTTTCTTTCAAAATCTTTAAACAATTGGGGAAAAAAAGGATTTCAATCATCTATATATTCTACTCACATAGGAATATATTTTCTCATTTTACATTATGTACTAAATGGATTCGCTCTCTGCTTCATTGCTTTCTGAATTGGACAATTTTTTCTTCAATATATAAATTCTTCTCCAGCCAAGATTTCATGATAAGATTTTGAAATTTTGATGAGCCAATTTTTCTTCCCATTAGAACTAAAAACAACCATCACTTGCTGCTTGACCGTTTGAGTTTCTAAGAATACAAATTTTCTTCTTTTCTTTAGATTCTTTAAAGATAATTGCAATCCTTTCACATGTTGATTGATCATGGAAATCATAGGACTTGTAACTGAACAAGCATCCTTGTTCCTTGCCAAATTGCTTTTAAGGGCCTATTTAGGTGTTTGGGATATTTACCCTATGGGATTGGACAAAGAATTTTGCCCCATGGGATGATGCTTGACATCCAAATTTTGCCCTATGGGATGATGCTTGACATCCTATAAGCAATATTTCCTTTTCAGCAACCCCAACAACTGTTTGTTTGGATACTGAAGAAAAAATTTACCTAGCCGGTCAATGATATTGATCAACAAATCATATAAGAAGAAGACTTTGTAAAAATGAGATTATACATCTTTCTTCCTTTTCTAAATTAGGCATTTTTCCAAAATCAAAACTCAAATCTATATTATCCCTTTCTTCCACTACTTTGAGAGGTAGCAGTGGTGGTGCACCTCTAGCAGTTAAGGGGAGGGGTAGTGGTGATGGAGCTCTAACAATGTGGCAATGTAGCACCAATGAGGCTCCAGTGGACATGGAGGAGGACGCAAGCGAGACAGAGAGAGCTAGGGATGGTAGCAATGAGGCTCCAACAAAGGATGTGGTTATCATGATGGATCTCCTGTGGCTGCTGAGACAAGAAAGCAATAGACGTTACCTATTCCCCACACCACAAGCACCAACTTCCATACTCAGTTACTAAAAGAAGAAACTGCAGCTTACATAATAAAGGAATCTAGCATCACTCAAACATTAGGCAAAAATTGAGGCCAAGCTGAAACCATTGATATGGTTTACATATCGCATAATCTACTCCTTAAGCAAGGCAGGGAATTATGAGCCTGTGTCAAATAAATCTACACCATTTTTTTTCTTCTTGTTTCTAAGGTATGTATGCTGATTTCATCAAATTGTTGTTATGTTTTTTGATCAATCAACAGACCTTCATCCTCAATACGGTTTGGTTATTCAGCAGTTCAGATAATATTTCAAGCAATTCCCATCACTCTAGTAGCTGGCAGCAGAAGATGGTATTCACTATCAAAAATGATCCTTGAAACCATGATGAACTAGCCTGCCACCTATTGCTGAATGTATGTAACAACAGTGTATGTGTACATGTCTACACATTCTTCTGTGCTTTCATATTTATATGATACAGATTCCATATCATCTCAATTGGACAATAAGGTCTCCACATCAATGCGTGGGTGTCACATATTCAAGTGTCAAGAAGAATCCAACACATGAACCTATGCTCATATATCTTTTCATATATGAGTGTGTAGATGTGTATTGATATATGTATCTAATGAATAATAAGCTAGACCTATGCTCATTAAGTTCAAACTTTGATAAAATTGTATCTAATTTATATGTTAGAATTAAGAACTTACATATAGAAGTGCCAAAAGTAGACACATAATGATGATGGCATTGTATTTTGTTAGTACTAAGTGTAAAGGAGTGATATAAAGTGTCCAGAGTGTCCAGCATATCAAAAATCATAAAATTTGGATTGTCCAAGAAACACTACTTGGTATATTAAACAATATCTACTTCACCATGCTAGAACATAAGTATTAGATTAGCATGAAGGAATCGAGTCAAGTGAATTGATTTTTAATTTCACATTGCATAGATTGTAAGAGCACTCAAAAAATTTAAAATGCATATGGTAGAATGCATCAAATTAAAATATTAATTGAGCTTCATAACTAAAGAAAGAAAAAGAATAACCGATAGGGAACTTTTACAAACAAAACCTCAGATATGTTTGTAAGAATAACATTAAGTGTCTGTTTGAGAGGAAGTGAATGAGACAAAATGAAGAGGAAGGAAAGAAAAGTAACCCCTAAGTCTGTTTGGAAGTTTTTAATGAGGCGAAGGGGAAGAGGAATGGAGGATAGGAACAAAAGGGAATGATTACCCTTCAGAGTAAAAATTGTTACCCTCCAATTTGGGGGTGATGGAGGAAAGATAAAACAGGTGTAAATGCTCTTCCCTTACTCTTAGGATAATTACCTCTATATCCCTTCCCTTCACCCCAAACAAGGGCTGCACCTTTTATTAAAGTATCCAAACAAGGAGAGAGTGATTACCTTACCTTTACTTTCCTTCCCTTCCCTTACCTTAATTACCTTACCTTTCCTTCCCCTCCAAACTCCCAAACAAACCCTAAATGTTAAAACTACCCTGGTCCTCAGGTTTTAAAACCATATGCAGAGACATATCAGTCATTAGTCAGTATGTTGCATACCATGGTACAGTCCTGTACCAACACACAGTTTAGTCGGAACAGACAACACCTTGTATTGACACAGGTCAGTGATAGGTAGATTCAAGCCCACATGGGCAGCATGCACTGTCCCATATTCTGTACTCAAATACTTGAATCCTTGTTTGCTATTAATCAATGATATGCCTTTCTTTAAAGAATACAAGAATGCAAAGATGCCAGTGGTAAGATAATGGAAACATCATCCACCACCCAGATTCTTCAACACTGGTAGACAAAATGATAGAGCAAATATCTTAAGGGTTTAGAAACAAGATCAAATACCTTTTGAACCCGAGCAAGTAAACGAGTAAGATTGCTTTTTAAACTTCGTACACGCTCTAGATTCTTGGTGCTAACATTCATGGCTAGTTCATCCAGCACGGGATAAGCAACTCTCTCAAGATCAGCAACATTAGAGTCCAAATAAGAACAGACTACCTCCAGTGCAAGCTCCAATACCTGAAACTCAAATGGAAGCTCACATTCGCCTTCAGCTGCCTCATTGACATGCAACCATTGTCCACCAACTGAACACATTTCTTCGTTTGGTTTGTCTATATGGCCAGGCTCATGGATCCGAAAGGGACTCTTAAGAGGGAGTTGCTGCCTTAATTGATCCACAAAAGGAAGAACTTCTTGAGACAGAGGATCCAGCAGCAGGACTTCTTCAGCAGTAACTATGGCCCTAATGAATTCTAGATTGACAACCATTGCTTTTTCCCTGGCTGGAATGTAAACCAAAGAACCAAAGGTGAATAATCAAACAAAAGCAATTCAGTTAACTTATAACAGTAGGAAGCAAAACCATATGCAGCATTCAATGATCAGTTCCTGTAGAGTCCTAAATATTGCAGTCTGAAAATGCTAACAAGTAATCCAAGTAAGAAATCTTCAATGAGCATCATTAAGATCCAAAAAACTTGATAAGTATGTTATGCATAGTAACCAAAATCTCTACCAATGTTTTAATGCCATCTCTCTACTTGCACTGACTACTTCCATTGACAACAGATGTGATTTTTCTAACTAAATTTGATAACATCTAGAGTGACTTTTTGTCTATTCTACATATGAGGATAGGCACATAAAGATATTTTGGTAGATGGTGGCATGGATAGGCACACATAAGGATACACAATTTCACAAAAGGACTAACAACATGCATCATGATACATGCTAGTAAACAACCTTTCTCAATTTATATTTAAAATAAAAAATTAACTTCTTCATACTGGTGTATAAACTGCATTGAATAAATAAACATATGCACTGAATGGTTAACTATAGAAATTTGTTAGATGTTGCTTAATATCTGCACTGCATTCTTTCAAGTAAATGTTCACATAAACTAGCACAAGAGACACCATTTACACATCAGCATGTTACAAATTCATGCTGAAAACTGTAGAAAATTGGTATTATATACATGCACACATTAACAACATAATGTTGCAGATATTGAAAGATATGATCGATACCATAGGAAGCTCAATGAAGCAACATTTATGCATAGCAACCATACTTCAAGTGTAGCAGATATATTTATTCTCAAAGGCACCGGATCTCCAAATCCCTTGGACCCAGCTCATCAATTAGTTGCTCCTCCTAAGAGGTTCGGTCGTTATCTAAACCCTCCATGATTTCAAAGAACCAGCGAGACAGACACCACAGGGATTGTGATTAACCATAATATCAAATAATAAAAAGAACTCAAAGCCTCATCCCCTCAAATTAAATAAGGCAGAGGGCCCAAATCCTCAAATTTTGATGCAGAATATCATGGAGACCTTCTCAATTAATAGAACCAGAAGATTTCTTAAACAATCTAGATTAGCATGTGTAATTTTTAAAGAGACATTATGCTTGAAAGAGCATTATAATGTGAACAAAGTTGTATGTTGAAATGGGGGCTCCTAAGCTGATGCAAATGTTAAGATGGATCCATGATGAAACTAGGAAGAGTTGTTGAAATTAGTGCATTAGATAAACGTTAGTTACCATGACAGACTCATAGCAAAGCATAAACTGATATTGAATAGATTGAGAAAGGTATGTTACTGTAAACAAAGATAGTGGAAGCCCTGGACAAGAGAAGGGGACCTTACATGTGCAAGAAGGGAAAGACTGCAGAGAGCAGCAATGGAAGCTGAAAGGATGATTCACGAAAGTAGACCAAATAAAAAGAAGATAAGTATGTTCCTACTGCATTAACAGCATTCACCTATTAAATAAATCATATCTCCTGAACTTACCACTAAAAGGAAAAAAAAAAAAAAAACAAACAAAGGACCGTGAGCCATCAAAAATAGAGAATATAACGAGTAGTTGATAAATAATTTAGGACTTACTCCTACACTTGTTGTGAAAGCCGTCTCAATCAAAGTTCAGATCTTTGAAATCCAATATAATTATCTTGGTTGCCAAGCTAGAAGAACAGAAGATTACTTTCACATGGCGATATGTGGGCTAAGCACTCACCGTTGGCGGCTCAAATTCATTAAAAATGCAGACTTTTTTTTTATCACTTATGAGTTGGCCGTGTATAAACTAAAACATAAAGATTTCCCTCAATCGAGTGAAAAATAAGCATTTTCCCCAATTTGCATTTCTCCACAAGACCAGCACAAACTCCACACATAAAAAGCAAGAGGAGATCCACCACGAAACAATCAGCAATCAAAAAACAACAAAGAAATCGTCACGAAGGGAACGCGCTCACCGAGGATGTTGGAGGAGTGCGAGAAGACGGGGCCTAGGATCCTGAGGTCACGGGCGGGGATGGCGGCGCGCTTGATGATAGCGTTCTTGTCGCACTCCAGGATCTCCGACTGCCCGTTGCGGTCGAACCTCATCCACAGCCTGGCCCCGCTCTTCTTCTTGGCCCCCTTGGCCCCATGAGGGGCGGTGGCCGCCAGCGGCGCCGCCTCCGCGGCCAAACCCCCGTTGTTGTTCTTGACGGCGTTAGCGGCCGCAGCGGGAGGGATCGGGGACGGTGGCATCGGCTGGAGCTCGAGCCGCTTGGCCGATCGGATACGCCTGGAGAGGAAGGAGAGGGGCTTCTTCCCGGATCGCTTCCCCATCGTTGGCTCCTCCCGCCACCATCGAAATCCCTACCTCCTCTTAGGGTCCGGTCTGGCTTCTCCGGCGAGGAAGAGAAACGCGGAGGAGGAGAGAGAGAAAGACAAACACAAAGAATAAATCCACTCTTTCCTCCTCCCCCACCTCGTTCCCTTCCTTCTCCTTCCTTTGACGCACGCGTCCAGGGCCCGCGCACGCCTCCTTTTTAGCAGGGAATCCATAAAATATACGAATCTATAGAAGAAGCCGACGCAGCTTTAACGTCCCCGCTTTTGTGTAATTAAATAATTAAAAAAATTCATTCAGGTAGCGTTGGATAAAAAAAATATTGTTCATAGATAAGCGTATGAAATAGTATTTATCCTTTTGGCTATTCTAAAAATATCCTTCAGCTATCCTATCCCGATGTTAAATATAAAAAAATAAATTATAAAATAATTTTTTTTACTTTTATTTAAAAAATAATCAATTATTTTTATTTTTTTAAAAAACAATTTAAAATTAATTATAATTAACTATAAATTATTTTTTTATTAATTTTATTTTTAACTATTTTTTATAATTATAATTTTTAAAAATAAAAAAATATTTAAAAAATATTCTCTCTTGTTCTCTATTTCAAAGACTATGATCAAACCACCAGCAAGCAAGGGTTAAAACGCGCCGCACTTCGCACGACCGTGGCGGTTCGCATTCCGCGGACGTAATTTTAGGATTATCCCAAACAAACAAGCCGATAAAGGTTTTATCAAAATAATACGCTCCCAATAATTAATTATAAACAACTGTATCCTAAAATTATTTTGATCGATTTAATTTATAAATTTATAAAAAATAAATATTTTTTTTAAATTTATCACTGGTTCAAAAAAAAAAGCTTGAATTCAACCATTTTTAAAATATATAACTATCTAAAATAGCCTATGCCATATCATGAAAAAGTATGGTGAGTGCTTTATATTTGACTATTAATTATGTTAATGAAGCTTTAATGCATCATCATTCATCAACTTGTTTGTTTGGGATAAAACATCCTATTAAACATGGGTTCTCAATTGAAGGCGTTTGCTGTTTGGTGTTATGTGTTATGCACTTATGGTTATTATTCTTAAAGAATTTGATATGATTCTTTTCTAATAATGATTCATATTAACTTCACTCCAAATTACTTAACTTGAATGTTTATTGGAAGCATTTTATAATGTAGGGCTACGATGCAAAAGTTAGGTTTTACATAATACTTATCATTGAGAACTTTTTTGGAAGTAAAAAATACATTGTGAGTATGTTTCAGAAAAAAAAAAAAAAAGAGCAGTGATTTATATGAATCCATAATAAATTTGCAAATAAAGTTAGATTTAAATGACTCTAAGCATTTGAAGCTTAAAATGTCCATAGAAAGCTTTTTATCTTTTTACCTCATAGCTCATGCTAACAATCAAATTGCAATGCTAAACATCCTTTGGAGTTCTAAAGTAATTCAAATAATAATTCAAGATGAATTTTATTAGGCCCAATGTATAATTCTCTTTTTTTGTGGCCAACTCTGTTCAATATATGATGTGATAAGTTGGCTTGAATTTTAGAATGCCAATAACGCGTTCCACTCGCACAAGCATTATAAACCTTTTTCTCAATTAGACATCAGTATTCCACTATTGTCCTCATGTTCATGAATTAAAATAACATCCAAATTCCTAATATATATTAGGGCTTTCCATCTTTTATTCCATTAAAATGGCTATTATATGATGTTTTTCTTTGAAATGCTAGGACACCGTAGTAAAGAACTTGAATCAAACTAACTTGAGAGTTAAGCTAGTTTTGTGAGTTCATCTTTAAATTTGCCACATGTTAAGAAAATTAAACGAAATGCAATTATAGATGTATTAGGCCATAAAAATATCTTGAAAAAAATTACAATATTCATATTGATTTGAAAAGAAGCATATATTTAGAATGGTGATACGCATTCGAACAATTTAAAGAAGAAATACACAATTATTTTGTTCATGATTTAAATAATAGAGAAAACATTGGTGGATGATTTTGTAAATTTAAATATGAATTTTAAATAAATCTAGTTAAATTTGGATTTAAAGTTTTATTATATATAGTTTCGATACTTTTATATTATGGTCCTATTTGACATTAAAGTTGATCATAAGTTGCTGGACCTACCTTGTTTGTCAATTGGTTTAAAATTTTATGAATTTGAATATTAAAAATAAATCTTTGAGATAAGCTTAGAGAGAGAAAAAAATCAAGCAGACCTTAAAAATTTAAAAATGCTAAGCATAGAATTATATATATTAAATTTATTTATTTATTATTATAATAAATTTATTTGAAAATAAATGACAGTAAAATTGGCTGGACGGCGAGCTAGTGATTGACCTATTAGCAAAGGTAACTTTTATGATCCTTTTGACTCTTTAAGGATAGTAGCAAAAGTAATCTTTAACTTTAAAAGGACATAGTGTAAAGACATAAAGGTTTAAAGGTGTTGTTTAGTTTGATTAGATGATTGAGATTAAAGTTTTATCATTTGATGCATGTCCTGAATGGTAACATGAATTATCTATAAATATATTATCATTACAAGTAATGTTGATTATTGTATTGATAATGCAACAGCAATATTGATTAATGTGTTGATATGACAAACAGATTACTGGTCATATAATATTAAATTTTTAAAATAATTTTAAATCAAATTTATTAAAAATTTATATATTATTATATATTTGATTTAAAAAAATATATATTTATAAATAATAATATTTATAAAAATTTATATTTATAAATCGAGAAAAAGTTTCATACCGTTAGAAAGAGGGTGTGGCTTGGGACCTCGATATAGAGGTTGGAGCGAGATCAATAGAAAAGAATGTGAGTGAAAAAATAATCAAAAAAATTATTAAAAAATAATTATTATATTATTATATTTTTGATAATATAAACAATTATTATTTTTGATAAATTTTATTTAAATTATGGATAGATTATCTGCTATCAAGCATTTCCTTTTAATGGGTTTAGGATTCATCCAATCAGATTGGGACGGGTTTAATTGAAAAAATTTAAGTTTGATGTTTGGATGCAACTAAGTTGGGATGGGCAGCTACCATCGATCCTGTTCCAGAATCAAAACAGCTGTACTTTGGTTAACACAAAAATCGCGCATTATTTATACTTAAAAAATTAATCAAATCTAATACAAAGAGATAATGCCTACTAAAAAGACATTTTTGCTCAGTTGAATGAAAGTGCTTGCTTGCTGTAACCAAGCGACAGCTCAAGCTCAAGGTTTTTATTGCTCCGGTGCAAGCCTTCTCATCATCAAGAAATTTACAGCTCTGACAGTACCGTGATAAATCAGTACCGTGAAAGCAGTAAAATATTCCCCAGATAAATTTTATTTATCCTGCACTTTTTATGAAGAGCATATATATATATATATATATATATATATATATATATATATATATATATATATATATATATATATATATATATATATATATATATATATATATACTTTTAAAATTTTTGAATCAAAATATCTCTGCTTGCTTAGTAACCTTTAAAGTAAAAACAATTCTCTTTGTCCCCATCAGCCTCTGTCTCCTTTCGCTTTTCTTTTTTCTTACTTTGGATTAACATCCTTGGATCCGATCATTTAAAGCTTGATTGAAGAGATTTTAATTTATAATTAAGCAATGAATAAGCAACTAGCAATTTTAAAAGGTTCTACGATTGCAAAGATTGATTTATATATCGTCATTCAAATTTTTTTTTTGTTCGCGAGTTATTTGGTCCTGTGTTCAAACATATCAAATCTATTCGGCGTTTGTATGGCCAAACAAAAAAATCTTTTGTTCCATCTTCAACAGACCGAATAGAGAGTTTTTGTTCGATCAACCGACCAAATATGGAGCTAGCAAAGAAGGAAGACGGAAAGATTTCGTAAGAAAAAAAAAAAAGGAATGAAGGAAGATAAATAGTTTAAATATTTTTTAAATTTAAAAGAACTGCTAAGTAATTTTGAAAGCTATTAAATAAAATAAAATAAATAAATAAATAAATGAAGGGATTACCGAGGAAAAATTGCGGTCAAATAGAAATTCCCACATGAGTGCGATGCGGTTCGATTTCACATGCCTCCATGGGCACGGCTGAGAGCGACCGGCAACGCACTGAGATTCTCTTCTTGGATGCTGCGGTGCCTGGAGCGGTGGACCGCGGATGGCTGGACCCTCCCCGGTTAACAACCAAAGGATAGCTAGCTCTCCACCTGATATGCCTAATGCCGATCATGCTCTTCCTTTATTAGTTTAAGCATATATCTTTATTCTTAAGCATATCCAAAGCTTAAAGGACAAAGAGAAGAGACTGTGACGGGGACAGGCATCGAAGTCAGCGGAGCGAAATAAAATGATGCTGCCATGGCGGGGTGGCTCGGAGATTGGATGCGTGAGTTCAGAACATGGAGTTATTTGCTTTTATATATATATATATATTACGATGTTCTAAGGGAGTTAAAACCGTTTTTTTTTTTTTTTTTTTCAGCCAGACGACCGTACTATTCTAGAATGAGCCAAATCGGATATATCATAATATAAAATTTAGGATAAATAGGCGGATAAGTATCATTCTGATTCCAACTTTAAAAGTTAGAATTGTCAGTAATCCTGGAGTTGGCTTCCCTGAAGACGTGCCGAATAAGAGCATAGTGAACACCCTGAAGACAGGCTCGAATGTCAACAATCAAAGGGTTAGTTGGCACACAGACACCCGGGTCGTGACGGATCCAACGAATGACAGTGATGGAGTCACCCTCGATGATAAGACTGCGGGCGCCCAGGACATGGATGGCACAGGAAATACCTGCCCAAGCAGCAGTCAACTCTGCCAGGAGCACAGATGAGTCAAGCGAACTGAATCCCCTCGCAGTTAGTATCTGACCATTGGGTCCACGAATGATGAAAGCCGAGCTAGCCGATCTCCCTCTAACACCCATTCAAAACATTTTTTTTACTACGGTACCGTAAATTTGTAAATTATATAACTACGGAGTTAAAACTGAGTTGAAATTTATGTACATACTTTTTTTTTGAATGGGTGTTGTAATTATATAACTACGGTATCGTAAATTTACAACTGGGATATCATAATTTTTTTTTGCTTTTTGAATGGGTGTCTTAATTTTATAACTAGATGTCGTACATTTAAAACTGGGACATCACAATTTTTTTTGCTTTCTGAATGGATGCCTTAATTTTATAACTACGGTATCATAAGTTTAAAACTAGAGTATCATTTTTTTCCTCAGTATATCATAAAGCTGTCTTAATATTTTTTATTGGATATATATATTGTGGATCAATAAAAAGAATGATGCAACTCATGTAAAACTTGTTGCATCAAATATGATGTATAAAGTCTTTTCAAAGAGTGACGCTGGCTAAAAGTAATTGCTTCTTACGAAAAGACAAAGAGGCTTCTCCTTTTTGACAACCTCGTCCGGGAGATTCCATTTGCGCCACAAAAATTGCTAGTACATTCTCAATTTCTTTTAAAAAAATTAATTTTTATACTATTCTTAAATTCTCACCCTTTCTTTTTGTACGATAGCCCTCCTAGCTTCCCCTTCTTCTCTATTTGCTCCGACAGCCCTTCCTTCTTTCGGTTCACTTCGCTCTCTTGACTTTTCTCCTTTCTCGTTTGCTTTCCTCCGGCAATCTTCCGTCTTCCCTTTTTTCTTGATTCGCTTCAACGGATCCTTTCGGTTCGCTTCAGCAACCCCTATTAGCTTTTCTTTTTTTTCGTTCGCTCAAATGCCATCTCTTTTCGAGTACTAGGGCTAAAAAAAGTCGCTTTTCGAGTACTAGAGAAAAAAAAGTCGGAAAGAAGGATCGATGCTCAAAAGGGAAGGTCGCCAGAGCGAACGGAAAAGAAAAAAAAACCAAGGGAGGGGCTGCTCGAGCGAACAAAGGGGGGTTGCTGGAGCGAACGAAAAAGAAGGGAAAGCCGCCGTAAGGATGGAGGGGCTGCCGAAGCGGAGCATACGAGGAAGGAGGAGGTGAGGGTTCCGGATAGTTTAGAAATTAAATTTTTAAAAAAATTTGAAGGGTGAGGGCAGTGAGCAATTTTTTCAGTGCAAACAGAAGCTCTCACTGACTCTTTAAGTCCATCTTCTGAGATAAATGTACCCCGGCTCGACCTTGTCAAGCGCTTTAAAGCCCATTTAAACCAGGAATGCTGGTTCGTACCTGGAAGGGGCGTCCGATGAAATCAATATCTACGCCAACCATTCCTTCCTTTCTGCCCAGTCCGAGGGTGATCCACGGCCATTCTGTCTCCACCAGCGGTCTGAGCCTTGTGCCCCAAAAGATCAAAGGCTCAGGTGGACCCACTCTACTTTGGATTAGCCGTTGGCCAACGGCCACTGAAAGTATCGGCCGAGCGAAGTGGCCATCTCTGATTCTGAAGACGATCGCTTTGACCAAAGGCCAAAACCTTTAGGAAATGGAGTGCGGTAAGCTCAAGGCTATATATACAGCCATGGGTATGTTTTGATTGCCTTTCGCTCGTCTGTCTGCTGCTACTTTGGATGGCTCTTATATTTTTCTTTTACTTGCGGGACTCTTCTGCTTGTTGGTTTCTTGGCTGGCAATGTCCTTGATCAGTTCGAATGGCAGAGGACTCGAGGACTTTGTGTAAAGGAGGATAGCAGTTTTGAAGACTCTTTTGATTGTGGATAATTTAATAAGAACTTTCCGATAACTACTATTTTGATTGGCAACCTATTCTGCAATGATAATCTGAATAAATGATTATTTATTTATTGAATATATTATAATCTAATAATTTTTAAAATAAAATTACTTCTATCTTTTTGTAAAAATAAATTATTTCTTTCTTTAAATAAAATCATTTTCTTTTTCTCTCTTTTCTCATGTCACGCCTCTCTTTCTTATACCTCTAAACAAAAATAAACTGTGGTATTATTCGTTCATAGAAAAGAAAAAATCGAATAAAAAAATTAAAATAAAAAAAAAAAAACAAAAAATAGTTATAAGAAAACTTTAATTAAAAATAAGAATTTAATTACGATTTTTTAAAATTTATAGAAAAAATAAATTAAAATTAAAAAAATAAAAAAACTAAAATAATTAATTAAAAAAATTAAATAAATAAAAAATTATTTTTAATTTTTAAATTAATTTTAAATTATTTTTAATTTTTAATTTTTAAATATTAAATAATTAAAAATTTTAATTATAAAAAATATTTTTTATTTTTAAGTTAATTTTTTTAAAAATTAATTTTTAAATTATATTTTTTATATTAAATTAAATTAATTAAATTACTTAATTTTTTAATTTTTTATTTTTTAAATAATTTAATTTTTTAAATAATTTAATTTTTAATTAATTTAATATTTAAAATAAAATTAAAAAAATATATTGATTATTTTATTAATATTAATTAATTTTATATAACAAAATATTAAAAATAAATTATTTTTAAAATATAATAAATAATTATGATAATTGAAAGTTTAAGAATAAAAAATTGAATAAATGTTTAAAGATTAAAAATATAATTTAATCTTAAAAAAATAAATCTAGTTTGTTTTACTTCTATATAAATACTTTGATTTAGGGGTATTTAAAAAATTTAATAGATTTGATTTACTATATGGATTTGATTTAGAGATATTTTAGAAATTTGATGTTATATGACTGGTAATCTGTTTGTCATACCAAACCAGTAATCAATTTTGTAATATTACCTATGTATATCAAACACAGTAATCAACATTATTGGCAATCCATACAGTGATAATCTATCTTGTAGGTAATCCATATTACGATTCAGGATTATTAGCAATGCACCAAATGCAACCTTAAGCTTTTGGAGTCTCTAAGCATAGCCTTCCCTCTTCCTCCATTATCAAATCTCTATCTTCTTCTCCCCTGGATCGGTCGGTCTTTCTCTGGACTCTTCAGGCTCTTCTGGGGTTATGTTGGTTGGTTGGAACGAGACCCGGTTTTAAGTCATTGGTGAATCTCGTGTCACCTTTTCTGTGACTATTCATTGGTGGTACAATTTCATTGGCAACTTTTTGACACATGAGTGTCCATGGACCAATCCGGAAACTTGAAGGATTTGGAGTATGATTTATTTCTTCAAGCCCAATCTGTGAAAGATTTGATTCTGGAACCAATTTTTGGCTCAGCTTGAGGTTGTTCATAGTCCCAAAAGTATAAAGGTATATGTGGAATTAAAGTTCAAAATGACTAGTTCAGATGCATAAAGTTTCATTGCAATCCAAGCCTTCTAGAAGAAGTTATGGCACTTTGACTATAGACTATCAGATTAAGTTTAATTGTGTCTGTTTGCATTCCCTATATGGTTTTTAAAGCTCTGGATGAATTTTCAAGCATTTTTCAGATATTTCCAACTATTTCATTTATATTTTGTAAGTTCCTATACTTGGAGGGATGTTTCAAGTTGCCCATTTATGTTTTCAGTCTTTGTATCTGGTGGAGGTAGAATGAAAGGTTAAGCCATTTTTCCAGACCATTTTTTTGGTATCTCTGAAATTATCTTTTCTACTATGTATCTCTTTGGTAGATTCCATTTAGTGGTGAGTTGACACAAACATGTATCTCTAAAGTGGTGCTTCTATATCCTTAGAGTGATGGTTTGTTAACCCATTTTATCACCTTTTTTTTATTTATTTACATTTTCACCCTTCCCCGGCATCAAGTTTGGTATCAGAGCTTTGGAACAAAATTTTCTTGGTGATTTTCACTACATTCGGGTTCTATGGCAGTTCATGGCAACCGAATTGATCGATTTGCAGGGGAAAATAACAGATTGGAGATGAAGGATCTGAGAAGACAAGTCCAGGAGCTCCAAGAACGTCTTGTATGTTACGAAGGGCAAAGTGATTCTAGAAGGAGTCATGGTTCTGAGAATGAAGAGGATGTCAACCCCTTTGCTATTGATTCTGATGAAGGCACTCCAAATCACCATCATGTTAAGGGAAATCGCAGAAGGCATTCGAGGGAAGAAGTCAAAATTGATATTCCTATTTTTGAAAGAAAAATGGATCCTAATGAATTTATTGATTGGCTTCATACTATTGAAAGGGTCTTTGATCTCAAAGACTATCTAGAAGATCAGAAGGTAAAGCTGGTTGCTCTTAAACTCAAAAAATATGCTTCTCTTTGGTGGGAGAATTTGAAGAGGCAAAGAGAACGTGAAGGCAGAAGCAAGATCAGGACATGGAAAAAGATGAAAAGGGAGTTGAAATTGAGATTTCTTCCTGAAAGTTATAGGCAAGAGACTTTCCTTAAGCTGCACAATTTCAGACAGCTAATAATGTCTGTGAAAGAGTATACTGCCGAATTTGAGCTTTTGATGCTCAAATGTGACATTTTTGAACATGAGGAGCAGACCATAGCACGTTATTTGGGTGGATTGAGAGAGGAAATTGCCATGCAGTTCATTTGCAGCCTTATTGGACCTTTAATGATGTCAGAAAGCTTGCTTTGGGAGTAGAAAAGCAACAAAAGGATGCTCAAAGGCCTAGCTTCAAATCTTCACAAAAAAACAGTTCTTTGAATCGGGGGAGTTCTTCATCCTCTAAATCAGTTCCATCAGCAAAATCCACTCCAAAGGCCTCATCCAATTCTAGTAGTGGAAAGCAATCTGCTAATTCCAACTCCAGTTCTAGAAAATGCTTTAAATGTCAAGGATATGGGCATATTGCTTCGGAATGTCCAAATAGGAAGGCTTTCACTGTTGTGAAAGATGATAATGTTTCTAAAGATGAACCAGAGTATTCATAGCATGAAGATGAGGTTATCTATGCTAATAAGGGTGAATTTCTTGTGATTCGTAGGGTTTAAGTGCTGTTCAGAAAGATGAAGATGATGATTGGCTTTGTTATAATATTTTTCACACTAGATGCAGCTCTCATGACAAAGTTTGTGATTTGATTATTGACAGTGGTGCTTGTGAGAATGTTGTGTCAACTGTTATGGTGGACAAGCTACAACTCAAAACAGAACCACATCCACAACCCTACAAGCTGAAATGACTACACAATGATTTTAAGTTGAAGGTAGCAAAAGATGCCTTGTGTCGTTTTCTATTGCAAACAAATACTATGATGAATGCTGGTGTGATGTTATTCCTATGGATGCATGTCATATGTTGCTTGGTCATCCATGGCAATATGATAGGAGAACTGTTGGCCCAGATGGCAACCCAAAAGGGGAGGTGAATTGGGTTCTAAAAATTTTAACTCTTTTTGAAATTAAATCGATTGATATCAAAGTATGCAAGCGAATGGAGTTAATCGAAGCTATGCACAGGCAATTAAAGAAGAGAGAGAGATATCAAAACACTACAAACACAAAGATTTTATAGTGGTTCGGTGTAACCAATACCTACGTCCACTCCCAAGCTTCACTTGGGTCCACACTATAATCCTCTTAATTATAGTCGAGTTGTTTTACAAGCTCACAACTCAAACTTGTTGTTTTATCCTGGATCACAACGAACCCAGCCAGTTTTTCGGGCTTACCAGCACAAAACCCAACCTCAAGCTATATCTAGCTTGACCCGAGGTATACCACCTCCACTAATTTAATCCCCCTGATTGAATTAGCAAACAAATGAAATCAATTAATGTTTACAATGACAAACAGCTCCTCAAATGAGCGAATATGCAATAAAAATAGACAAGGAATAGAAAAGCCTGTTTGAAGCGATTTGAATGTAGGCTTGGCTTCTTTTCTTCTTTTCCTCTTCTCCTTTGAAAGGTTGAATCAAGCTCCAGCTCAGATTTCACCCAAGAATATGTTGTTGAGAAGATGGGAAAAATAGGTTTTGGCTTCTTCTTTTCCTTCTTTGAAATCCTCCAAAAATGAACTTTGTATGCCTTGGATTTCTTTTGAATCTTTCTTTAGATGATGGGCGAGCTCACAGAGATTTCTCTTTTTGAAATAGCTCTCTTGAATATCTCGATTTTCATTTTTTTGTTCTCCTTTTTTTGTTCTCCTTTTTTTTGTTCTCCTTTTTTTTTAAATGGTATGTTCTCCCCCTTTTTATAGATTTTCTTTAATCCGAGATTAGGTGGAAAACTAGCCGTTATTTCTATCCTTGGATTGCTCCTACACACAAGAAAAATAGCCGTTAGAGATTAGGTGAGAAAAAGTTACCGTTGGAGGCCGTTCTGATACTTTGAAAATCCGTTCCTATCAGGTTGGAGTCGGCTCCAACTTTTTATGTGTCGGCTCCACTTTGTGTATCCAAAAATAGTAATAAAAGATTTCATTGATGGGTCGGCTCCCGAAAAGTTATGTGTTGGCTCCCCGCATCCAGGTGTCGGCTCCCAAAACAAAAGGCGTCGACTCTAAATATGGCCCAAAATATGCTCTCTGTTCTCAGGTTGGAGTCGGCTCCACTCATTCTAGGTGTCAGCTCCTGAATCTTAGGTGTCGGCTCCCGAATTCCATGTGTCGGCTCCAAAAACTAACGCATAAAGCACACTTCTGTTTCTCAGGTTGGAGTCGGCTCCAGACATCCATGTGTCAACTCCCGACCATGCCAAATTTTGAGAACTGTTCTGATACGCCAATGTGTCGACTCCTAACTTATAGGTGTCGACTCCAAGGTCTGAACTTTTAAAAATTACAATTTGAAACTCATCTTAAAATCAATTTTGAGTGATATTTGAATTGTTAAAATTTCTTAATACCTGATACACTTCATAAATTTGTCAGAAACAATGTGAATATACTCATGGCTTTTGTTAATCATCAAAATCAATAATTGGGTCAACAATCTCCCCCTTTTTGATGATGACAAAAATATTGAGTATATGCATGATTAATTAAAGAGTTTTACGATAGGAATAAGTTATCATAGTTAAGCTCCCCTGAATGAGGTAGCTCCCCCTATGAAACTCAAAATGAAATTTTTTCTCCTTATTTGAAATTTCATTCTCCCCCTTAATTTCATTTCTCTTCCTTAAAAAAAATTCATGCAATAATCAACTTAATCAAATTATTTAAGTGTTCAATAATGCATATATATCTTCTCTCCCCCTTTTTTGTTATCAACAAAAAGGTTAAGATAAGGTACAATTTAGCTTAACATTCAACCACAAGTTAACTCATTGCATAAGACAATATTAATTCAAAGAAATTTCATTGCATCAAAAGATTTCACTACATAAGTTTCATTACATCAAAACATTCCATTACATCAAAACATTCTACCAAAACATTACATTAAAATATTCTATTATAATAAAGTGTAAAGCAAACTAAAACTTTAAATTCCAAAACTGAAGTGTTTCTTCAGTCCTTCTAAGATCTTTTCCATTCCTTCCTTTGAATCTTCATAAAATCATTTAAGCTCCTTTGAGAGAACAGAAGCTTTATGGCAATCTGAAAAAGTGTGAATTTCTCACTGATAGCCTTGTTTTCTTAGGCTATGTTGTTTCTAGTGATGGAGTAAAGATGGACCAAAGAAAGTGGAAGCCATTCTCAGTTGGCCTACACCAAAAACTCTTCAAGATATTCGGAGTTTTTATGGCCTTGCTTCATTTTACAGGCGTTTTGTCAAGAATTTCAGCACTATTATTGCTCCAATAACTGAATGCTTGAAAGGGGGCAGTTTCAAATGGACTCCAGATGCAGAAAAGAGTTGTGAGCTCATTAAAAAGAAGGTAACAAGTGCACCTATCCTATCTCTCCTAGATTTTCATAAAGTCTTTGAAGTTGAATGTGATGCTTCTAACGTGGGAATTGGTGCAGTTCTTAGCCAAGAAGGAAAACCAATTGCCTTCTATAGCAAGAAGCTTAATGAGTCTCGCAGGAAATATTCTACTTATGATAAGGAGTTTTATGTTGTTGTGCAAGCTTTGAGGCATTGGAATCAGTATTTACTTCCTAAACCATTTGTTCTATTTTCTGATCATGAGGCTTTGAAATTTCTTCATAGCCAGCAAAAACTTAATAGTAGGCATGCTTCTTGGGTAGAATTTCTACATGCTTACAATTTTACTCTAAAGCACAAATCTGGTGTTCAGAACGTTGTTGTTGATGCTCTAAGTAGGAGATATCATTTGTTATCCTCAATGCATGTCCAAGTGGTGGGATTTGAGGTCTTGAAAGAGCTTTACAAGGAGGACCCATTTTTGGCAAGATTTGGACTGAATATTCTAATGGTCTTTTTCAGCAATTCTTTTTGCAGGATGATTTTTTGTTCAAAGGAAATCAACTATGTGTCCCTGAATGTTCATTAAGGGAAACTATTTTGTTTGAAGTTCATAATGGTGGACTTGCAGGGCATTTTGGAAGAGATAAGACTTTGGCACTTCTAAAATAGAATTTCTTTTGGCTAAAGATGGAACGTGATGTTATAAGGCATATCAAGCGTTGCAGAACCTGTCACGTTGCAAAGACACATGGGCATAATACATGTTGTATACTCCTCTTCCAACGGCAGAGAGTCCTTGGGAGCATGTTAGCACGGATTTTGTTTTGGGTTTGCCAAAAACTCAACGGAACAAGGATTCTATCATGGTAGTTGTTGATAGATTCTCAAAGATGGCGCATTTTGTTCCTTGCAGCAAAACTCTAGATGCCTCTCATATAGCTGATTTATACTTTCATGAGGTTGTAAAACTTCATGAAATTCCCAAAACAATCACTTCTGATCGAGATTCAAAGTTTTTGGGTCACTTTTGGCGCACTTTGTGGAGGAAGCTTGGTACTAAGTTGCAATTCAGCTCAACTAGCCATCCACAAACTGATGGCCAAACAAAAGTTGTGAATAGGGTGTTGGGAAATCTTCTTCGAAGCTTTATTGGGAAGAACATCAGGCAGTGGGATTTGTTATTGCCACAAGTAGAATTTGCTTACAATCAATCCAAAAGTCAGACTACTGGTTATAGCCCTTTGAAGCTGTTTATGGGAAAAATCCATTCAGTCCTATGGATTTAATTCTCATTCCAACAATGGAAAGCTTTAGTGGTGATACAGAAGATAGAGCAAAGGAGATCAAGAAGTTGCATGAGCAAATTCAAGCGAAGATTATGAAGCAGAATGAGAAGTACATAATTCAAGCAAATAAGCATAGAAAATTTGCTGAATTCAAGGAAGGTAATCTTGTTTGGGTGCATCTCAGAAAAGAAAGGTTTCCTAGAGGCAAGTATGCTAAGTTGAAACCCAGGGCTGATGGTCCATTTAAGTGCTGAGGAGGATTGGGAATAATGCTTATAAGATCAAACTTCCAGCTGAATATGAAGTTTCTGATATCTTTAATGTTTCTGACTTGTCTCCTTATGGAGCTCAAGAAAACCCAATTGACTCAAGGATGAGTCCTTTTCAACAGGGGAAGCATGACATAGGAGTGTCCATGGACCAATCCGGAAACTTGGAGGATTTGGAGTATGATTTATTTCTTCAAGCCCAATCTGTGAAAGACTTGATTCTGGAACCAATTTTTGGCTCAACTTGAGGTCGTTTATAGTCCCAAAAGTATAAAGGTATATATGGAATTAAAGTTCAAAATGACTAGTTTAGATGCATAAAGTTTTATTGCAATCCAAGCCTTTTAGAGGAAGTTATGGCACTTTGACTACAGACTGTCAAATTAAGTTTAATTGTGTTTGTTTGCATTCCCTATGTGGTTTTTAAGCTCTGGATGAATTTTCAAGTATTTTTAGATATTTCCAACTATTTCATTTATATTTGCAAGTTCCTATACTTGGAGGGATGTTCCAAGTTGCCCATTTATGTTTTCAGTCTTTGTATCTGGTGGAGGTAGAATGAAGGTTAAGCCATTTTTCCAGACCTTTTTTTGGTATCTCTAAAATTATCTTTTCTACTATGTATCTCTTTAGTGGATTTCATTGAGTGGTGAGTTGACACAAAACCTGTATCTCTAAGATGGTGCTTCTATATCCTTAGAGTGGTGGTTTGTTAACCCTTTATCACCTTTTTATTTATTTATTTACATTTTCACCCTTCCCCCGGCATCACTTTTGAACCTTTGCTTCGGTGTATGGTCCTGTTGAGAATCCTTTCCGGGTCTCTTTATTAGGGGAAAATTTTAATGCGGCTTACAAATCCCATGTAAACAATGGCAACCCGCAGGCTCTCCGGGGGGTTTTCCTCTTTAATCAAATCTTAAGCAAATTGTAGGGAGACCCCCAATTTGCGAAGCTGGACCTATTTTTCATCTCTGTTGAATGGGATCATCCCTTCCCTAGATGTTCCCAACCAGCATTGCCTAATCCGTGCTCTGGTCGCACACCAATAAAGGTCGTGGTCTCTCTATCAGTTCGTATTGTCCGATATGTGAATTTCAGGAGAATACGATTGAGCATGCCATTCTTACATGCTCTTGTGCTTCTCAGATTTGACAGCAACTTCGATATAGGCCATGGATGCAGGACAAGGGACCCATCCGGCGGTCTTTATTGCGCGCCATTCGCATAGCCGTTCAGAGCAGCAGTCGCTTCCAGGGTATTTTTTAGCTTATCTGGCTTATCACATCTGGCTAACTCGTAATCAGAGTGTCTTTGCTGACGATATGGTCTCATCTCAGACCATTATCCGCACGGCCGGCCTTCTTGCTATGGAGTATCTTCGTTCTGCTTTGGGTAGTTACTCTAACAGATCGGGCTTCTGGAATTCTCCTGCTGTTTCGGCAGCACACAGTTCTACGGTCTTTATTGCTTGGGAGTCCCCACCCACGGGTTATGTCAAAGTGAACTTCGATGGCACTGTGTCAGGCCATATTGCCGGATCTGGGTTTATTATTAGGGGGCCTGAGGGAGAGCTGCTTGTGGCTGGTGGACATGGCTCTCTCGATATTTCGGTTCCTATGGCAGAGTTGCAGGCTGCTTGGGCCGACATCACCTACGCTGTTCGCATTTTGCGCTCTCATCGGATGGTTATTGAAGGAGATTCTCTTACGGTCATCCACTGGATTAGATGGGATGTTGATCTTTGCCCCTCCTATAACCCCCTGATTAGTGATATATGGGCTTTTCTCCAGTCTACTTCTACTCCTTTGATCCGTCATGTCTATAGGAAAGCCAACGCTGTAGTGGATTGGGTTGCTTCGATTGTAGCTCGCCATTCTAGACAGTGGGAATGGCATCCCGGTAACTCCTACCCGATTATTTTGGAGCAAATTATGTACTTTAATACTTCGGGTTTGACTCATCCCAAAGTGATGTGATCGTCCGCTTAAAAAAAAAAAAAGGAAAGGTCTCTCCCAACCTTCTGTTTGCTCTCAAAAGTTCATTAAATTTGATTGTGGCTCTTTCCTTTTCTCAATGCTATCCAATTTTTAAGAATTCAATTACTTGATTTATTTTTTATAGCTATGTGAGCACACCATCGCTTCGAGACCTAATAAAATAGATGTGTTTTGAGAAGGATACGGATGTTGGAGAGTTAGGAATGCTACGATTTTGTTTTTCTTTCGATTTAGGTTATTGGTTAATAGAACAATTATGTTATGCTTTAATATATTACTTTGCAGGCAAAGGTTTTATATTTTGATATAGTATCATGAGCTAAAACTTTGATTAGTTATGTTAATCATTGTTTTCTACTACTTAATATTTGTTTTTGATATAGTTTGTTCATTGGCATTTGAGATTTTAGGTAGGTCCAACATGTTTTTTTTTGTACATTCAATCTCCTCCTCAATCGTATAGGATATGTGCCACATTTTAGCTTAGGCCATTACGTCGAACATGACTTTATGTATATTGAGAACCAGAGATTATTATAAGAAAGAGAGATCATATATGATGTATAACTCTTTCTCTCTCGCGCACGTGCATATATGTACATTCTCTCTAAGAACACTATGTTCCTAAATTTTAAGGTGTGGACTTTGTGAAGAACTTTTGTAGCCCTTCCACCTGGATATGCCATGGAAAATCAAAGGAGGCTTATTGATGTGCACTATGGGTACATTAGCTTTCCATCATGTAGTATCTATGATCCATCCGTTCAATTATATCATATAGGAATGTAATAAATTATAATAAAAAGAATGCTTAATTAGCCATTTTTTGATATATTATGCAATGAACTTTCATGGTAGTCAAACAGAACCTTCCATCATTGGTATCTAATTTGGGAATTAGGCAGAGTTAGGCTGGGCCCTCTCCTTGTTTGAGCCTTAAATTTTTTCGAAGGATTTACCCATCCTAAAACTCAATCGGGCTTAATTGATTTAGGCTACTTGGGCTATGAGAGTGGGCTAACTTGAATAGGCCTAATTCGAATAAAGATCTAGGCTAAATGGTCAATGATCCTTACCTAGATTGCCAAACAAACAGGCCTAATTATCGGTTGCACAAACTAAAATTTTACTAAGGAAAAGTCTTGCTACACCGCGTGCAGTGCAGAACAAGTGCACCACGCATGTGATTAGCACGCGACGTATGCCAAGCGTCGCATGCCAATCATCCTGTGCGGTGCAGAGTTGTTCTTTCACCAAAGATCTAGATCAGATCCAGCCAAATCACCTTCTAATTGGGCCTCAAACTCTATACGGGCTATGTTGTGGCTCTACTTTGGGTTCATATTTTGGGCCTCTTTCTGCCTTGAGCTTGAGCTAGGCTTAATATTTAATTGGGTTCTATTTTAAGTCCAAACTTGATCCAAATCACATGAAGCTTGGCACATGGTCTAAGTTGACTCAACTCTAAGGCCCTTGGGCTGACCTGGCCCACTTCTAACCTTTTTAATATTTATGTTCATATAATAAATAGAAAACTCTATATAAGCTATGTCTCCTTGCAAAAACTACTATTTTAATATAGGTATTTATGCGGGAGAAAATTATCACTGTATCAATAAATGTGCCCGACGACAAAGGTCGAGTTATTTTCAATTTGGCTGATCAAGCCATGTTTGAACTGATTGGACTATGGTTTAACAGACAGCTAGAGTCGGTCTTAGTGCCAACGCTAGAGTCGGTCTTAGTGCTGACTCTAGAGTAGATCTTAGTGCCGATCTAGAGTTGGTCTCGATACGACGCTAGAGTCGGTCTTAGTGCTGATGCCAGAGTGATCTCGGTACCATGCCAGAGTCAGTCTCCTCACCGACTCCAGAGTTAGTACTGACGCCATCGTTGGTCTCGACGCCGACACCAAAGTCAGTTTTCGAACCTCGGTAGGTTGAGCTATCTCAGTATCTCGAAAGAATCGAGCTATCTCCGAACCTTAGCAGGACTGATCTATCTTAGTACCTTGCCAGGATTGATCCTCGTCCTTTCAACGTAAGCACCATTGCTGCTTCAAACCATGCCGGATATCTCAGAGGATGAACCACCCTAATCGCAAGGATGGCAGAATGAGCTTCCCAAAATAGAAATGGGAGCCAAATATAACACTCCATTCATGATCAACGAGATTTCAAATTTTCAATAAAGCGCATGTCAGCTTCATCGATTGCCGATCCCTGTAACCGTGGGATTCCTGCCTTATCGGATGCCAACTCCTTAAAATATGCCCAAAAAATCAGGTAACGGCTCACCTCATTGGCAGCGTATAAATACCAAGTCCTAGAACCCTCAAGGTACATTCTAAAAGGCAATTGAAGCCCAAAAAATAACTCTAGCAAAGGTCATTGCTCCTGAAAAATCATCTCAAGAAGGAAGATCCTTCTGCTGGAGCCTTCTCCTCTTATCTGTTTGTTCAGATCTTCATTGACTTGGGCATCGAAGGGTCTTTCGCAGGGACCCACCCCTGTGATTCTTGCAAAAGGACTGTCTTGCATGTCCACCCGGATGGAAAAATGCTACCCGGATCCTGACGTGTGCCACCACCAAGCTGGAGAACATATTTTCATAGCAACAAATTAGCGCTAGAGGAAGGGTCTCAAGTCCCATTAAACTTGAAATCAAGGAGACCAGGTTCTTGATAAGAAGGACGATTTCTTAATGGCCAACCGTACGAAAGCAACCATAGATGCTCCTGATCAAAGTACCTCTCAAAGGCCTGATCCTACAAAGAACACGGCGCCCTCGCAGCCGTTATCGATCGAGGTTCCTCCACCACCAGTAGCCCCGGTCACATAGGACCAGTTTGCTATGTTGGTCCAACTAGTTCAAGCCCTGCTACAATTGGTGCAAGGGTTTCTTGGGGGTCTTCTTTCCATTGCACCCACTCAGCAACTTCCTGGTGGAACAGTCACCCCAGTCCTATCGGTGGTCCTTCCGTCCAATCCACTGAAAGCCACCAGCCTTCCACGATAGCCCAGCCATAGAGAAGTTGAACCGGCACCGTGGAGGGGAGGAGATAGGAGCCTGCCCAAATTTCGTCATGCTCACTCCTTACCTCTAGTATTCTTTCGCCATGACTCAACGCAGCGGCCACGATCCTCCCGTCCCATCTCTTCTACTACTCGGGATGACAGGCTACAACGATAACTACGCTCGCCGAACCTACTAACGGCTGGCGTTGTTAAAAAGATCGCCCACTCCAGATCCTACCAAGTACGACCAAGCGAAGAGAAGAACTGGTTTGAAAGGGTCCGGTGCGAGGGGCTCACCTCTTCAGATGACAATGTCAAAGAGATACCGTACCTCGAGGATATGGAACTCGGATCATCTTCGAGCAATGAAGGCCTTCAAGGGATACAGTACACCAAAGATATGGAATTAGATTAAACCCCGAGTATATTACTAGTGAAGTATGCCTGAACTGAACCATTTTACTCATTGTAATAAAACTTTACTCTTTAATTCGAATATTTTTTATTAAATAATAATTTTCCTTGAGTTGTGGATGAAAGGCAGGTCTTGCCCAATCTTTGAACTAAGGTTCCTTTCTCCGAACCTTGGTAGGGCTAAGTAAAAAAATTTCTCCATACCTCGGCACGGCCGAGCAACATTCACTGTACTTCAGCAGGGCCAAGTAACATTCTCCGAACCTTGGCAGGGCCAAGTAAAAAAATTTTCTTCCTACTTCGGTAGGGCCGAGCAACATTCTCCGAACCTTGGCATGGCCAAGTAAAAAAAAATATCGTACCTCGGCATGGCCAAGCAACATTCTTTGTACATCGGCAGGCTGAGCAACATTTTTTGAACCTTGACAGGGCCAAGTAAAAAAATTTCTTTGTACCTCGGCATGACTGAGCAACATTTTTCGTACCTCGGTATGGCCGAGCAACATTTTCCGAACCTTGGTAGGGCCAGTAAAAAACTTTTTTCATACCTCGGCACGGCCAAGCAACATTCTCCGAACCTTAGCAGGGTCAAGTAAAAAAATTTTCTCCGTACCTCGATACGGTCAAGCAACATTCTCTGAACCTTGTCAGGGCCAAGTAAAAAAAATTCTCTGTACCTCGGCAGGGCCGAGCAACATTCTCTGATCTTAGCATGGCCAAGTAAAAAAATTTCATACCTCAGCACGGTCGAGCAACATTCTTCGTACCTTGGGAGGGCCAAGTAAAAATTTTTTCCGTACCTCGGCAGTGCCGAGCAACATTCTTTGAATCTTGGCAGGGCCAAGTAAAAAATTTCTTCCTACCTCGGCACGGTCGAGCAACATTCTTCAAACCTTGGTAGGGCCAAGTAAAAAATTTTTCCGTACCTCGGTAGGGCCGAGCAACATTCTCCATACATTGGCTGGGCTAAGTAAAATTTTTTTTCTCCGAACTCCGGCGAGACCAGTCGGAGTTATCTAAAACTTAGCATAGCTAAGCATTTATTCTTCCGAACTTCGGCACAACCGATTGGATTATTTTATAACTTGACAAGTCCGAGTATTCACTATGCCTCAGTCGGTCCGAGAAACCTAACTTCGGCATGCCTGAACCTATTTTGTACCTTGGCAGTCTCGAGAGAATCTATTTGTCACGATACTTAATTAGCTAAAGTGATAAACATTCAGCAAAAAGAATGTACAATTAAAACTTCATTCATTTATAATATTATTTTGGGAACAGAGCTCATTGATCGATCAGCCGAAGCCATATGAAGACTCTACTCCCTATACTTGAACCTACTCTTCGGACTAGGGAATGGGGGGCATGTGATGCGAAAAAAAATTATCACCGCATCAATAAATATGCCCGATGATAAAGCTTGAGTTAACAAAGGTCGAGTTATTTCTGATTTGGTTGATCAAGCCACGTTTGAACTAATTGGACTATGGTCCAATAGACAGCTAGAGTCGGTCTTAGTGTCGATGCTAAAGTCGATCTTAGTACCAACGCCAGAGTCGGTCTTAGTGCCGACTCTAGAGTCAATCTTAGTGCCGATGCTAGAGTCGGTCTCGGTACAATGCTAGAGTCAGCCTTTGTGCTAACGCTAGAGTCGGTCTTAGTGCCGATGCCAGAGTCGATCTCGGCACCATGCCAGAGTCAGTCTCCTCATCGACTCCAAAGTTAGTACCGACGCCATCATCGATCTTGATGCCGACATTAGAGTCAGTCTCCGAACCTCGGCAGGGCCGACCTATGTCAGTACCTCGGAAGGGCCGAGCTATCTACGAACCTCGGCAAGACTGAGCCATCTTCGAACTTCGCCAGGATCGATCATCATCCCTTCAATATAAGCGCCATTGCTGCTTTAAACCACGTCAGATATCTCGAAGGATAAACCACCCTGACCACAAGGATCGCGGAATAAGCTTTTCAAAATAGAATGGAAGCCAAATACACACTCCATCCATAATCAATGGGATTTCAAATTTTCAATAAAGCGCCCGTCAGCTTCATCAACTGTCGATCCTTGTAACCATTGGGATTTTGGCCTTATCGGATGCCAACTCCCTAAAACATGCCAAAAAAATCATGTAATGGTTCACCTCCTTGGCAGCATACAAATTCTAAGTCTCAGGACCCCCCAGGTACGCTCTAGAAGGCAATCTAAGCTCAAAAAATAACTCTAGTAAAGGTCATTGCTCCTGAAAAATTATCTCAAGAAGGAAGATCCTTCTGCAAGAGCCTTCTTCTCTCATCTGTTTGTTCAGAATCTTCACTGACTTGGGCATCGGAGGGTCTTTCGTAGGGATTATCCCCTATGATTTCTGCATGAGGACTGTCTTGCAGGTCTACCCGAACGGAAGAGCGCTGCCCCGATCCTGATGTGCACTACTATCAAGCCGGAGAACGGATTTTCGTAGCAATAGATATGATTAATATCGACCTTGCATGATTCGCGAGGCTATGATCCTTTCTTCTTTTTCACAATTATTTTAGAAATATAATTTGACAACGTAATACATTATAATAAATAGAAGGCTTTAGCAACTAAATATTTATTGTAAACTAAATATATAATTTAATAATAGTTAAGAACAGTAGGATTGACATTCCTATAATTAATGAAGAACCCTGCATAAGTTGAAACTCTGAATTTTTTTTTCGGTTATAAAGAGGAGGCTCAAAGCCTAAAACAAAATAGAATATAGCACAATAATAATACTTTAAGCCACTAACAGAAGCATAAAGAAAGGATTGATCACATGAACATGAACAAGCAACAACATCATAGCATCAGTAAAAAGAAGTTCCAATCTTTTCAAGCCAAACTAGATTCAGACTCATATGAGTCTCAACATTGGCATTTTTTGAGCCTCAAAATTAAGTAGAAGGGAAAAGTTTCCTAGAAGAGAATCAAAAGAATTAAAGAGAGATCTCCTTGTAGTGATTTGCGAGTAAGCCAATCAACTAACTTATTCCCTTCTCTGAAAATTTGAGAAAACTTAAAAACCCACGAAGATTTCTTTAGCTGCCAGATATCCTGTAACAAGGTGTTGTGATAAGGAGCATCCAAGGATTCATTAATCAAAAAAATTAGTATAAGAGTCACCTTATAGCCAAACCTGGGTGGCTTTAAATCAATACAATGCAATATATAAATAAAACCAAGCTGTTGTTAGCTTAGAAAATGAAACAAAAATCCTTGGCAATTTATGCCCAGCAGCATATGAGACAGCCCTTCCTGTCCCTAATAACAACACCCATACCAACTATTAACTCAGTAATAGACTCATCAAAGTTGACCTTTAACACATCGAGAGGAGGTAACCAAGACAGCAGAGATAAAAGGGTGTCGAGTACCAAGTTTACCTCAGTGTCTTGATTGTGAGTTAAAAGTGCTAATCATATAGACCTGCTATAAATTAGTAACCGAAGTAAGGTTCTATCTCACAAGGTCACCTAGGGAAGAGTTGATACTTTGAAAAATTTGTTAGACTTAATTTAAATATATTGATCACGATATCAAATATGCGGAAATATGATATCAATATATTATCATGTAAGTTAAGATCGATAAATACCTTCAGCCATTATTTTTAATTTTCTTTCCGATGAGGGTAAGGAATTCGATCTTCTTTGAATCAGCTGCACGGGATCTTGATCTTCCTTTCTCTAGGGATCTTGATCTTCCTCCTTTCGATAGATCTTGATTGAGTTCTTCCAATCAATGAGCCATCGCACTCTGATGGTGTATGCCCTCAGGATGTGCTCTTGATCAGGGACTCAATGCCTCCGCTTATTTTGGTTTTTCTTTCGATAACTTTGTTGAAAGCCTTAGGAAGGGTTCCCTATTTATACTCAAATCCCTTCATCGCCTACTCCCATCAAGCAGGCGTTCAACATTTAAGGGGAGGGGGCCGTTATCACTTATTAATTAGTGAAACGATAGTAATAAAATTAGGACCATTGAAAGCGATGGGTTATTATATTCTTCCACTTGATCCGTATATTTTATCAACACTGAATAAGAAACTAAATACATGAATCATAGCGATAGGTCCTCTATAATTGAGTATTATCTTCTATGTATTACAATGCATTCAATTTCTTTACCACTATTCCAAATGTGACAACATAACGTAATGAATAAACCATATGTTTATTCATAGTCCAAAAGAAAAGTTTGTCATTTCTCAAAAGTCAAATAATGTGTACACCTGAATGAGAAATAAATAAATAATTGAAATAAGAGTTTCTTTGTACAAATTGTTATCCATACAATTATATCATGGAACCAACTCCCATTCTTATCACATGATCCTTAAAATTCTTAATTGGCATGCCTTTAGTCAAAGGATCAGCTATCATCAATTCAGTGCTAACGCGTTCTATGACCACTTTGTTTTCTTTAACACATTCTCTTATGGCTAAATACTTAATGTCGATATGTTTACTTCGACTACCACTCTTATGGTTTTTAGCCAAAAATACAGCAGCTGAATTGTCACAGTACAGTTTAATTGGCCTAGCAATAGAGTCAATAATTTTAAGCCCTGAGATGAAACTCTTCAACCATACACCTTGCGATGTAGCCTCAAAACAAGAAACGAACTTCGCTTCCATAGTAGAGGTAGCAGTCAAAGTCTGCTTTGCACTCCTCCATGATATGGCTCCACCAGCTAACATAAATATAAATTCTGATGTTGATTTCCAAGAATCAACGCAGCCAGCAAAGTCCGAATCTAAGTAGCCCTATATATCCAAATGATCAGTTTGTCTATACATGAGCATGTAGTCCTTGGTCCCTTGAAGATACCTCATGACCTTTTTAGCAGCTCTCCAGTGGTCTAAACCTGGATTACTCTGATATCTTCCCAACATTCCTACTGCAAATGCAATGTCAGGTCTTGTGTAAATCTGAGCATGCATTAGGCTTCCAACAGCTGAAGCATATGGAATGTTGTGCATCTGTTCCCGTTCAAGTTCATTTTTAGGGCACTGATTCAAAGCGAACTTGTCACCCTTCACTATAGGTGCAACACTTGGTGAACAATTTTTCATCTAAAATCTCTCCAAGACTTTATTGATATAAGTTTCTTGAGACAATCCCAAAATGCCTCGAGATCTTTCTCTATGGATCTTAATGCCAATGACATAAGATGCCTCACTCATATCTTTCATATCAAAATTTTTGGAGAGAAATTGTTTCACCTCATATAGCAACCCTTTATCATTAGTTGCAAGTAGAATGTCATCCACATATAGGACCAAGAAATAAATTTTGCTCCCACTAACCTTCTGGCATATACATTGATCCATGATGTTCTCTTCAAAACCAAAGGAAGAGATTACATCATGAAATTTTAAATACCACTGACGTGAGGCTTGTTTCAATCCATATATGGATTTCTTAAGCTTGCAAACCAAATGATCACCATCACCAGAGGAAAATCCTTCAGGCTGTTTCATGTAAACTTCTTCCTCTAGATCTCCATTAAGGAATGCGGTCTTCACATCCATTTGATGTAACTCAAAATCAAAATGAGCTACCAATGCCATAATTATTCGGAGAGAATCTTTCTTGGATACAGGAGAAAATGTCTCCGTGTAGTCGATTCCTTCCCTCTGAATGAATCCTTTGGCAACGAGTCTTGCTTTATATCTCTCAATGTTGCCTTGTGAGTCTTTCATTATTTTAAAGATCCATCTACATCCAATGGCTTTTACACCATCAGGCAACTCAACAAGATCCCAGACTCGATTAGATGCCATAGATTCCATCTCGTCATTCATGGCATTGAACCACAAATTTGATTCCTTAGAACTCATGGCTTGTGAAAATGTTTCAGGATCATTTTCGGCTCCAATGTTATAGTCAGATTCATGTAGATACACAATATAATCACTAGGAATTGCTGATTTCTTTATTCTAGTTGATCTTCTTAATGTTGTGTCAATGACCTCTTGAGGAGTATCTTGCATAACTGATTGTTGATGAACAACATGATCTTTTAGATTACCATCAGCTTGTGAAATCTCAATGACTGATTGTTGGGCACTTAATTGAGTTTGAGGAGTGCTATAAATAACAACCAATCCCTCACTTGAAGTGGAAGCTGGAATAACTGAATGATCTTTCTCAGAAGAAGCCAAATACTGAGATTGATCACTCCCACTGATCAAGTCATTCTCAAGAAATTTTGCATTTCTTGATTCCACAATCCTAGTGCTGTGAGATGGATAATAAAATCTATAACCCTTGGACTTCTCAGCATATCCAATAAAGTATCCACTAATAGTCCTTGGGTCTAGTTTCTTTTCTTATGGATTATAGACTCTTACTTCAGATGGGCATCCCCAAACATGTATATGTTGCAAACTTGGTTTCCAACCTTTAAATAACTCAAATGACATTTTGGAAACAACCTTGGTTGGAACCCGATTCAATATATACGCAGCAGTTTTAAGAGCTTCAGTCCACAAGGATTTAGGTAAGTTGGAGCTGACAATCATGCTCCTTACCATGTCCAATAATGTCCGGTTTCTCCTTTAGCTACACCGTTTTGGTCAGGAGATCCTGGCATGGTGTATTGTGCAACAATTCCATTTTCTTCAAGAAATCGAGCAAACGGATCAGGTGCTTGTCCATTCTCAGTGTATCTACCATAATATTCTCCACCTCTATCTGACCTCACGATTTTAATTTGCTTGCCGCATTGTTTCTCTACTTCTGCCTTAAATACCTTAAAGGCATCTAATGCTTTGTTCTTATTATGAAGTAGGTAGAGATACATATATCATGAATAGTCATCAATAAATGAGATGAAGTATCTCTGACCATACGAATCCATATCTGGGCTACAGATATCCGTATGTATGATCTCCAGTATTTCCGAACTTCTTTTGGCATCTTTCTTGGACTTGTTGGTTTGCTTTTCCTTTATGCAGTCCACACAAGTGCCAAAATCAGTAAAATCAAGAGTATCAAGTACTTCATCTTTTACTAATCTTTTAATTCTCTCAATAGAGATATGACCTAATCTCCGATGCCACAAAATAGAGGAATTCTCATTTATAACACATCTTTTTATACCAAATTGGGCATGCATCACATTATAGGTGGTATTGTTTTTCAAATTAATTTGGAAAAGATTGTCTGACAATGTACCATTCCCAATAAGCTTAGATTTATAAAATAAATCAACAGAGCTTTTATTAAAATTAAAGGAGTATCCTGCTGGTACAAGCCTTGACACTGAAATCAAATTTCTAGAGAAACTTGGAATATAAAATATCTTTTTCAAATCCAAAATAAAACCAGAATGTAAAATAAGTCCGCATGTCCCAATTGCTTCCACATGTGAACCCATCTTGTTTCCTGAATAGATGCTTTGTTCACTTCCCAATGGTTTCCTTTGATTTAGAAAACCCTGCAAGGTATTTGAAACATGGATTGTAGAACCAGAATCAATCCACCATGTGTTATGACATATAACCAAATTGGATTCATGACATACGAATGAGGTTAGAGTACCTTTCTTGTCAAGCCAATCTTTGAATTTAAGATAATCTTTCTTTATATGCCCTTTCTTCTTGCAAAAGAAGCACTTGGACTCCTTCTTGTCTTCTGTATGGATGGATACTTTACCCTTTTCTTTGCATTTGGCTTTAGGATTTTTAGTCTTTCTCTGAGTGACTAAATGTGTACTTTCTTCTATTTCTAAAATCAGCCTCCCTTCCTCTTGAACATACATGGTCAGAAGTTCATTAATTGACCATTTGTCCTTATGTGTGTTGTAAGATATTTTGAAGGGACTATACTGCTGTGGGAGTGAGCTCAAAATAAAGTGCACCAAGAAAGATTCTGACATCTTAACCTCTAGGGATTTTAACTGAGCCGCAATGTCCCTCATCTTCATGATGTGCTCACGCACACCTCCAACCGTAGTGAACTTCATTGATGATAATTTTGTCATTAGGGTGCTAGCCAGTGCCTTATCTGAAGACTTAGATTGTGCATGAATAGCCTTCAGAAGTTCCTTGACATTTTTGCACTCAGGAATTGAACCACGTATACTAGCAAAAATTTTAGTACATATGAACATCATACTGAGACGATTGGACCGTTCCCATTGTTCATACGCAGCAATCTCAGCCTGAGTGCTAGTAGATGTAACTGAATGTGGTTCATCCTTCCTGATAGCATAGTCAATATCCATGCACCCTAATTGAAGAAGAATTCTCTCCTTCCATAATTTATAATTATCACCACTTAAATCGGGAACGTCACATTTTATATCAGAATATTAACAGGCAAAATAGCTGCATAAAAATAAAATCATGTTCATGTAATTGAATTTGAGGCATATAACTTGATGTCATGTTTTACCAATGTAAACATGCAATAACATGAATCAATAACATATAATAACTACATGTGGGCTAAGTTATTATACTCAAATAGACTCATTAACTTAATGATGTGACTAACAAATTATATTCCTTTCTTAATTCCTGTGGGTAATTAAGAAAATAATTTGTTATCGCATCCTAATTAATTATATTAGTGCAATAAAAATTCCTGTGGCATAAGATTCATTACATTAATATAATTAGTCACAATTAATGTCATCTAACTTTATGCGATCTTTGCAACTCAATATATAATTTTGATTAATCAAAGATGCTGTGGCTACTCCTCAATTAATCAAAATCATATTGACCACATGACATTGATTTCCATTATATGCATATAGATTAACCAATTTAGCATGATTATTAGGTAGTGATCTTAATCAAGATCTGAGTTAGTCAAATTGGCCAGGCCAGTGAAAGAGAAGTGGGGGTCCCCCGTTGCTTTTCTTAGGTCAGTCAATGAAACCAATTAAGTAACCACAATCTCTTTACCTTTGACACCAACTGACCAATCAGACCTTGAAAGGATTTGCATTGTGATTTTCACACTACCACCAAATTCATGCATAGAATAAATCTAGTATGCAGAACAGGAGACAACATTTCAATTATCTATTTAATGAATTTTGAAATTATCATCTTAAGAAAATTTTTGTTAATTAAAATACGTCCAGCCGTAGCTCATTATTCCCTTGGGCCAGTCTATGCAAAACACCGTAGGCATAGAGACTCAGGAGGCATATTTTAATACAAAAATTTAAACTTAAGAAATAAATAATAAAAACAAATCATGTCACATGATTTAATAAAACATTAAACAGATAATAAATGCATTTAAAATTCAACCAATCCAGATTTTAAATCCTATGAAAGAACGGAAAGACCATAAGCGAGAAAATCGAAAACCGAAACATGTCACGTTTTCTTTCTTTTTAATATGTCACCGCATGTGGGTATGGACGCCGCGTTTCCTTTCTTTACTTTTCCTTTCTTTAATGCTACGTTTCTTTTCTCTTCTTTTCTTTAATGCTATCTCTTTAATACCAGAAAGAAATCCGAGAAACCTTTAATGCCATAAAGAAATCTTTAATAAAAAAGGAAGAGATCCGAGAAACCTTTAATGCCAGAAAGAAATCTTTAATAGAAAATGAAGAGGCCACGTTTTGTTTCCGCAAAAATCGGAATCTAATATAGGTTTAATGGTTTCTGCGCAAAAATCGGAATCTAATATAGGTTTAATGGTTTCTGCTCAATTCCGTGAACAAAAATCAGAACTAAGCAAAAAATCGAAACCTAAGATCCGAAAAATTGAAAACGAAAAACACGCGGCATAAATTGCTTGAAAAGAGAAACTTTGATGGAAACACTCACAAAGAAATCTTTAATAGAAAATGAAGAGGCCACGTTTTGTTTCCGCAAAAATCGGAATCTAAGATAGGTTTAATGGTTTCTGCTCAATTCCATGAACAAAAATCAGAACTGAGCAAAAAATCGAAACCTGAGATCCGAAAAATTGAAAACGAAAAACACGCGGCATAAATTGCTTGAAAAGAGAAACTTTGATGAAAATACTCACAAAATAAGGCAGAGGTTTAAAAAGCTATGATACCAAATATTAGACTTAATTTAAATATATTGATCACGATATCAAATATGCAGAAATACGATATCAATATATTTATCATGCAAATTAAGATTGATAAATACCTTCAGCCATTATTTTTAATTTTTTTTCCGATGAGGAAAATGAATTCGATCTTCTTTGAATCAGCTGCACGGGATCTTGATCTTCCTTCCTCTAGGATCTTGATCTTCCTCCTCTCGATGGATCTTGATTGAGTTCTTCCAATCAATGAGCCATCACACTCTGATGGTATATGCCATCACACTCTGTGTATGCCATCAGGATGTGCTCTTGATTAGGGACTCAATGCCTCCACTTATTTTGGTTTTTCTTTTGATAACCTTGTTGAAAGCCTTAGGAAGGGTTCCCTATTTATACTCAAATCCCTTCACTGCCTGCTTCCATCAAGCAGACGTTCAACATTTAAGGGGGAGCCATTATCACTTATTAATTAGTGAAACGATAGTAATAAATTAGGACATTGAAAGCGACGGGTTATTACAAAATTCTGATTAGGAAAGTTATGCAAAAGATGGCTCACTAATTGAGGCATATCCCTTTCATCAACATTATATTTAAGGCCTTCCCAGCACTCTCTTGCATACTGATATGTCATTAGAATATGATTGATTGTTTCATCATCGTCAGCATATAAATAATAAGTCAGCAAATTAGATGACAAAATTTCCCTACTTACCAAATAAAGCTCTGCATGGTAGTCTTTCCCAAATAACTTTCCATAAACATCTTAATTCTAGGAAGAGTTTTAACATGCCAAAGCCATCCAGCATCTACATCAATATTCAAATCAACCAAAGTAAGGGTCTTATATATCTCACCGACATTGATTTTAGTGTGCCTATTAAGCCCTTAGCAAAGAATATCCTTCCAAATGCCTTGAGAAAAAGGGATCCTTGTTATCTCCTTCACAATATCATTAAGAAGAAAAAAGACAATAAAGATAGCCTCTATCTTCTATCAGGAGTGATAAATCAGTAATAGACAAATTGACTATATTAAAATTCATATTTAGAAGAAGATGCTATAGAGAGAGAGAGGAATTATAGAAAACCAGGGATCATTCATTAACTTGATCATAGATTCATCCCCCACCATCCAAATGAACTTATTTTGTATGATGTCAACGTTTACATACATCTTCCTCCAAATAGCCTAGCAACTTTTTAGGGCAAGATAGTTAGTCCAAGACCCATTAAAACGATATTTATATTTAACAAGATCTGCCCATAAAGAGTGAGAATTGAGAATAAGATTATCCGTTTGCTTAGCCGTGAGGACCTTGTATCGAAGTTGCAACTTATATAGCCCGAGGCCACATTTAGATTTAGGAGTGCAAATGACATTCTAGGAAATCATGTGCAGTCCTCTCTTGCCAACATCGTGACCCCGAAGAAAAGCCATGAACTCCTTTAATCTGTTTAAAAGAGCACACGATAATAAGCAGTTAAACATTACATAAACAAGCAAGAAGTAGAGTACAAAATAAAGAAGAGATACTCTCCTTACAAAAGATAGGTTCTTCCAATTCCATCTATCCAATTGTAGATGAATTTTATCTAAATTGGAGTTGAAGTGGGAGACCTCCATATTATAACCAACAACCAGAATCCCCAAATAATTCCAAACTCCTTATTTAATAAGAACATTAAGGCACTATAATAATTGATTTTTGATGTATTTGAGAGTACAAGGACTAAAAGAGACATAGGACAGGACTTTACTAAGTTGACCCTTTGACCCCAGGAGTCACAATACTCAGCAACAATTTTTTTGAAGATTGACATTCCTGTTGAGAGGCTCTGCCCACTAGTAGACAGTCATTTGCAAGTAAAAAATATGAAATAATAGGACCTTCTTTTCTGGGCCTGAAATCTCTTAACAAACCCCTTGAAGTAACTTGCTGTAAAGTAAGAAATAACATTTCATATTATAATATAAATAAGTAAGGGAAAAGAAGATGCCCTTGCCAAAGACCAATATTAGAAGGAAACTAAGAAGAAAGAACTCCATTTATCAAAAAGAGAGAATCTAGAAGCCTTTATACAGGTTTGGATCCAAGAAATAAATTTGTTGTGGAGAATCCAAAGTGATATAGCACTGCTATTAAATAATCCCATTTTATCTATTCGTGCACACTCTTTATGTCCAACTTGATCAACATAACACTTCTTATAAAGGAAGCCTTTTTAAGAGAATGCAAGTTTTCTTAAGCCAAAAAATATTTTAGAGATATTTTTACTGTGTGCAAAGGCCCCCCCCCCCCCCCTCCCCGAGTAAGAGAAATAAGAGTAGGCATTAAGGCCTTCATTTTATAAGTAACAATTTTGATGACAATTTTATAAAGATATTGCACAAGCTTATGGGTCTATAGTCTTTAAGAACTATTTGCTTCTATTTCTTTGAGATCAACATGATAAAGGTGTCCTACCAATCATTTGACATACTGACTATTCTAAATGCCTCTTTAATTGTTAAAATGACATCCTATTTGACTATATCTTAGAAGCTCTTGAAAAATAGGAGCTAAAAAACCATCCAGCCCATATGCTTTCTCAAACGGTATATCTATAAGAATTTGTTTAATCTCTTCAACAATTACGTAGAAATTAATTGATCATTCTGCAAGTCAGCAATGCCGTTGAATATGGAAGGAAGTGCAGTCTAAAGCAAGTGTCACCAGTCCATCTCTCAATAAAATAATTAAGAAATACTTCACTAACATCCCTCCAACTATCCATCATAATACTTTTAGGAGACTAAAATTTCTAATTCCGTTTCTTCTTCTTTAGAGAATTGTAGACTAATGAAAGAATTTAGTATTAGAGTCCCCTTCTTTCAGCTACTTGATCCTAGACTTCTATTTCCAAATAACTTCTTTAAGTCCCAAGTTAAAATTATATTGCTATAATAAAAGAAGTCAGTTTTGATCAATTTGATTTAGACCACCCAACTAGGCCTCTTTCAATTGCAGAACAATAATCTCCTCCTCAATTCTAGTCCTTTCCTTAATATTTTCCACTCTTTCTATTCCATCTTCTTAATTCTATGTTGTATTACTTAACATAATCATAATATACACTCTAAAGAAGTAAGTACCTCTATAATTCTAGGTTTGCTTGACCGCACCATGGACCGTAGCATAGGATAATTAGATTTTTTAAACCGAAAAGGGATTCTTCTTGGATGTACTTGGTCTAGGATGTTTAGAAGAATTGAGCAATGATCAGAGGCAAATCGAGTTAGATGACTCACTTTTGACTTTAGAAGAAGATTAAGCCAATTTTCATAAACCAAAACTTGGTCAAGTCATTCCTAGACCTTGGCTGTCCCACTTCTATTATTACACCAAATATAGTTAGGCCCCTCGAATCCCAATTCAATAAGACAGTTCGCTTGTGTAAAGCTTCTAAACTCATGAACATCTCTATTGACTTGGAACCACCTACCCCTCCATTTTATCTTGGCTATTGAGTATGCAATTAAAATCCCACAAGAAAATTGTTAGAATCCCCATTTCTAAAACATCTTTAGTAGCTTTCCACATAAACCTACAAATAACATCCTTATTGCTTGCATGCACCAACCTCAAAATCCTAGAAGGCAGAGAGGGTTGAGAAATCAAGCCAAACTCCACTTGCCTATTAACACTAATAAAATCCACTTGACCTACAACCTTCCTCCATATCACAATGATACCTCCTAATTGCCCCTCAGTAGGTAAACCAAATAGCTCCCATTATAGGCCAAACAGTCTCCTAATTCTTGAATAAGAATATTATGAGATTCTAGTTTTAATGAAATAGCATATATTTAGGTTATTTATATGGATCATTTTTTTAACATAATGAGAAAAGAAAGCTTAGAGGCCCATCGATAGTTTCATGATAATATAATCATAGCAATAGATAATGTTCCTGGAGAAGATCTACCCTTCCCAACAACAATCAACAAAATATTCAGCTTAGAATTCACCTGATGTCCAAAAAAAGCATATGTTGCTAGGACCTCCTCCTCTAGTTTGTGAGATAAGAGCCCTAAGGATTTCTTAAATAAAGCCTTCCTCAATTGATACAGATAGATAGCATTAGACTTACTCAGCTCATCTTATCTTTTAGGAGGTTTTTTATCTATTTCTTTTTGCTTACCCCCTTCAATAACATTGCTTGTCGAAATATAAGCTAGAAACTCAATAAAAGATTTACACTCACTAGAAGAAGCTTCTATCACCCCAATCTATGCTGCTATTATAGACTTAGCCTATTCATTTGAGCAATATTCAATTACTTGCATCTTAGTCACAGGAGGAGAGACAAACCTACAATCTTTATCTGATAGGAATTTCTTCTTATGGGACCTCTTTCCTTTCTCTTTTATGCTACTTGCCTTCTCTAGTTTACCTCCTTTTATAGCTTGTTGTACAAACTTCATTGGCTGATTAATTGTACGTTTCTATTATCTCTGTAATCCTTCTAAGGGAGCAAATCTTGACTTCTCCACCCACATCTAATCCATGGTATCTCTATCTATAGGATTTGAAACTTCCTCATAGGTCTTCTAGGCCTTGTTTTATTAGTTAAATTGATACTTTTCCCCCTTTGCTCTCCTTTACTTCATTCTTAGCATTAGTAGCTTCCTTTTGCTAGAATAGTACTCGAGCTACCCTTATCTAAGACCCATATACTGACTTACTCTATCCCATCTCCAACTAAATATTCTCTCCTTAATAGTAATTATCTTGTAGATAATTTAGATGACCACACAAATAGCATATATCTAGAGATTTTCATAAGAAAATTCCTACTACATTAACTCTCCTTTCACTATTATGTTGACTTCGGAGCAAATCCTTTTCCTTATATTAACTCTGATGTATACTCTAGTAATGCTAGTCTTAGAGATGCTTTCTATCTAATCTTGAAGAATTGAAGATCTTCAGTAAGAGCAGCAAGTCAAAATTTTATTTTTACTCCATAACTCCATTGGCAAATTAGGCATTCTAACCCATATAGTAGCATACAAGATCACATCCCTTTCATGTTTAAAATTCGGTCTTCAATCATTCAATGCCAAAATCTACCCAACTAGTAACATTGGCCCCTTCTCCATAACTCTCTTTTTATCCTCTATAGATAGGGAGTTTAAACAAAAGAACCCCTTCAGAAAATGAAAGTACTTGCGACTCTCCCTTTAATCCCCATCTAGATTTCATATCTTTAGCAATAAAATCAATCAAAAATCCATAACCAAAAAACTCACCAAACAATGCTTAATTGCATTATTCACAAGCAGCATCAATTTCTTGATCAGAGATAATCACAACTTGGTCAAATCTCCTTTAGAGCACCACAATCTCTTTATTCATGGCACTGTGACATATTCCATTGTATCTCATTGACCCTTGGACGACCTGAGACCTTAATAGTCTCTCTTCTCTTTCCTTGGTTGGTATTGCCATCATAGAAGAACCCCTTAAAAGAGAGTTACTCTTGGTTCCCTTGGCCATCCCTGGCTTGAACTTTGAGATGCAGATCATTTTTTCTTTAAAATCACTTGATTTATTGATAGATTTCTCTCTTTCGGTCCTTTATCCCGTGTAGAGATGAAAACCCTTTATTCCCTCTTCAGACTTTATTTAGATATATACTAATACATAAGCCATGTATGACTCTATTTAGATATACTAAAAAAAGTGATTTGATAATCTCTATCATATATATATATATATCACAAATCATATAATTTTAAGACCTCTAATCAAAACATCAATGTATAAAAAAATATGCATCATTTTATGTTATTAGACTATTCTATATATTAATCAATTGATATATATATATAAAATTGTTTTAAAGGTGATGGATCAAATTCAATGGTTTGAATCATTGATAAAAAACTTTCATCATTCAAATATGTACGGATGCACCTTATTAGATCTGAATAGCGATCCTCTCTAGTGCGATCAAACCAAGTGCTCACTTTCTATCTATAAAATATATATCCATATTTACTATAGCAATATTATTCTAAACTAAGAATGCTAAATTTCATGCACCCGAAATTAGTAGAAAGCTAAGAGTTTCCATTCAATCTAGTTATCCATGTTTAGTCAATTGTGGGTCTTCAACAGTGGACGCAGTGTATATATATATATATATATATATATTACTCAGACACACAATACATGTTGTCAGATTGTACATTTGCTCATATCTGATATCTAATGGCAACTTGAGCGGGACGGGGCGGGGTTGGTACGCTATCGTCGCGTTATTGAATCACTTTATCTCTTGGTAAAGGTGCAGCACATGTATCTCTCGGTAAACGTACTGCTGTCCTTGCTGCTACTGTTATTGTTTTTATTTTTTAATCATCTTGTTACCCAAGAGAGATTCGTTTTTGGACCCGGATCTATGGCATGGATAACAGATGAAGATGATGACAACGACAACCTGCAGCATATATAGTAGATTAGTTATACTAAAAAATTATTATATAATTATATACACACGTATTTACAGTAGAAAATTTATATAAAAATAAAAGATAAAGCAGAAGAAAAGGTGCTTTATTAACAACCATCCCAACAACTAAAGCTCAACATTATACACAAAAAGACAACACATCCCCGTTCCACATGGACGGAAATAGACGCAAACGCTGGAGCTCAACATTATACACAGAGAGTGAGAGAGACCACATCATCCATTCCACATGACGGACATGGAAGCATATCCTATTATTGAGAGAAGCAAGCAAAGAAGAAACCAAGATAAATTAAGAAGGTAAATCAGTATAGCACAGAAGCTAGCCCTTTGGAGGCCAAGACGAGCAAGTGAAGAACCAGCAACAGTTCTTTCTCAGTAGTCGGTGTTGGTGAGCTGCTCGTGGCTGTGGGACATGAAAAAGAACTCATAGGCGATGCTGGCGAGGCCACCGCCGATGAGCGGTCCAACCCAGTAGACCCAGTGGTCATTCCAGGACCAGCTCACCAGCGCCGGCCCGAACGACACCGCTGGGTTCATGGACGCCCCATCGAAGGCCCCGCCGGCGAGGATGTTGGCCCCCACGATGAGACCGATCGCGATCGGTGCAATCGTTCCGAGGCTCCCCTTCTTGGGGTCCACCGCCGTGGCGTAGACGGTGTAGACGAGGCCGAAGGTCATGACGATCTCGAGGACGAGAGCCTGCCAGACGTTGACGCCGGTGAGGCCGAACGTGCCGGTGGCGAGCCCGCCGGTGGAGTAGCGGAGCAGCAGGCAGGCGATAGTGGAGCCGAGGAGCTGAGCGAACCAGTACAGGATGCCTCTTATTAAAGTGATGTTGCCGCCGATGAAGGCGCCGAAGGTCACCGCCGGGTTGACGTGCCCGCCGGAGATGTTGGCTCCCACCGACACCGCCACGAACAGTCCGAAGGCGTGCGCCAGCGATGCTGCTATCAGCCCAGCCGGCGTCGCCGCAGCGCCGCCGGTCAGCTTGCCTATGGAGGTCGACCAAAAATGGAATAACAACATGATTTCATAAACTCATGGAGTTGTAGATAACTGTGACCGAAAATAAAAACAATTAAGGATGCGGATCGGTAACATACTGATAGCCATGCCGGAGCCCTGGCCGGCGAAGACGAAGATCAGAGTGGAAATGAACTCAGCGAGCGCGGCCTTAAGGGCGCCCGGATGAGTCGCCTCCTCCCGAGTCCCGAGCGCGATCCTAGAGATCGGCATTTCTTTTTCCCCTCCGGATCCTCCCTTCGACTCTCTCTTTAATTTCTCGCTCGCTCTGCGGCTGGACCGGTGGGGAAGGCGCTTTATGACGATGAGTGAGAGGGAAGCGACGGGAAATAGCCGGTTTGCCGTTTAGCGAGCAACAGTGGGCGCATTTTCTTTTTTTCTTTTGGAAAAAAAAGTAATTAACGTCCGGTTTTTTCGTATACTGTGCAGCTGAGACGGTCTGTCCGAGAGCTAAAGTTGCGCCACGTGTGGTGGCACGATTGGTTCAGTTCTTGGCCGTGGATTAAGACCAGCTGTCACTGGTGGCGATGTGACAGGCTACAGATAGCTGTCGTCCGGCTGTGGCTCGGATGTTTCCCTTGTCACAGCAATTGGTTCTTATCTTTGATTTGCGGAGCCTAAATCTATGGTGGCTGGAGCTTCTTGCCTATCGGGAGTTGACGCATTAGCTGAGAGGGTGGTTGCTGTTTGTGATGAAGCAGCTTGAGTGGGATTAGGAAAACGATGGCAAAAGCGTTGCCGTTTAAGTGGGATATCATACACGTGTCACATAGCAAGCGGAGAGTTAGATGACAAATAATACCTCACGGACCGCATCCTAAGTTTCATCAAATATTCTCTCCACGCGGAAGCCGCCGCGGGTGGATTGAATTAAAATTTAAAAGTTTCTTTTCTTGTAATTATGGTCATAATGTATTCGCTAATCAATTATATTGGCTACATAATTTTTTTTAATGTTACTTAAATTTTATGATAAGTAACTTTTTATTATTTATTTATTTTTTAACATGTGCACACGTACGAAAAAGGAAAAACACCTAGAAAAAAAATAAATGAATATTTTTGAGAGAAGAGTGCTCACATGAATAGTTAAGAGCATTTATTTGAAAAAAAAAAAATTTATGACCATAATTACACTTCCTGCTTTTTTGCACCTATTTGAACACCCAAAGCATGGGACCCCTGTGATGGAGAATCATAATAAAATAAAAAAAGATCACGTTTGTTTGATAATAATTATAGTAATGAAAAACTTTGTCAATCCTTTAATGGGATTTATCTGAGTGAAACATCTTTGCAAAAATATTATAAGCTGAACCATTTGATCAGATCTTAGAATTTAATGAGGCCCATTTTTCAAAGTAACCAAGCCAATCAACCAAAATTTTCTTTTTCTCATACTTTCTTTTCATAGAGTTAATTTTTTTTGTTTTTGTGTTTTACAAAATTAAAAATAATCTTCCTTGTAGCTTACGCAAGAAATAACTCCCCTCTCACTTATCAAGATGTGAGAGAGAGTAAAATTTTTTTTCTAAAAACTGAAAATATGCTTACATTTTTACTATTTTTACAAATTTTACACTTTCTATGATAGATCATATAGAGGACCCCTTCTAGAGATCTATGGTAGTCTTCCAAAATTTTTAACATATATTTCATAATGATTCAAATTAATTTATGAAAGCTTTAAAAATTCAATAGCACCTTACTTTCTCTTTTCTCTCCCTTTCCTACCATTGACAACCTTCAGTCATTCCTTTCAAACTTGGGCCACCAAGTCGAAAGCTAGCTTTAATATCTCTTCACTTCAGCTGACCCTTTCTCTCCTTATTTTATATAATTATATCTAATTTTGAGTGACTTATAATGTTTTGATTTATCCATGGAGACTGCATGAATGGCTAGTTGCATTCCTTCAAAAGCATATCAAAGAAGTATAAATATAGGAAGATAATTATACAATATATGTTTAGATATCTAATTTTACTTGAAATCTTACTTAATATTATATCACTGGCAAACTTCTTAAAAAATTTATCAATCATATAAATATGATTTTTGGTATTTGAAATTAGTTTTAAGCTTCAACAATTAAAGATGATGTTTGAAATTGATGAAGAAAGTGAGTAGAGTTATCCTTTGAAGCAAACCTCTGATACTTAAGTTAGCGAAAGAATTCAAAAGGATTAAAGAATGAGAACATGAAAAGACTAAAAAGATTTGCATGCAAATTACGTACCTCAGATGAATTTCAATAAAATTTGAAGGCTTTTGAGTTCTTATTTGAGTGTGAAGTAAGTTGTATGTAAGATAAGGTTTATTTCTATTCTTAAATAGAATAGAATTAATCTTCTTACAGAATATCATCTCTATCACTTATTGCTCAATAATTGAATGTTTATTTTATACTACATCAATATTAGCTTAATTTATTTTTTATTTAATGATTTTTTAATCTGGTTATTATAAATTTCAGTGGCTTACATTGGGGGTGCGCGCGCATATTCTTTTAATATCTAATTATATATTTATTAACATTATATATATATATATATATATATATATCCAACTAACATATGAAATCACCTAATAAAATTGGAAATGAACTACAACAAAGGGTTGTTTCCAGAATTTTTTTTCAGCAAGAGTGTTATATATGAATTGGGCGGTCAGAAACCCTTCTACGGAAAACGGCAGATTGAAACTAAAAACCTTATACTATAAAACCGATAATTCTCTCTTTCTTTTTCCTTTTTTTTTTTGTTTTCACTTTGTCATCTTGTTGAAAGACAGAAATCATTAATCAACATTGTTTTTAGTTTTGCAGTGGTAGGTTTCATCGGTAGAATTTTCCTATAACCACTAAACAAATAATTTTAACTATTTTTACACTATATCTCTGGAATCAGTGGAAACTAAAATGACTCTCTTAACTGAACGTTTGATTCAAACATATGAGTTACAATTTAGCATGAACACCATGCAGCTAAAATTTGTCAGTGGGTTTGCTGACGGATCGATCCTCTCAATCTGCTGCATGAGCATTTATCTTTAAATCCATTCGTTATTTACTAATGTCAAAGTAATTCTTCTTTACCTCTCGAAGTCTGCTTGCAGAACTAAACAGTGTCACATACTGAAAAATAAGTAAATAAATAGTATCGATGTTGGTCTTACTCCTTTGTCTACTTTGTCTTTGTTAGATCAATATTAATGTATGCCAATCCATTTTAATTTACTCCTTCTCTGGACCACAAAAGCTTTGAATTTGGTAGTGTTCTTGGTGGTACCAGTTTTCTCCTCATACCTTATCCAATCAAGGAATTGGCGTAGGCAAGGATCATGACTAGTTGGTGTCTCATGTGAAAAAAGTTCATAAATTTAACTGGCATTGCCAATTAGATGATGGCCTGAAGAATGAAGTTTTGCATCTATCACAAGGGGAGGAAAAAAAAAAAAAGCATCATGCTGGTTCTTTCGGAACCACATCATTAGTTAGTAGTAAAAGGATTAGGGACTTTGGGGTAACCTCATTATTGGACAAATAAACAACACCCAGGTCCACTAGCATAACAAACTACTTGATATATCTAATTCATTGGTGCCATTGGACGCTGGTGCCGGGAGCCCTGGCCACGGAGAGCACCATGTGCCCCAGAGGATGCTATTAGACTGGTGCCAAGGCAATGTCCCCTAATTTGGTCTGGGCCACTTAATTCCTTCAGAATACGGCTGTTGGTGGTACATCCATTATTTATTGTGTGATAGAAATTTTGAATATGAATTAAGCTATAACATCCATAAGGGAAAGATGAGAGCTATAGCTGCTTCCATGCATTTCTCTTTAGTAGAAGAGCTGCCTGTCACGAGCGGCCTATGAAGGAAGAGGCCGAAAAAACTCTGAAAGCTGGAAAAGGTGGGCGCTTTTCAGCTCCAAGTAAAGCTGTTCGGTCTCATACCAAAGACTTCAGAGATGATGAATTAATTGCACAGAATTGGCAGTTTAAGAACAAGAGATTCAGTGTGATCTTTTTCTGAAATGGACTCCCGCGAGCAGTTTGATTAAAGGTAAGTTGAACTTTGAGCATTCTTTTCAGAACTTAAGGCTATGTTTGGATCTTGGAGGGAAATGAAGCTAGGGGAGAGTAAAAAAAAATAAAGGAATGAAAGAAAAGAAACGGAAATGAAGGGTTGTTTTTCTTCTGTTGTTTGAAAAGGATGGAAGGAAAAAGAAAGGGAATATCAATTATCTTGTTTGGATAGAAAGGAAAGAAAGAAGAAAAATAGTTGTGTGACAATTGTATCCCTTCAGAATTGAAAATGAATCTTGAGAATGAAGGAATAAAGAATAAAAAAATAAAGAAATATTTTGGTCTTCCAAAAAATATAACTTAAACATTTTTTTCTTCGTTAACAAATTTATCCTCGTTGAGGAAGAAACATGAGGAACTGGTTACATTCCTTTCCCCTCTCTCTTTTATCTTCCTCCCAAACAAGGTAACTTATAACGTTTTTCCTTCATTTTCTTTCCCTCCCTTCCATTCACCCCAATCCAAATAGCCCCTAAAAAGGGACATGTGGCATTGGTGAATAAACAATGGAAGACGAATGCTGCCAATGTGGTAAGGCATGCACGTCCATTGAGAGAGGCTGCCAATGTGGTCCTATCCTTTTGGGCTATCCTACTCTATTTTGAGATTTAATTTAACTTAATTTAATTAAAAATAGTTATTAAAAATAATATAATTAAAATTTTTGATTGAATTTATATTTATGATATAGTATATTGAGTTAGCTTTCTAACATATGTTGAATCATCCAAATTAAAGTTTAATTAAGAAAGTACAAACAGAATGTATATTAATATCGATGAATTTCATAAAACTATAAAAGTACAATTGTTCATATCGAAAGCTATTTTATTTGTGTTATCGCATAAAGTTTTATATTTCAAAACCATGTTAAATAAGTTTGAAGTTAACAATGAGTTAAACATCTTTTTTAAAATATTTGTTAGATATTTATCCTTTTGGTTTTCATAAAAAAATATTTTTCTATCAAAAATAAAAAATTTGTTGACTTTAGAAGATCTATTGGGTTCAATTGAGTTTCTTTTAGTATCAAATTAATAATTTAAAGAATGAAAGTTGAAAAATAAAAATTGATGGAGCTCTTAATTATTAAAATTAGAGAATTAGTTGAGCTATGTAAGTGGCAACAATTTTATTTATAAGATGTAAGTAAGATCATAATTAGAGTATTTTCTAAAATTTATTATTAAGATTTGAATTTTAAAATTTTATCAATTTTTAAATTAGTTACATGAAAATCTTAGATTAGATTAATCTATTAAATATTCTTATATTTTGAAAGCTTGGATTTATCATATTTACTAGATTATACAAAATTATTTTGAAATTTTGTTATGCTTAGTATTTAATTTTAAAATTTATATAGTTTTATATGACATGCAATAGATATATATAATAAGATTTTATGACATAGAAAGTTGAATTACAAGCTTTATAAATTTCTTTTATAACTTGTTATTGAAAATATGGATCAAGTAAGTATGCCATGTTATGTTACCTACATGCCTTATTTAAGTTTTTTGATGAAAGTTATTAATCATATTGAGATTTATTTATGAATCCATTAATCATATGGAGTTATTAGAGAGATTCGAGTAGAAGTTGGTTCATGAATTCTAGTTAGAGCTATTGTAACATCCCAATCTTACTTGTTGGCCCAATTAACCTATTAGTGAGCCAAAAATATGTAGCTCAAAAAATTTGAGTGCAAGTTAATTAGTAGCAGGTAAACCTAAGTTATAAGCTTTTCAAACTTTTCTTTCTTATCCGATGTAGGATTATCTTGAGGTATCACAATCTTTCTCTTATCAAGTAATGTCCTCATCGCATACCATAAGCTATTCAGAATATACTTTGAGTTGAATTAATGTTGGTGCTATAAGGATGGTACCATGCTATGATGAGACTCTACCATTATCTAATGGGTAACTCTTTCCTTCTATCCATCAACTTCTGATACTCAAGTTGGCTCTAATAGCATTTGTAATGCCTTAAGCCTACTTACTGGCTCAATTAATCTATTAGCCGATAAAAATACGTGGTCCTAAAAACTTAAGTACAAGTTAATTGGTAGTAGATGAACTTAAGTTATAAGCTCTTCAAATTTTTCTTTTTCATTCGATATGAAAATATTTTAGGGTATCATAGGTAGGATGAACTCATACATAGCTCTATGCCTTGTAAGCAAAAATGTGCTTGTCATAAGCTACTAATGAATACCTTATCCCTGTCACTAACAATTGAATTAGTTATAATTGAATTAGGTATAACCTATAGCTTAAAGACATGTTCCATAATTAACTAAGCAATTCAAAAAATTTTAGAAGGATGGGCAATTAGAATGCAGTGAGTATGCTTAAAAAGCCGATCCACCACCACTATAATAGTATCCTTCTCTTTTGAAGTTGGTAGTCCCTTGATGAAATCTATAGAAATATCAGTTGATGCCTCCTTCTACAATGATAAAGGATGGAGCAGGCCAAAAGGAGCAAAGATTCACTTTTATTCTTTTGGCAAACATCACAAGCTACAACATGCTTCTTAATATTCTTTTTTCATTCTATTCTATTAAAAAGCCTTGGAAACCCTTTTATAAATCTTAAGCCTCTGTTTGGATGGAGAGAAAAGTAGAAAGAAAAGAAAACTAGAGGGGTAAACAGGAGTGAAAATGAAGTTTACCTTGTTTGGATGGAGAGAAAAAGTAGAGAGGAAAGTAAGCTAAAGGGAAAACAAAGGAAAAAAAGTGATGGGCCCCACGTAAAAGTTTTCTCTCCGAAACTAGAGAGATTTAGGAGAGAAAACTCCTCGTTCATTTTTTTTTTCATTCCGATATTGATCATTCAAGAAAAAAAACTGATGCATATTTTTAATTATTTATAATAAGGACGCTATTGTCATTATAAATTATCAACTTTTTTTCTCTCTATTTTTCTCCCACTCATCCAAACAGAAGGAGAGGAAATATTTTCTCTCCAATTTATTTCATCTCATTTTCTCTCCCTCCAATTTTCTTTCCTTCTACTTTTCTTTCCATCCAAACAGAAAGGATTATCAATGACCCCCTTCTAGTAAATGGTGCAAGATTTATAGGATAGTATTTTTGTTATTTAGAATTTGCACTAAGCACCTCTCTACTTTTGTCCTTCATGAGACCATCACCATAACTATAGTGAGATAACTCATGGCTAATCTTGTTGTTGCTGTAGAATAGCCTGTAAAGATTCATTACTAGCGATCTCAACTCAAACATCCACCTAAGTAGGAAGGGATAACTGATACAGGACCGATTCACATGCAAGTAATTTTTTTCCTTTTTTGTAATGATTAATGATTGCAGTTGATTATTCTTCCAAAGTAATAGCTAAGAGGGATTCAGAAAAATTCACAGTAAATCCGCACGTGAAACAGTTCCTAAAAAATAAAGAAGAAGGACCGCCGAGGCTAAGAAGCCCCGGTAGGACTTGCTCTCCTACAATAAAGTTACTAGTAGATTAGAGGGGTGTACCTGGTAAGAGAGGAAAGATCAAAGTGTTGAAGGGGTTGCTCTGCCTGGCGGATGCACCCTAGATGACCAAGTCTTGAGCCCACGGATCTGCGGTCAAGTATCCGCTGTCTGGATGACGATCGCCTTGAATCCTGGATTCGTGGCTACTGAGGGATCTGCAAGATCACCATACAAGGGTTAAAGAATCATAAAAAAATTTAGAATAGAGGCAAAGAGACAAGAAAGGAGTAGAGAAAAGGAGAGGGCGGCCAAGGTTTCTCCTGGAGCTTGGGATGTTGGCACGCGTAGGAGGAGGAAACAAGAGCACCAGAGAACCAACTAACAAAATCATAATAACTCAAAACTTGGATTGATTGATTAATAATAAAAGATACATCATTCATACAAGAGGGTCTCTTTTATAGAGCAAGAGACTTGGGCCCAAGAAAATACAGATATGGAAAGAGAGAAAAGAAAAAAAGGCATCCTAATCAAATTTGGCATGAAATCTGTAGCGTCCAAATGAGGAAGATGATCTTCTAGATGCAATTATCGGCAGCTGAATTCGGCATGAAATCTATGGCATCCATATGAGGCAGGTGATCTTCTAGATATGATTGAGATGCAATCAGCGGCAGCTTAATTTGGTATGAAATATGCACATCCAGATGAGGAAGGTGATCTTTTAGATGCAATCAGCGATAGCTCAGCATGAAATCTGTGGCGTCTAAATGAGGCAGGTGATCTTCTAGATATGATTGAGATGCAATCAGTGGCAGCTTAATTTGACATGAAATCGGCATCGGCCAGATGAGAAAAATGATCATCCAGATCGGGAAGTTGCTTGCTCTGCTAGTGGCATATGGGCTGCTTGAAGTAGGTGTGGCACCAACTTGAATTTAGCAGCTACTCTGTCTGACTGTGATGGCCTTGTCTTCTGCTCAATACTGATGTCTCCTCTTGTAAGCTGATGAACTTACTACAGGACTTACATTAAAATAAACTGAACTGGATAGGACTCAATTTAGAATAAAATGAACTGGACGGAACTCAAAATAAACTAAAATTTATTTTCCAACTCAAGACTTAAATCATAACTAATCAGATATCCACAGAGGGTTAAGAATCCTCTGCTTGATCCTGGTGCCGCACCAATTCTTTTGGAATGGGAAGAACTCGACCCCATCGAGTATGGGTCATTCTGGCTCTGGTATCTCTCTAGTAGGTCTGAGTCAAGGTGTTGCAAATCCTCTCGAGTAATCCATGAATCGTCAGATTTGGGGCGACCCTGCCATCGGACCAGGTAGCGTTGATAACCGCGGTTCCGAATCGTAATGGCTTGATCGTCTAGGATACGCTCGATCCGCTCTCCTCGCTCAGGTAAAATTGGTGGTGGACACTCTTGGATAGGTTCGCTCATGAAAGGAGGGTTAGGTCCAAAGTACTCACTAGGAATCGCTGCCGGTTCCCTATATTCTACTAGGTCTGCAATATTGAAGGTAGAGCTAATGCCCCAATCCGAGGGTAGATCTAGCACATAGGCATTGGGTCCTACCTTCTCTATTATTTTAAAGGGACCAGCTCGGCGAGCGTGAAGTTTCTTAACGGTCCCTGGTGGGAACCGTTCAGGCCTAAGCCTAACCATGACATAATCCCCTACACCGAACTCTTTGGCTCTTCTTCGAGAGTTAGCCAGTCTTTTATAAGTTTCATTACTTAGATTTATTTTTTGGCTAATGTCCTTATGTAAGTCTTTGATATGCTGTGCAATGCTTGTGCGGACTCTGAGACTCGTGTGTGAAGGGGTAAAGGAATTAGATCAAGTGGACTATCTCAAATGGACTCTTGCCCGTGGACTGTTCACTGAGCTATTGTAGGCGAACTCTGCATGACGCAGTAATAAATCCACATCCCTAGGTGTTCGCCTACAAGGCATTTAAGAAGGTTTCCTAGACTACGGTTCACCACTTCAGTTTGTCCATCCATTTGGGGGTGAAAGGCTGTGAAAAATTAAGTTTGGTCCCTAACAGATGCCATAGCATTTTTCAAAAGTAGCTGGTGAACCTAACATCCCTATCAGAAACAATGGTCTTAGGTAGGCCATGGAGCTTGACCACACTGTCTAAGAAAAGTCGGGCTACCCTAGACGCGTCAAAGGTTTGCGAACAAGGGATGAAATGAGCCATCTTATAGAACCTATCGACCACTACAAAGATGGAGTCGTGCTTCTTCTGGGTTTTAGGTAATCCTAGAATGAAGTCCATACTGAGGTCTTGCCAAGGATGATCAGGCACTGGCAAAGGAGTATATAGACCGGTGTTTGCTTCTGCTGTTTTGCAATGGCACAAGTTCGACATCAGGCTATTATCAGGGCAACGAGCCTTTTTAATCCTGGCCAGTAAAATTGGTCCTCTATCGCTAGAATAGTCTTATCTCTTCCAAAATGACCAGCTAATCCCCCAGCATGAGTTTCCCAGACTAGGAATTCTCTAAGTGACGTCCTAGGGATACAAAGTCTATTGCCCCTTAAAAGGTAACCATCCTGGATGGTATAATCTCACTGGTACTAGATGGCCCTAGCTGAAGGATCTTATAATTTCACCAAAGTCTTGACAAGTCTCATACTCATCTTTTATCTGGTCGAATCCTATAACTTCGGTGCTAACAGTACTCAACAACAAAGACTTACGGCTTAGGGTGTCTGCTACCTTATTTTCTATACCGGCACGTGTTTCAGGATAAAAGTGTATGCCTGAATGTATTCAACCCATTTGCCGTGCCTAGAATTTAGCTTCTTTTGGGAGTTCAGAAATTGGAGTGCCTCATGATCAGAAAATAAGACAAACTCCTGCGGTAGTAAGTAATGTCTCCAATACTTAAGGGCTTGTACTACCGCATAGAATTCCTTATCATAGGTGGAATATCTAAGTTTAGCTTCATTTAGTTTTTCACTAAAGAAAGCTATAGGTGATTTTCTTGGCTTAACACTCCACCTATGCCTACTCCCGATGCGTCGCACGCAACCTCAAACACCTTAGAAAAGTCTGGAAGTCTAAGTATGGGTGCATGAGTCATCCTATCCTTAAGCTCTAGGAAGGCCTTATTAGCTGACTTAGTCCACTCAAAATTATCCTTCCTAATACAATCAGTGATGGGTGCGACGATGGTGCTAAATCCCCTAATGAATCTCCTATAAAAGGTTGCTAGGCCATGGAAGCTGTGGACATCGTGGACATTCATGGGTACCGGCCACTCTACGACCGACCTAACCTTTTTAGGATCCGCTGAAACACCTTCTGGGGTTACCACAAAACCTAGAAAGATAACCCTATGCATCATGAAATCACACTTCTTAAGGTTTGCATATAGGCTATTCTCTCTAAGGGTCTGACAGATTAATCTGAGATGGTTAAGATGGTCTCTTTGGTCTTGCTATAAATTAATATATCATCAAAATAGACCACTAAGAATTTTTCCGTGTACTCTTTCAAGACCTGGGTCATGATTCTCATGAATGTGCTAGGCACGTTTGACAGCCCAAAAGGCATCACGACCACTCAAACAGACCATCTCTAGTCTTAAATGTAGTCTTCCACTCATCCCCTGGTCTAATTCTAACCTGATGGTAGCCACTCTTAAGGTCTATTTTGGAAAAGATAGTGGCACCGCCATCATGTCCAACATGTCATCTAGTCTGGGGATAGGGAACCTATACTTGATAGTGATTTTGTTGATGGCCCTACTGTCCATGCACATTCTCCAGGTACCATCCTTCTTAGGGGTTAATAGTGCAGGAACTGCACAAGGACTTAAGCTCTCCCTAATGAAACCTTTCCTAAGTAATTCTCCACTTGTTTTTGTAGTTCTTGATGCTCAGTGGGGTTCATCCTATAATGGGGAAGGTTTGGGAGGGTGGATCCTGGGATCAGGTCAATGGCATGTTGGATGTTTCTCAGGGGTGGTAACTGATCAGGCAATTCTTCAGGAAGACATCCTTAAACTCCTCTAGGATCTCAATTACTTCTGGGGGTTGTTCCTTTTGGACTGATTCATGGATCTCTTTAGTGGTCAAAATCCAAACAGGATTACCCTCAGTGATGTCCTTTTCTAATTCCTTAGCTTTAATCAGATTAACTCTTGGCTTGCTATCCTTAAGGTTGCTAGATCCTTTCTTGATTGGGTCCCTAGGTGGAGTTGGATGTATCACATACTTGTTCCATTGTGTTTAAAAGAGCAGATGTTGGATCGACCAAACAAGGTGGCATCGTGATCGTAAAGCCAAGGTCGACCTAATATAATACTACTAACACCCATAGGAATTACATCGCACCAGACCTTTTTCTCATAATTTTGCAATTTGATTAGTATTTGGCATCTGGACTTGATTGGGATAGAGGTGGAATCTACCCACGAGACCTTATAGGGACTAGGATGGGAACTGTGGTCAATCCTAATGACTTAACTGTATTGGTAGAGACGGCATTGACACAACTCCCGCTATCCACTATGATCTTGAGCACCTTATCCCCTATCTTAACAAAAGTCTGTAGGATGTTAGTCCTACGCCAATCTTCCTGGTCCTTAGTTTGAGTCTGGGTCAAGATACATCTAACCACTCCTAGTAGGTCTTCAGACTCAAATGTTTCCTCCTCTCCATCGTACTCATCTATCAGATGGGTATCAGCCTCATAGACCTCTCCCTCAGGCTCAACTAGGGACTCAATTCAGTCTCAGGTAACTCATCTATATGAAGGGATCTAACTGGGCACTGGCTGATCATATGTCCTGGTTTGTTGCTATTGGGAATTGTATCCTAAAGCCAATCATTTGATGATTTTGCTGATGTAAATTGTATATAAATTGATATATTAATAAAAGTTATTTGGCAGTTTATTCATTACAAGAACATCTTCTTAAAACTCCTAATAGTAATGAAGCCCTCAGGATCTTTCTTCACGATAAAAGAGGATTTATCTTTGAAGGTCCTTAAAAGAATTCGCGACCAAATGATATACTATGACAGGGCCATAGTACTATCAATTATAGGACGTTGTATATCATATTTGTTGGTTGTCCTCTTAACCAAGGAGTGTAGAGACACTGGTATGACATACAGGTGAAAGTGTAGGAGTACATTTCATCGAACGTGACTCATTTCCGGATACTCTACTATCAAGAGTTAATCCGAGAAGATATAGGTATAAGTATCCTTCAGACCTGAAGATCACAACCAGTGGCTTACAAGAAACTCATTGTACTTAGGTGCTGGACCACCTGGATTTCTAATCCAGCTACGAAAGGTTACTGGGTGTAGTCAAGTACTTGTGGTAGTCAGTTGTGGATCAAGATGGAATTTGACCTATCCCGTTAAAAGGAGAAATGCTTGTGTTTCAATTTAGCAAGACCTTGGCTAAGGCACTTCATGTGAAAGTCACATGATCACTAAAATTGAAATCACTTTATGGATTTGCTGTTTAGAGTCGACAGGCTCTTAAGCCATCCTTAGCATTTGTGGTCAAGAGGATGAATTATACGGTAACTATTTCTTAGGGTTCTTGGAGTTTGCTCGGCAACTCTTCGACCTATCCGGACATCGGGTTCCATTGCTAGATGGGCACATCGATTAGTATAGAAAATTATTTCTATGCTACCGGCTTAGGTTCGAACCTAGAGAGTCACACGCATAGAAGTTTCCTAGGATGATCTATTTGCTGATCAACGATTGAGAATCGTATATGATTTAATTAATCAATTTGATTGATTGAATTATCTCAATTGGATTAAGTACAAGTGAATAAGATTCAATTTGGTTTAAGTCTACTAGAAGGACTAATTAATTTCAAATATTGATTTGAAATTAGACTTGATTTGGATTTAAATAGATTCAGGATTAGCCAAATTTGATTTGGGCTAGGACCATGATCTATATGGTTTAATACAATAAATTCAAATTAGCTTAAAACAAAAAATCCAAACCCCATGTGTGAAAAAGGTTTTTTGCATGATGAGATAACTAAAATCTCATTTCATGAGAAATTAAATTCTCATACAGAATTTAATTATAACTTTTAGTCTTCTTCAAATGATTCCCAAGTTCAAGAAATTTTGCTAAAAGGTGCCTCTTTGGAAGAGCACTCCACACAACTCTCTGTGCATTGACAAGTATGTGAATTAATGTGTCTCTTTGGAAAGTACTCCATAACTCTCCGTGCATTGACAAGTGTGAATTAATGTGCCTCTTTGAAAGAGCACTCCATACAATACTACAAGCATATGAATTAATGTGCCTCTTTGGAAGAGCACTCCACACAACTCTATAGTGTGTGAATTTAATATGTCTCTTTGGTTTTCACAAAAACAACGAAATTCTAAATGTTAGAATTCAATAGGCTGGCTAATATGAAACTATAAATAGAGGACATCCCTCACCAGATAACAAAACACAAGATCAAAAGAGATCAAAAATTCTAAATAGTTAGAACCAAATGTTACAGTTCTAAGAGTTAGAACAGAAAATTCTAGTGTGATTTTAGTGTTAGCAAAAGCTTGGTGGATCTTGGAGGAAGATTCAAGTGGAAGAATTCAAGATCAGCAAAATTATTTTTCCGTGAGCTAGCACTCCCAGAAATTCGATCATTCGGGGGCTTCGCATGGACGATACTAGAGGCCGGACGATTGAACGGCTGCAGAGCATAAAGGATTTACCTACTGTTCTTAAGGTAAGTGATTTGATCCCTAGATCTTAAGGCAGGCTTCAAGATGAGCAGTATGACTTCTCATCTTGAAGATCAAGATATGATCTTAATTATTTAATTTATATGCAATACTTAGATCAAACGATCTATAATATAAGGCAAAGATATGATCTTGATGCATGTTAGATAGATTAATATGTAATCTTTAAATTTTCGCATTGATAATTATTATCAATTTTTAAAATATGCATGCCTCGGGATTAACTCTCCCAACAAATGGTATCAGAGCAATGGTTTCTTATTGATCTAATTTATTGCATGTAAATTAATGTTCTTATTAATTGTGTAATTATGGCTAAAACTAATCACAAGGCTATATGGTCACAGATGGATTGAAAATCCAAATTACCCATTCAATGAGGTATTCTGTGACATATTGTCATGCTTTTATTTTATCATTGATGCTCAATCCAAAGATAATTTAAATTGAGCTTTGGCATCAAAACATAGATTACACGCACTCTCAAAAGATGTTTTATATTTGATACATATTGATGTTGTATAAAAGCATGATATTTGCATGTTTAGTATAAAACATAGATATGATATATGATGGCATGATGTCTATGTTATGAAACATACAAATATTTATGAGAGTCTAATTTGAATGTCAAATGTTAATTCATAATCTCTTTAGATATGATCTAAATATAGGAATTATGAGTAGTAACATAATACATGTGATGCTTGATTGAAATATATGACATGTAAACATGAAATATATTTAATCTTTTGGGTTAGCTAAATCGGGTCCATAAAGGGTTAGACCCTAAGGTTTAAATCAACTGGACTAAAAGAGTATTTGAATCAAATCTAATTAGATTAGGTTAAGAATGCTCTAAATCAAACAATAGTTGTAGTTGATCATGTCCTTCTCTTTGATTAAACCAAATGGAAGTAGATTAGGCTCCGTGGTTGAGCATGAATCTCTTAGATGGTCAAATCAGAATTGGTTAACCATATGATGTCAAGGTGAGTTGGCAAGTTGCTCTAGGATCAACGATCGAATGGTTTTTAATTGGGAGCTACTCGTATTGATGCGTCTTTAACGAGTTAATGGCATATCCCTCCCATCGATCTCACTCACCTGGTCAATGTGGTGAACCATTTATGATTCAGATCATTTACCTGATTCGGGTTGACCCATGCCTGTAAGGAAATCAGTCTGACTGATTTAGGTGCCACTTAACCTGACTTAATCTTGTTTCATTCTACCCATTTCATAGATTCAGTGGGAGAACTTGATTAGTCAATTTATCTTCATATTATAAAATCCTCTAAAATTATTAGGTCCTTAAAATGAAATAGTTATATGATAACTAGATCATAGCCTCCCATTAAGGTGGGTGATAATGAGTCCGATGTCTTGATAATCATTGGAGGCACTCCATGCCTGGTGCTTGTCAACCATCGGAATTATCATTCATTATATGATAAGTCAGCGTAACTATTAAATAGACAGTCAGGTGAGCCGAGCTTCACTCGGGCTTGGTTGTCTATTGATAGGTTACACTGATTATATCATTTAATGGTTGGACCTAACCAGAACTTTCAGTGGAGGCACTTCATGCCTGCTGAAGAGGTACATGGGGCAAAACTGAACACTAAGAATTGTTTGGGAAAAATTGGTTTTGAACCTACTCTTAGATGCATATGGGTTAGCCAAGCTTCACTTGGGCCTGTATGTAGTTTATGTAGATCTTAGTGCCCGCTAAAGAATTAAGAATAATTCTTCGAATTGGGGTGTAGAGGCTGCCAATTTGAACAAAATAGTGGGAGAATCTTTAGACTAAAGTCCAAGTCTTTAGACTGAATCAATTTATATACTAATAAACTTTAGTTTTTCCTTATGCAGAACATGGCCACTAATTTATCATTAAGGTCCCTATTGGATAGTGACAAGTTGAATGGTTCCAATTTCAATAGCTGGTTCAGAAAACTTAAGATCGTCCTTGAGCATGAGAGGATTCTATATATTCTGAATAATCCTGCACCAAAGATACCTGATGCAAACACCCAAAGTTCTGAGAGAGACACTTATCAGAAGTGGCTCAATGATAGAACTAGCGTGCGTTGTATCATGCTAGCAGCAATGAACGATGAATTCGGTCGCCGGTTCGAGAATGCTCAGCCAGAAGAAATCATTCAAGCGTTGAATGAATCTTTCGGCACACCCGACGATGTTGAAAGGCACAAGACTAGTTGTGCTATTTTCAATGCTCGAATGAGGGATGGATCTCCTGTCACTGATCATGTATTGTACATGATCGAGAAGATAGAACTCCTAAGCAAGCTCGGCTTTTTCCTTACATGAGCAGTTGGGAAAAGATGCGATCCTGAATTCCTTGCCTCCATCCTTCCGACCTTTCCTTACTCATTTTCGAATGACAAAGCCTGCAGTCAACTACCACGGTTTGTTGGGGTTGTTACAGAACTTTGAGAAGGATAACCAGCTCTCTAAGGGTTTGGTTAATGTGGTTGAAGGATCTAAGGTAGGGCGTAAACCCTTTGGGAAAGGAAGAAGAAAAAGAATAATAAAAAGGTGCAACATGCTAGGACATCTATAAGGGGTCAGATGCAGAAGAAGAAAGTTGATAAAAGTCAAGCTGAATGCTTTCACTGCAAGATGCAAGGGCACTGGAAGAGGAACTGTCCTCTTTACATTGCCACACTTGATCCAAACAGGCCAAAGAAGAAAAAGGAGCAAGATGTTGCTCAACAAGGTATTTATATGATAACACCTTGTAATTTTTCTGTATATGATAATCAGACCTGGGTATTGGATACCGGGAGTCCTTTTAACATTTGCAATTCATTGCAGGGACTACAGGTCACCAGAAGATTTGAGGACAATGAAAGATTCCTTAATGTCGGCGATGGAAGATTAGTTCCAGTTCTGGCATTAGGAGTTCTTGAAATAGTTTTCAATAGAAATGTCATTATACTAAATGATTGTCATTTTTGCCCAACGTTCTTGTTGAACGTAATTTCTGTAGGCCTTCTGGCCAAAAGTCATTATGAAATTTCAATAAAGGATGTTACTTTGAATATCATTATGAATGGAGTCACTGTAATGACTGGGCATTTATCTAATGGCATTTATATATTATCACAGCCTGTGAATGTAGTGTACAAATCAAGTAAGCGCCCTAGAACAACTGATGTCACAGATATTTATCTTTGGCACCATCGGCTGGGTCATATCAATAAGAACAGATTAAACAGGTTAACTCAGGAGGGCATCCTTCGAGTTGATGATTGTGAATCATTAACTACCTGTGAATCTGTCTTCTTGGTAAAATGACCAAGTCATCTTTTACTGGAAAAGGTGAAAGAGCCAAAGAGCTATTGGGTCTAGTACATACTGATGTATGTGGACCAATGAGCACTTGTGCCAAAGGTGGATATTACTACTTCATTACTTTTACAGACGACCTTTCTAGGTTCGGTTATGTCTATCTTATGCGACATAAATCTGAATCGTTTGAAATGTTCAAACTATATCATAAAGAAGTAGAAAAACAAACAGAAAATGTATTAAGACCCTTCGATCAGATCGAGGAGGCGAATACCTTTCCAATGAATTTGTGACATATTTAAGGAGAATGGGATTCTCTCCCAATGGACTCCTCCTGGAACACCGCAACATAACGGTGTGTCGGAAAGAAGGAATCGAACTCTGTTAGACATGGTTCGGTCCATGATGGGTTTTGCAAGCTTGCCAATATCATTTTGGGGATACGCATTAGAATCAGCTTGTCATATTCTTAATAAGGTTCCAAGTAAGTCTGTTTCTAAAACTCCACATGAGATGTGGTATGGACATAAACCGGTTATTACCTATCTGAGAGTCTGGGGGTGTCCGGCTTATGTGAAACGTGCAAAATCAGACAAACTTGAACCCAAATCTGACAAATATTTTTTCATCGGCTATCCGAAAGAAACCAAAGGATATTACTTCTACAATACTGAAGAACAAAAGTTGTTCATTAGTAATAGAGCAGTTTTTCTTGAAAAGGAGTTCCTTAGTGAAGGAACAAATAGCTCTAATGTTGAACTTGAGGAAGTTCATCAAGTAGAAGGAACAACACAAACCAGTGAACCCTTAGAATCTGAGTTGATTAGATCAAACTCAAAACCCATTTTAGATGCACCATTAAGGCGATCTGGTAGAGTACCACATCAACCGGACAGATACTTAGGTTTCTTGGTCCAGAACGATGATCCTGTTGAACTCGATGAGAACAACGAGGATCCGATCACCTATATGGATGCTATGCAAAGGACTGACTCTAATAAATGGCTTGATGCCATGAAATCCGAACTTGATTCCATGAAGGACAATAATGTATGGACATTAGTTGACCCACCCGAAGGGATAAAACCCATAGGGTGTAAGTGGGTTTTCAAGAGGAAAAGAGGCGCAGACGGAAAGGTTGAGACCTATAAAGCACGTCTGGTTGCCAAGGGGTATCGTCAACGTTATGGTATTGACTATGACGAAACGTTTTCTCCTGTGGCAATGCTGAAATCCATTCGGATTATGCTAGCTATAGCAGCACACTTCGATTATGAGATTTGGCAGATGGATGTTAAAACCGCTTTTCTAAATGGTGATTTAGAAGAACAGGTGTATATGATACAGCCTGAAGGTTTTATATAAAAGACGAGTCTAAAGTGTGCAGGCTACAGAAGTCTATTTATGGACTTAAGCAAGCATCTAGGAGTTGGAACATACGATTTGATAAAGTGATCAAATCTTATGGCTTTATTAAGAATAAAGAAGAACCTTGCATTTATAAATGGGCTAACGATTCTGTTATTGTATTTCTTGTATTATATGTGGATGATATTCTCTTAATCGGGAATGATATCCCTGCATTACAAGGAATAAAGACATGGTTATCATCACAATTCTCCATGAAAGATCTGGGAGAAGCATCATACATCCTAGGGATGAAGATCTATAGAGATAGATCTAAGAGGATGCTTGGTTTATCCCAATCTACGTACATTGACACAGTGCTAAAGAGGTTTAGCATGGAGAATTCCAAGAAAGGCTATCTTCCGATAGGCCATGGAATTCATCTTTCTAAGAAGGATTGTCCGACAACTCCTAATGAAAGAGAACGTATGAGTCGAATTCCATATGCTTCGGCAGTAGGATCGATTATGTACACCATGACATGTACAAGACCAGATGTGGCATACTCACTAGGAGTAGTGAGTAGATACCAATCTGATCCAGGAGAAAAACACTGGCAAGTTGTTAAGACAATCCTTAAGTATTTGAGAAATACTAAGGACCAGTGGTTAGTCTATGGAGAGTCTGATTTGAAACTTGTTGGATATACTGATTCCAGTTTCCAATCAGATCATGATGATAGCAAAAGTGTATCGGGTTTCGTGTTTATCCTAAATGGTGGAGCTGTTTGCTGGAAAAGTTCCAAGCAACATACAGTGGCAGATTCGGTGTGCGAGGCAGAGTACATCGCTGCATCAGATGCTGCGAAAGAAGCTGTGTGGCTGCGAAAGTTTATCTCCGAGCTTGGAGTGGCACCTTCCATAGATGGACCAGTCCTGTTGTACAGTGACAGCACTGGTGCCATAGCTCAAGCAAAGGAACCACGAGCACATCAGCGCACCAAGCACATACTGCGCCGGTTTCATCTTATACGAGAGATTGTAGACCGAGGTGACATAAATCTTCAGAAGATTGATGGAAAGGAAAACCTAGGTGACCCATTTACTAAAGCACTCAGCATCAAGGAGTTTGATGACTATAAATTGAAGATGGGTATTAGATACTGTAATGAGTGGCTTTAGGCTAAGTGGGAGTTTGTTGGAATTGTATCCTAAAGCCAATCATTTGATGATTGTGCTGATGTAAATTGTATATAAATTGATATATTAATAAAAGTTATTTGGCAGTTTATTCATTACAAGAACATCTTCTTAAAACTCCTAATAGTAATGAAGCCCTCAGGATCTTCCTTCACGATAAAGGAGGATTTATCTTTGAAGGTCCTTAAAAGAGTTTGCGACCAAATGATATACTATGACAGGGCCATAGTACTATCAATTATAGGACGTTGTATATCATATTTGTTGGTTGTCCTCTTAACCAAGGAGTGTAGAGACACTGGTATGACATACAGGTGAAAGTGTAGGAGTACATTTCACCGAACGTGACTCATTTTCGGATACTCTACTATCAAGAGTTAATCCGAGAAGATATAGGTATAAGTATCCTTCAGACCTGAAGATCACAACCAGTGGCTTACAAGCAACTCATTGTACTTAGGTGCCGGACCACCTGGATTTCTAATCCAGCTACGAAAGGTTACTGGGTGCAGTCAAGTACTTGTGGTAGTCAGTTGTGGATCAAGATGGAATTTGACCTATCCCGTTAAAAGGAGAAATGCTTGTGTTTCAATTTAGCAAGACCTTGGCCAAGGCACTTCATGTGAAAGTCACATGATCACTAAAATTGAAATCACTTTATGGATTTGCGTTTAGAGTTGACAGGCTCTTAAGCCATCCTTAGCATTTGTGGTCAAGAGGATGAATTATACGGTAACTGTTTCTTAGGGTTCTTGGAGTTTGCTCGGCAACTCTTCGACCTATCCGGACGTCGGGTTCCATTGCTAGATGGGCACATCGATTAGTATAGAAAATTGTTTCTATGCTACCGGCTTAGGTTCGAACCTAGAGAGTCACACGCATAGAAGTTTCCTAGGATGATCTATTTGCTGATCAACGATTGAGAATCGTATATGATTTAATTAATCAATTTGATTGATTGAATTATCTCAATTGGATTAAGTACAAGTGAATAAGATTCAATTTGGTTTAAGTCTACTAGAAGGACTAATCAATTTCAAATATTGATTTGAAATTAGATTTGATTTGGATTTAAATAGATTCAGGATTAGCCAAATTTGATTTGGGCTAGGACCATGATCTATATGGTTTAATCCAATAAATTCAAATTAGCTTAAACCAAAAATCCAAACCCCATGTGTGAAAAAGGTTTTCTCGCATGATGAGATAACTAAAATCTCATCTCATGAGAAATTAAATTCTCATGCAGAATTTAATTTATAAATTTTAGTCTTCTTCAAATGATTCCCAAGTTCAAGAAAAATAAATTTTGCTAAAAGGTGCCTCTTTGAAAGAGCACTCCACACACTCTCCGTGCATTGACAAGTGTATGAATTAATGTGCCTCTTTGGAAAAGCACTCCATACAACTCTCCGTGCATTGACAAGTGTGTGAATTAATGTGCCTCTTTGGAAGAGCACTCCATACAACTCTCCGTGTATTGACAAGCGTGTGAATTAATGTGCCTCTTTGGAAGAGCACTCCACACAACTCTATAAGTGTGTGAATTTAATGTCTCTTTGGTTTTCACAAAAACAGCGGAATTCTAAATGTTAGAATTCAATAGGCTGGCTAATATAAAACTATAAATAGAGGACATCCCTCACCAGATAACAAACACAAGATCAAAAGAGATCAAAAATTCTAAATAGTTAGAACCAAGTGTTACAGTTCTAAGAGTTAGAACAGAAAATTCTGGTGTGATTTTAGTGTTAGCAAAAGCTTGGTGGATCTTGGAGAAGATTCAAGTGGAAGAATTCAAGATCAGCAAAATTATTTTTCCGCGAGCTAGCACTCCCGGGAATTCGATCATTCGGGGGCTTCGCATGGACAATACTAGAGGTCGGACGATTGAATGGCTGCAGAGCACAAAGGATTTACCTACTGTTCTTAAGGTGAGTGATTTGATCCTTAGATCTTAAGGTAGGCTTCAAGATGAGTAGTATGACTTCTCATCTTGAAGATTAAGATATGATCTTAATTATTTAATTTATATGCAATACTTAGATCAAACGATCTTATAATATAAGGCAAAGATATGATCTTGATGCATGTTAGAAAGATTAATATATAATCTTTAAATTTCCGCATTGATAATTGTTATCAAATTATAAAATATGCATGCCTCGGGGATTAACTCTCCCACTGTTGCATCTAAAGCATTTGATCTGGGGGTTGGAATTTCTTTGGACCTCTACAGATTTGCCCTTATCCTCTCTCTGGGGTATAGGGGTACTATTAGGGTCGACTCAACTCAGTTCGGCTTGTACTGGGTCGGCTAGTGTTGGGTCGATTCGAAAAAGTCTGACGGGGGTCTGAGTACTGGGTAGGTCTGGGACGACTAGGATAGGCCTGGCTAGATCCTAGATATGGTCTAGAGCTCTTGGTAGCCTCTGATCTACAATATGGTGGCCCTTTCTGAAAATGTTCATAATCCCTAGCAACTTGATAAGCTTCTTCTAAATCGTGTACCCTTCTTAGGTAGCATTCTCTTTGAATATTTGCTCTCAGGCCATACCTAAACTTGGATAGGGTGACTTCCTCAGACTGAACGATATTGCATCTCATGGTATACTCTTGGAATGTAGCAATGTATTCATTCACAGTTTTACTACCCTAAATTAATCCCTGCCACTGGTCCAATAGGCTTTGTTCATATGATGTGGGGACATAATTGGACCTAAGTCTAGCCTTCATGGCGTGCCAGGTGACTATGGGGTCTCTACCCTCTAATAATTGCCTTCACTCTAAGGTGGCCTAGTATAACCTAGCCTGTCGTACTAACTTGAGCTTAGCAAACTTAAACTTACGCTTTTCAGACATATCGTACCAGTCAAAGTATTGGTCCATCCCTTCCTCCCAATCTAGGTAGTCCTTAGGGTCCATAGAGCCATCAAAAGTAGGTGCTTCAAGTCTGACACTTCTAAGTGCTCTTTCTTCTTGGTCTACTATCTCATGATTGGGTCTCCTAGGGAGGACATTTAGGACTGGATCAGGTTGAAGTGTTCTCCTAGGGTTTGGCCTTATGTAGAGGTCAGGTTGTTGGGCTCTCCTAGGATAAGGTGGGGTCTCATGATCAGACTCAGTGTGGGGCTCACAGGCTTCTTTTAGGATGCCCAACCTAGTTTCGACTTGATCGAATCTGGACCCTAATCTAGCCTCAGATTGCTTGATGTCTTGGTTCATTCGGACTAGTTGTTCAGTGATGATCCTTAAGTGATCATCAATGTTTTGATTAGCCATGGGTTCAGCCTGTAATGGAGGTGATGACGGGCGAAAAGATGCTCCTGATCTAGTGCACATGCAAGCACAATCAAGCATATAAGACTCAGACTAACTCGGACAACGGTATGCTAGACCTAGTCATCCAGAGTAAATGATTTGATTTAATGCAAGCTAATCTAATAGTAACTCTTCAATTGGTCAGTTGGAACAGGTGGAAGGGGGAGAGGCTCGTCCTATAAATTGCAGGTGCCTAATTAGAATAACCCCAACACTCCGCTTAAGTCATTTGACATTTGACCTCCTTCTAGACACCAATTTCAGAGCACATGCCAGATTGATTTGTATTAGTCTCCTCTAGTACACTAAACCAACTATTGGTGTCCCTAGCCCTCTAGGGCAAATGTCAATTAAGTTGCTACTCAGTTTTAAATTAGAGGCTTGATTGTTTTGGGCCAAGGAAGGGGTCTCAATCCCTCCCTTATCTGACATCAATGAAAGCCCTTAAGAGTAATTTAATGCAGATGAATGATATGTAAAACACAAACCCTAATTCAGAAATATGTAAATAGCAATAAATCTCAGAATTTTTTTTTCACAGATTGAATTAAATCCTCAAAAATTAATAAAATCTCAAGAATTTTTACATTTTTTATGAGTAATCAAGCATGAAATTAATTCAAAAATTGAATTAAATTCTCAAAAAATAACAAAAAATACTTTAAATTATAACGAATCTAGAGAAATAAATTTTGTAATTTTTTGATGTGTATGCAGGCAGAAATAATTTAATTAACAGATAATATACTGATAATAACGTGAATTAAAATTAAGCCCTAACTATGCTCGATACCAAACTGATGCAGGACCGATTCGCATGCAAGTAATTTTTTTTAATGATTAATGATTGTAGTTGATTATTCTTCCAAAGTAATAGCTTAAGAGGGACTCAGAAAAATTCATAGTAAATCCGCACGCGAAACAGTTTCAAAAAAAATAAGAAAGAAGGACCGCCGAGGCTAAGAAGCCCCGGTAGGGCTTGCTCTCCTACAATAAAGTTACTAGTATATTAGAGGGGTGTACCTGGCAAGAGAGAAAAGATCAAAGTGTTGAAGGGGTTGCTCTGCTTGGTGGATGCGCCCTAAATGATCAAGCCTTGAGCCCACGGATCTGCGGTCAAGTATCCGCTGACTTGATGATGATCACCTTGAATCCTGGATTCGTGGCTACTAAGGGATCTGCAAGATCATCATACAAGGGTTAAAGAATAATAAAGAAAATTTAGAATAGAGGCAAAGAGATGAGGAATGAGTAAAGAAAAGGAGAGGGCGACCAAAGTTTCTCCTGGAGACTTGGGATATTGGCACGCACAGGAGGAGAAAAATAAGAGCACAAGAGAACCAACTAACAAAAATCACAATAACTCAAAACTTGAATTGATTGATTAATAATAAAAGATACATCATTCATACAAGACGATCTCTTTTATAGAGCAAGAGATTTGGGGCCCAAGAAATATAGATATGGAAAGAAAGAAAGAAAAAAGGTGCCATAATCAAATTTGGCATGAAATCTGCAGCGTCCAGATAAGGAAGGTGATCTTCTAGATGCAATCAACGACAGCTGGATTTGGCATGAAATCTGTGGCATCCAGATGAGGTATGTAATCTTCTAGATATGATTGAGATGCAATCAGCGGCAGCTTAATTTGGCATAAAATCGGCATCGGCCAGATGAAGAAAATGATCATCCAGATCGGAAAGGTTGCTTGCTCTGCTAGGTGGCATGTGGGCTGCTTGAAGTATGTATGGCACCAACTTGAATTTAGCAGCTGCTCTGTCTGATTGTAATGGCCTTGTCTTCTGTTTCAATACTGATGTCTCCTCTTGTAAGCTGATGAACTTACTACAGGACTCGCATTAAAATAAACTAAACTGGATAGAACTCAATTTAGAATAAAATGAACTAGACGGGACTTAAAATAAACTAAACTTTATTTTCCAACTCAAGACTTGAATCATAACTAATCAGATATCAACAGAGGGTTAAGAATCCTCTGCTGATGCCCGCACCAATAACATATAGCAGATAATTCTCTTCCATATGATGAGAAAGGGTATAGGCTTTGAGCTTTCAGAACCTATATTGTACTTAATTTTGTGATTATATCCCATGTGTTTTATTGTCCATTTTTGTTGCACTTCTATAGGTAACTTCTATTTTTATAAATACTTTAAGTTGTGATGGTCAATATAAGTAGAAAAATATTAATTAATCAAATAGTTTGACCATTTGTCAATTGCATGTAAAGTATAAATATCAATCCAAGTAAAAAATTAAAAACCTAAAAAAATCCAACCCTAATTTTATTTATCAAAACTAAAAGTTTAAAAACCGGGGTTGGATCGAATCTCAGAAACCGGCTAGTTCAATGAATTTTTTCAGTTTTTATCGGATCATATAAAAGTTAACTTTAATAATAAAATCAGATTGGACTAAGTGACCAATTTTGATTAGATCAGTTTGATTGATTGGTCTGATCCGATTTTCAAAACCATGATGATAAGAATTGAAGCTCAATTTCATTAGCCAATGCAAGAGAAGGAAATTAAGATAAATTCATTGCAAGTTGTGAGAGTTGATTGACCTGCATATGAAATCCTTGTCTCCAAGGATTTCACTTTGGGGGCATTTGGTATGGGGTGGTCCCTCTAGGATCATTGGTAATATGGGCAAAAGTGATGGGATCATCATATTTGGTGCACTTCAATGATTTTATGTGGGAATGATTCCATATCACTCTCATCTTTAAAATCACCATCTAACCCAGTGATTCCATCTTGTTCATGGGATTGGGTATCTAAGATAATCATCATGCAATGATTTTAATTTAAAATTTAGGGATCAAAAGACCCCTTATCCATATAACATTATTTAATATTATAAAATTATAATATAATAATATAATCAAAATTTTATAATATATTATGATATCATAATATAATGTTAAAAATATTAATTTAATTATAATATAATATAATAATTTTATTTAAATATAATAATAATAAATAATAGGAAATAATGATAAATTATTATGCTACTTGCCAAAATATATTACGAGTAGTTATATTTAGAAATAATTTTAATATTTTACGATCCATGATTTAAGATTTCCATGATACACTAAATATGGTGAGTTTAAATCACCGTGGACCTTTAATCGCTGCATGTATCATACAAATATATTGATTAATTTTAGATTATTAAGGATTAATCTACTCGCTAGTGATGTAAAATTATTATGATGATCTTATTTAGAATACCAGACGCCTCCTTAATTTTGATGATGCATTTCTTGAATAGGAAATCAAGGCAACCACTTTGTAAGGGTTGGGACCGTCTCCAAGAGTTTCCATTCACACGTCCATTCTTTCCTTCGTATCAAGCCATCAAGGATAGAAAATCTAGAGCCCTATCCTTTCCTTTCCATGGGGAGACCCCATTGATTTCTTGCAAATTTTGTTCGGCTCCTACTCGAATGGGCATTATCATGAGGCATATATGGAACCTAGACATGCTTCCTTAAAGTGCTCATCCCCTATAAATTTCCCTGAAGATCTCGGCCTCTCCCCAGTACTCCCTCCTCTCCCGCCTTCATCAAAAGCCTCCACCATGGCCAAGCCAGGCGCAACGCTCATCTACGTTGCCTTCTTCGCTACCCTTCTTATTCAAGGTCTGTGATCTCCTGGATCCTTCTAAAGGCCACAAAGCTTTCTCTTTTCTTAATTGCTAACGTATATTTCAGGTAGCCGCTCGACCACATTCACCTTCAAGAACAACTGCCCTCAAGCCGTGTGGCCCGCCACGTTGACCGCCCCCAACTCCGCCTCGCTTTCGCTGACCGGCTTTGAGCTCCAGCCCTCGGCCTCCCTCCCGCTCGCTGCCCCGGCCAAATGGTCTGGCCGCATCTGGGCCCGGACGCGTTGCTCCACGGATGCCTCGGGGAAATTCTCATGCAGCTCCGGTGACTGCGGCACCGGGCAGGTAGCATGCGCCGGCCAAGGCGGCGCCGCGCCCACCACTCTCGTGGAGTTCACCCTGCAGGGCTATCAAGGACAGGATTTCTACGACGTAAGTTGCGTTGATGGCTTCAATTTGCCGGTCTCCGTAGCTCCGACGGGCGGCAAGGGTTGCAACGCCACCGCCTGCTCGGTTGACATCAACGCGCTCTGCCCACAGGAGCTGCAGGTTAGGGCGAGGGATGGCAGCGTGGTGGGATGCAAGAGTGCTTGTCTGGCTTTTGATACCGATCAATATTGCTGTAGGGGAGCATACGGAGCTCCAACCACATGCAAGCCCACGGCATTCTCCATGTTGTTCAAGAATGCGTGTCCTCAAGCCTATAGTTACGCCTACGACGATGCTACCAGCACTGTCACTTGTGCGGGATCCGATTATCTCATTACCTTTTGTCCTTGAGATGGGCGTTGATGCATTGAGAATTTCTTGCAGATTTGTAGATGTCACGAAGCATTGAGAGAGCATGGCTAATAGGAACAATAATTTCGATTTTATTTATTTTATGCTTTATATAAAGCCATGCAAGTTCGCATGGATTGGATGAGCTTAAAAAAAAAAAAAGCTTCCTTTTAGGAACTACGTACCCTCTGTCTGTTATGGGTTTTGATGATGCTACTCTTTTTCGATTTTCTTCCACAATAATTTGAAATAATTAAAAGTAACTCTCTATCAAGTTTATTTTCTAATGAGATTCTATTTTCTTGTATCTCAATGTATGTTTGTAGAAGACTCCAAAATTGCCAACTCAATTTAATTCTAAACATTTATATTATCATGCATGCTTGAGATACCATAATGCGTTTGATCAGCAAGAAATCACTATATACGATCCCGGCCACCACAATATTTGTTTTATTATAGATGATTAGCCAGATCGAGTGGGATCCAAAACGCTCTCATCCATAAAGTTAATAATAAAGTAATAAATTATATTGCTTTTGAGGGTGAGTGAGAGATGGTGTACGTGCCATTCCGAGTTCATGAAATGAGATGACAGACATTAATATGGCTTTTGTTCAAACACGTAGAACCTTATTTAGAGGAAGAGATTTTTTATTCTATCTCAAAGCACGGTTTATCACCTATCATATATCTTAAAGTCTTTTAGTTCACACGTTATCATCATCAGATATATTAGACATGGATTTATGGTTGCTCTTTTGGCTTTTATTTTATTTTATTTTTTTGTTGGTGCTCTGATCCTCTAAGAGCGGAGTTTTTAGGTTGGACTTCGTTACCTTTCTTAGTGCATTATTATTGTGGTTACACCAGCATTTGGGTTCCTTGGTTTCGAGGATTACATATCTGAAGAAAAGCAGAAGTTAATCGATCACTCCATAACGTAATTCATACATATCCACAGGCTAAAAAAAAGAAAATCCTTTTCAAAGAATCCCCCAGGAGCAAAGTTAATTTGACCCTAAAACTAATACTGATACATTGTCAATGTCAGTTGGTGTAAGATGATGGGACGATTCATCTTGATTTAGAGTGGTATATCATTGAGGTCAAATTGAAATTCAGTACCATGCTAGCATATATAATCAATACTAACACGATCGGTATGGCAGGCTTTGTTTTGATCTGAATCAAAACCATTCCTTGGCCTTGGTAGCCTTCTCTTTCATGCAAAAGGAACATATTATTTTAGACATGATAAGCATTAATCAATACCAGGAAGCTAGGTAATTGCACTACTCAAATATGTAACAACAATTAATTGGTTGACATAATATCTTTCAATTGTTGTAACATAAGTATGATTCATGAAAAAGGTATGCTCTGAAGCACAGAGTTCCCCTTATAGACGCAACTGGGAATGAAGGTTCCGGTGGTCCGCAAGGTGGTTGCATGAATGAGACGGCAAAAGGCCAGGCGTCCCCTGCAAACCGGCGACCACCGAGCATGCATGCGCGCTCCGGGCTGGCGCCGTGTTGGCGGTCGCGGGTCTCTTTATGGGAGGTCCCTCTTGATGCGTTGAGACTATCTAACATCATTTATTATATACATATCTTTATCTCTTTTGTTGGAGACATATACTGAAAGAAACCGGATCTGTACTACAAAGAACAGGTGCACCGTCATGAAGTCCGACGCGAGTGTGATGCATGCCGTGATCTAATGGGCCATGTTACGTATGTATGTATGCATGCATGCATGATTAATAATCGTGCACGATGAAGAAAGACTTTTTCAAAATTGATTCAAACAAACTTCCGCCCACCCTTGCATAGGGGTGCAACTTGGGTCGGGCTCAACCCGAACCCGGCCCGTCGAACCCGATTTATAACAGTGTTTAAACTCATGTTTGTCCAACCTGAACCCGAAAGACCCGAATTTAACCCAACCCGATTTGCAATTGACCCGGGTTAGGGTTGACCACAACCCGAACCTGAGATAACCCGAACCCGAGGGTTACCCGAATGGGGGTAGCTTATCGGCACTAAATTTTTGGAGGCATTAAAGGCACCAATCGGATCGGACGAGATGATCAACTTGAGAGCGAGGAGGGCAAGGCCATCAATCGCAAGCGAGGAAAAGGACAAACATAAAGGCAGACCATCTACACATTTTGTTTCACTTCCCACCTCCTCCTCTTCTTTGTTTATAGCACATCCTTCTCTTCTTTGTTTTAGGTAAGACTTTTTTTTAAATACAATATCAAAGCCCCGAGTCCAGCTTATGCGTTCGGTAAGGGATTTTATTTTTTTATCTTTGGGATCCATAATTCGGTGTTTATTTACTTTAGAAAAAGCAATTTATTTTTTTTCTCATCAACCCGAATTCTAACCCGAAACTCAACCCGAACCCGATTTTTAAAAATAGGGTTAGGGTTGAGGTTTTACAAATAGGGTTAGGGTTAGGGTTAGGGTTGACATTTTATAATAGGGTTAGGGTTAGGGTTGAGGTAAACCCGAGTTTCATGAGCCCGAGTTGCACCCCTACCCTTGCATCCAAACAGCCCGTTAACATTCTAAAATTTTATCTCATTGATGATATAATTTTATTTCTATTAGTTAAGTAAGATTAATTAAGTGTGCTGTTTTAATTGACACTTGTCATTCCAAATTTCGCTCTAAAACCCTCTAAAATTGTTTAATTCTATTACTCATGCCTATTATTAGTGCTTGAGAAAAATTATTTTTGAAATGTGTGTCCCTCAAAAGTTAATTATTGAGAAAATTAGTCTCCTCATTTTCTGCAATTGGTTATTATTGATATATGGTTTTATTTCCCTAAGAGAAATTAGATGCCAATGTTCTATTAGTTGCTTTTAAATTGTGAAAACTATATAAAAACATGTTTCGTTGCATAAGTTATGCTGAAAAATAACTTTTGACATGCAGCGGAGTTTGAATCAATTGCCAAACCTAAATTTTACCTTAAAGAACACGGCTAACTTATATCTTAAACTCTTTTGAGAAAAAAATTAAATTAAATTTAATTATATTTCTTTAGGAAACTCTCAAGGAAATTTAAGCAAAATGTAAAGAAAAAATCTATTATAAATTATTAATAGTTAAAAAGAATACTAAACATAACTTCAATAAAATATTAATCAATCATGATATATTTTATTTTTATTCATTAATTAAGATCAATTAAATAATCTATTTAATTGTCACTTCTATCTCCAAATTTGTTTATAAAATTTTCTAAAATTGCTCCATTCAATCTAGGGCCAGAGGCCGGGTCATACCCTTAAATCTAGAAAATCTTATCACTTATGCCTTCTATTAATTAATACTTTAAAAAACTAGTCTTCTATATATTTTTAAAACTATGTGCCCTCCAAAGTTAATTCTTGAGAAAATTAGTCTTCTCATTTTCTGCAATTAGTTATATTATTAGTATATTGTTTCATTTTCATTAGGGAAATTAAATATCAATATTCTATTAGTTTCCAAAAAAAAAACAAAAATCCAATCCCTTGATTATAGCAGCATCTAATGCACCTAGTCTTTGGCTTTTAAATTGTCCATATATAAATGAATCCCACCATTATTTAAAATAACGCTAACGTCATATTGGTTGCAACTTGATTATTCTAAAAAAATAATTTTTGATAGGCTGCAAATTAAATTTGAATCAATTGCTATAATTAAATTTTGCCTTAAAGAACAAAGATAATCGATATTTTAAAAAATAAATTAGGATAGATTACATTTCTTAAAATATTGCATTGAGATGCATAACAAAATTTATAGAAATTCTCAAGGACATTTAAACATAAGGTAAGGAAAAAAATATATTACAAATTATTAGTCTTTAAGAAGCCTTAATTGTCACTTTTCTTTCCAAATTTGTCTCTAAAATACTCTAAAATTGCCCCATTTCAGTGTAGGGGCTGACGAGGCCAATCTAGAAAATTCTGTCATTTATGCCTTCTATTAATGCTTAAAAAAATATTTTCGATACCATGGGCCCCACAAGTTATTTCTCGAATTGATTATTTTTAGTATATGGTTTTATTTCCATTAGAGAAATTAGATGCCAATCTCCTACTAGTTGCAAAAAAAAAAAAAAAAAAAAAATTCCAATTCCTTCATTATAGCATTCAATGCGCCGAGTTTTTTGGCTTTTAAATCGTGAAAACTATATGTAAATGAATCACCGGTAACGTTAAAAACGTTGATGTCATATTAATTTACAAATATTAAACACTAGGTGTTCTTTAAAAAAATAATGACTAAAATATACTTTTGGTCCTCAAATATACTTTTTCAAACTTTTAGCTGTTATAATTTTAGTCTCTCATGGTCTAAAAATATTTCAATTCTGAAGTTCACTTATGTGGTTCAATTAAAACTGATAAAATAATTGATGTTACCATTCTGACACGAAGATATGAAGGCTTCATCCTATTGGCAAATCAACTATTTTATCAATATTAATAAATTCATATAACTTAAAAGATATGAGATTAAACTATAACGACTAAAATTTTGAAGACCAATCTGAATTTTTAGAGAACGAGAACAAAAAGTATATTTTTTATCAAAAATAATTTGACATGCAGTAGAATTTGAAGCAATTTTTATAGTTAAATTTTATTTTAAAGAACAAAGATAATTGACATTTTAACATTTTTTAAACACAAATTTAAATTTAAATTAATTACCTCGCATCATTTTTAAGTTTTAACCCAAGCCCGTTAGAGTGGTTCATTGCATGAGGGTTTGCATTAAAAAAAAATTAATAGATCTTCGGATTATCTCTGTGGTCAAATCTGAGGGTTTGCATTAAAATTTGATTCCAAGTAATTCTTCTATGGATGGGATTTCTCTCACAGCGAAAATCCTGGATTCATTGTTTTCCCTTTCTGTCATCCAATAGACGAATCAATAAATAGAACATTTAGGACCATGCAATTGGTGCACAACAGTTGAGATAATAACGAGTTCATGGACATATCCACAGATACTGGATCAACTATTTGTACTTTGTGGTGCCAATTTGTGCACCAACTTTTTTTCAGCATGAACTCATTTGTTTGTTGACTTTAGGACTCAGCACATAGGGACAAAAAGGACTCTGTAGGATTGGAGCGCTCTAACGGAGAGCTTCATGCTTGGATGATTTCAGATGATATAGATTCCTATGTGCTTCGAAAAGAAAAGGAAAGAAGCGTAAGCACAGCACAAAATGCTAAGATATATATATTCTAAATGGCTTCCTAGAATTTTACCATGTTCATTTTATGAAGTCATTGCGTTACTTGTATATAAATGTTGGTGCTGACTATTATTTAGATTCAAACACAACTAGATCAAAAACTGAATCTAAGATACCGTCTCAGATTTTAATAGGGTTATTGCCACATTGGCCTCCATGGCAAACCCTAGACGCTGGGATATCATCTTGATACTGCCGTCGACCTCATCCACGGCAACTCTGAAAATTCTTATCAACCGAAAACTCTCACAATCTTCTTAGTTTATTGCAAAGGGTATTATATTACTCAATTTTTTTTTAAGAGAGTAGCCTCATAAAAACTTTCGACTACTTCAAAGATTGTCATTCTGAGGGAACCAAAATGAACCGATCGACTAGTACCACCACCCAATCTTCAGACAAACAGAACCATGGACTAAAATAATTTGAGTTCTTCCACAGACTTGGTCATATTAGTCCAAGAAAATTGTGAAAGGCCTGTAGATATAACACGAACACGCCACCAACACCACATTATGTTTTAGTGGGAATCAATAGCATCACAATCAAAAGGTTGCAAAAGGCGTTTTATTTCAAGGTTTAGGATGGATTAAGCTCATGGAGAGTGTAGTGCTCTGGTAATCCTACTGCGGCCTTTTGTTGTAAACATTGTTCCTCTCAGCCTTGTAGGTTTCCAATCAACTCTAAATTTCTTCAATGGCAAACTTAATACGTGTTACCATTGCATTTAGAACGGTTACTAGTATTTTTTTTTTTTTTTTGACTGAAAACAGGAGAGAAAAACTCCCCATTTTATTAATTAGGATGCGATACCTGCAAGAGGAAAGAAATGCATAATATCCCAGTTAATTTGGGTTGAGGTTTAGCATTGATTTCAATAAGTCTTGAGCCTCTGCTTTGCCAAAAGATTTACTGCTTCAAGAGTCAAAATAGAATAGAATTTTCCAATTGATATCTCCCACGGACAAGGATTTCAAGAAGAAAATCTTGGAGTTCATTTCTTTGGAAAGTATGATCATGATGTAACAAGTAGTTGGTTCCATGTGCATCTCTAATAGTTAGGTGTTGTCGCCAAGATACCTTCTCAACCGTCGGCGAGCCTCAAATCGTCTTCTCTGATGGACCAAGGATCTTCCATTGGACTTCTCTCGATTGGAAACCTACGAAAACTCCCTTGGCCAGGGATTCCGGTGGGGACACTCCAACGCTCAAGTTAGAGTTCTGGGCAACAACCCTAAGCTTGAAGGAAAGCCTGAGAATTAGAGAGGAATCTTCTTCTGTGCGAGTATGTAGATGCCACTTACCCGATCGAAGGTTCCTCTTACCCATTTATGAAAGTTTACGAAACTCGTGGCGTAACAGAATTGCCAGAGTGCACATTCTGCGGCCTGGGTGGCTGTAACATAATTGGTAGGATTTATCGAGCCTGGGTGACCATAACAAAATTGGTAGGATTTACCCCCTATGTCCATGGTGGAGAAAATATTTTATTTATAATTCAGGATCGTGGGAGGATTGTGCAGACTGTTATTAGCAGTAGGGGTCATGCACGTGGGCCCCACAGGGAGTCTGATCTGGGTGGCTGACTGATGGTCTTACCCGAGTGGCCAACTAGAGATCCTATCCGAATGGCCGACTAAGAGTGTAATCACCATAGTAGATTGGGTGTTGCTCCATCAGATGCCCCCCACTTCTGAGCTTGTGCGACCATGTGTCTTGTATTTGCCAAGCAAAAAAAGTGCAGAGCCTCATTGCATCAAGATTCGAACATCATTGATCATAGAGCCATTGGCAAATGGCAAGCCACCGTGTAGAATCGAGGTGACATTATCGAACGGCAAGGAGCCATGTGCCATCATTGCCCCACCATGAATTGCGTTCGCCCATGCATTGCCGAAACGTCGCTTTCCGAGTGGTGAAGAGTCGTTCATTGGTTGAGATGCCAACTCCCAATCGTGATCGTCCACATGGCCATGCCATCGGGCGAGATTATTTGTTCATTTTGAAAATCTCTGAATAAAAGCCTTCCATCTTCTCCATCGAGCTTTTGTGCTTCCAATGCTATCAAAGAGAGAGAACCAGAGCTCCTTCTCCTTCCTTTGCTCTCTTAGTCTTCAGGGTGCCTTTCCTTGTTTTACAGGTTGGTTTTCTCCTCCTTCCCCTAGGTCGCCCCTATAGGTTCTTTTTGCCCTCCTTTAGAGTAGTTATGGACCTTATCCTCCTCTGTAGGAAGGGCAAAAAGGCCATAATAGAAAGTTCCTCTTCTTCTTTCGAGGATGATATCCCGCTTGGGATATGCCATAGGGCTGGCGGCGTAGTGATTCGTGAGCCCTCAGTGACTCCGACTCGTCCAGTGCCTCCTCAGGCTATCACTCTAAGACTGGCCAGTCCGGAGAGCATTCCTTCGACTATGACCCGATCGAAGGTGGAAGAGATTAGGGTTGTATATAGCGTGCTGGAAGAAATTAGGTTATCTGCATATGGTTCTAATGATAGGATGACTGCCGGCTCTATCGGAGGGATTGTACTATACCAAAAATTCCTTAAGGTAGGACTTTGCCTTCCCTTCCATCCCTTCATAGTAAGCCTCCTAAAGAGGTATGACCTTATTCTGGCATAGTGTTTCCAAACTCCTTTAGGATTGTCTATGCCTTTATAGTGCTTTGCCATTTTCATGGCTTAGTAGCTAGAGTCTCCCTGCTTCGAACCATATATTTCTTTCGGCGCCATCCGACTGAAGTGGGATGGTGGTTCTTTGCTCCTCGATAGGAAAGATCGAGTACTCAAATTTGATCTTTCCTCTTCCATCAAGGGATGAAAGTCTAGCTTCTTCTTCGTCCACATAGACGGAGTGTGAGGGAGGTGGGGAGAGCCGGACCAGTCCCCAAATAAGAACTTGACTATAGAGTAGGCCGACAAAAAGGTGTTCGATCAATTGTTAAACTCCCAATTCCCTCCCTGTCAGGTTCTCCTATCAGAGAAAAACCTATTCGAAGTCAGCGTGAGCCTGACGTTGACCCTAGGTGAGTGCAGGGGCATTCTACTTTCTTTTTCTTTTTCTTTTCTTCTCTTTTATCCCTTTGTTCTCTGACCTTCTATTCACTTATCGCAGGGGTGAAGTTCTCCCTTGATCAACTGAAGGGGGTCAGTAAGAAGAGAAAAGGGGCGGCTGGTGATGCAAGGATGCATGAGGTGAAGAAGCCTTGTTCGTCGTGCCTAGTGCCACCTCGACCTTAGGGGGCCTATGGCGAGGCAGCCCTAATTGGAAAGCCTCCGATTGCTTGCATGGAGGTAGCGGACCCCAACCCATCTATCCGCTCGGTTGTGGCGAAGCTAAGGGTGGATGAAGCTCCTTCGCAAGTCAAGGGATTTGGGTCAATGATATCCCCTGTGTCTGCGCTTATGGTGGCAGTGATTCCCAAGTCCGTAGTAGCGCCCCCGCCTATCAGCGACATGCCAACTGCAGAATAAATGGCTTCCGGTGGCCTCGCTAGCTCGATGATTCCCCCAACGACCTTCGCAGGCCCATCTATGGCCAAAGAGATTCCGGTGGGGGCATCTGCATTCAGCGACAGCAGGTTGGTGGAACGGCTGCTGGAGTCCATCTTGCTCCTGCAAGACCGGGAGGAGACCCGTCACTAGGACATTAGTGAGATCCTGGGTGACTTCTTCCCTCAAATGCTCCAGGTAAGTGATCTTTGACTCATATTTTCGACTAACACTTTTGATAGCTCGATATGCTAATTTCTGTTGCTTTGTCTTGCAGATGGTGGACGACGTCTTTTCCATCTAGGAGGCATGTCTTCAGGACACGGAGACATGCTTCATCGAATGGGGTAGGGCTGCTATCGCCCAGATCGAGGCAGAGAATGCAAAGTAGGAGCTCATTGCCGTCCTAACTTTTGAGGCAGCCTAAGACCGAGATCTCCAAGCCACCTTGGAGGCAAACTTGGGGTTGGAAGATCAGCTTGTAGAGGCAAAGAAGAAGGCCAAGAAGGATGCCGAGTGCCTGGCGGTTGCTAAGGAGAAGTAGGCCGACGCCACAGCTCATGTGATGGCGCTCGAAGGCCGGCTCGAAGGAGCCAGGATGAGGAGAGTGTAAGACTTAATTTAAACATATTGATCACGATATCAATATATTATTATGATCGAAAATTACCTCCAGCCATTATTATTAATGGTCTATCCGATGAGGGTAAGGAATCCGATCTTCCTTGCTTTCCTTTGGACTGCACGGGATCTTGATCTTCCTTTCTTTAGAGATCTCGATTGATCTTCCTCCTCCTCGCGATGGATCTTGATTGAGGTCTTCTAATCAACGAGCCATCGCATTCTGATGGTGTATGCCTTCAGGATTGCTCTTGATCAGGGACTCAATTCCAATGCCTCCGCTTATTAGGTTTCTCTCTCGAGAACCATGTTTTAAAATCTTAGGAAGGGTCCCTTTTTATACCCAATTCCTTCACCGCATGCCCCATCAAGCAAGCGTTCAGGTATTAAAGGGGGGGGCTGTTATCACTTTTTAATAGGAGAAACGTTAGTCAATAAAATAGGACCATTAATAAGATGGGTTATTACATTCTCCCACTTGGTCCGTATATTTTATCAACACTGAACAAGAAACTAAATACATGAATCATAGCGATAGGTCCTCTATAATTGAGTATTATCTTCTATGTATTACAATGCATTCAATTTCTTTACCACTATTCCAAATGTGACAACATAACATAATGAATAAACCATATGTTTATTCAGAGTCCAAAAGAAAAGTTTGTCATTTCTCAAAAGTCATATAACGTGTACACCTGAATGAGAAATAAACAAACGATTGAAATAAGAGTTTCTTTGTACAAATTGTTATCAATACAATTATATCATGGAACCAACTTCCATTCTTATCACATGATCCTTAAACTTCTTAATTGGCATGCCTTTAGTCAAAGGATCAGCTATCATCAATTCAGTGCTAACGTGTTCTATGACCACTTTGTTCTCTTTAACACGTTCTCTTATGGCTAAATACTTCATGTCGATATGTTTACTTCGACTACCACTCTTATGGTTTTTAGCCAAAAATACAGCAGCTGAATTGTCACAGTACAGTTTAATTGGCCTAGTAATGGAGTCAACAATTCTAAGCCCTGAGATGAAACTCTTCAACCATACACCTTGCGATGTAGCCTCAAAACAAGCAACGAACTCCGCTTCCATAGTAGAGGTAGCAGTCAAGGTCTGCTTTGCACTCCTCCATGATATGGCTCCACCAGCTAACATAAATATAAATCCTGATATTGATTTCCGAGAATCAACGCAGCCAGCAAAGTCCGAATCTGAGTAGCCCTCTATCTCCAAACGATCAGATTGTTTATACATGAGCATGTAGTCCTTGGTCCCTTAAAGATACCTCATGACCTTTTTAGCAGCTCTCCAGTGGTCTAAACCTGGATTACTCTGATATCTTCCCAACATTCCTACTGCAAATGCAATGTCAGGTCTTGTGCAAACCTGAGCATACATTAGGCTTCCAACAGCTGAAGCATATGGAATGTTGTGCATCTGTTCCCGTTCAAGTTCATTTTTAGGGCACTGGTTCAAAGCGAACTTGTCACCCTTCACTATAGGTGCAACACTTGGTGAACAATTTTTCATCCGAAATCTCTCCAAGACTTTATTGATATAAGTTTCTTGAGACAATCCCAAAATGCCTCGAGATCTTTCTCTATGGATCTTAATGCCAATGACATAAGATGCCTCACTCATATCTTTCATATCAAAATTTTTGGAGAGAAATTGTTTCACCTCATGTAGCAACCCTTTATCATTGGTTGCAAGTAGAATGTCATCCACACCAAGAAACAAATTTTGCTCCCACTAACCTTCTGGTATATACATTGATCCATGATGTTCTCTTCAAAACCAAAGGAAGAGATCACATCATGAAATTTTAAATACCACTGACGTGAGGCTTGTTTCAATCCATATATGGATTTCTTAAGTTTGCAAACCAAATGCTCACCATCACTAGAGGAAAATCCTTCAGGCTGTTTCATGTAAACCTCTTCCTCTAGATCTCCATTAAGGAATGCGGTCTTCACATCCATTTGATGTAACTCAAAATCAAAATGAGCTACCAATGCCATAATTATTCGGAGAGAGTCTTTCTTGGATACAGGAGAAAATGTCTCCGTGTAGTCGATTCCTTCCCTCTGAGTGAATCCTTTGGCAACGAGTCTTGCTTTATATCTCTCAATGTTGCCTTGTGAGTCTTTCTTTATTTTGAAGATCCATCTACATCCAATGGCTTTTACACCATCAGGCAACTCAACAAGATCCCAGACTCGATTAGATGCCATAGATTCCATCTCGTCTTTCATGGCATTGAACCACAAGTTTGATTCCTTAGAACTCATGGCTTGTGAAAACGTTTCAGGATCATTTTCGGCTCCAATGTTATAGTCAGATTCATGTAGATACACAACATAATCACTAGGAATTGCTGATTTCTTTATTCTAGTTGATCTTCTTAATGTTGTGTCAATGACCTCTTGAGGAGTATCTTGCACAACTGATTGTTGATGAACAACACGATCTTCTAGATTACCATCAGCTTGTGAATCTCAATGACTGGTTGTTGGGCACTTAATTGAGTTTGAGGAGTGCTATAAATAACAACCAATCCCTCACTTGAAGTGGAAGCTGGAATAACTGAATGATCTTTCTCAGAAGAAGCCAAATACTGAGATTGATCACTCCCACTGATCAAGTCATTCTCAAGAAATTTTGCATTTCTTGATTCCACAATCCTAGTGCTGTGAGATGGACAATAAAATCTATAACCCTTGGACTTCTCAGCATATCCAATAAAGTATCCACTAATAGTCCTTGGGTCTAGTTTCTTTTCTTGTGGATTATAGACTCTTACTTCAGATGGGCATCCCCAAACACGTATATGTTGCAGACTTGGTTTCCAACCTTTAAATAACTCAAATGGCGTTTTGGAAACAGCCTTGGTTGGAACCCGATTCAATATATACGCAGCAGTTTTAAGAGCTTCAGTCCACAAGGATTTAGGTAAGTTAGAGCTGACAATCATGCTCCTTACCATGTCCAATAATGTCCGGTTTCTCCTTTCAGCTACACCGTTTTGGTCAGGAGACCCTGGCATGGTGTATTGTGCAACAATTCCATTTTCTTCAAGAAACCGAGCAAACGGACCAGGTGCTTGTCCATTCTCAGTGTATCTACCATAATATTCTCCACCTCTATCTGACCTCACGATTTTAATTTGCTTGCCGCATTGTTTCTCTACTTCTGCCTTAAATACCTTAAAGGCATCTAATGCTTCGTTCTTATTATGAAGTAGGTAGAGATACATATATCGTGAATAGTCATCAATAAATGAGATGAAGTATCTCTGACCATACGAATCCATATCTGGGCTACAGATATCCGTATGTATGATCTCCAGTATTTCCGAACTTCTCTTGGCATTTTTCTTGGACTTGTTGGTTTGCTTTCCCTTTATGCAGTCCACACAAGTGTCAAAATCAGTAAAATCAAGAGTATCAAGTACTCCATCTTTTACTAATCTTTTAATTCTCTCAATGGAGATATGACCTAATCTCCGATGCCACAAAATAGAGGAATTCTCATTTATAACACATCTTTTCATACCAGTTTGGGCGTGCATCACATTATAGGTGGTATTATTTTTCAAATTGATTTGGAAAAGATTGTCTGACAATGTACCATTCCCAATAAGCTTAGATTTATAAAATAAATCAACAGAGCTTTTATTAAAATTAAAGGAATATCCTGCTGGTACAAGCCTTGACACTGAAATCAAATTTCTAGAGAAACTTGGAATATAAAATGTCTTTTCCAAATCCAAAACAAAACCAGAATGTAAAATAAGTCTGCACGTTCCAATTGCTTCCACATGTGAACCCATCTTGTTTCCTGAATAGATGCTTTGTTCACTTCCCAATGGTTTCCTTTGATTTAGAAAACCCTGCAAGGTATTTGAAACATGGATTGTAGAACCAGAATCAATCCACCATGTGTTATGACATATAACCAAATTGGATTCATGACATACGAATGAGGTTAGAGTACCTTTCTTGTCAAGCCAAGCTTTGAATTTGAGACAATCTTTCTTTATATGCCCTTTCTTCTTGCAAAAGAAGCACTTGGACTCCTTCTTGTCTTCTGTATGGATGGATACTTTACCCTTTCCTTTGCGTTTGGCTTTGGGAGCTTTAGTCTTTCTCTGAGTGACTAAATGTGCACTTTCTCCCATTTCTAAAATCAGCCTCCCTTCCTCTTGAACACACATGGTCAGAAGTTCATTAATTGACCATTTGTCCTTATGTGTATTGTAAGATATTTTGAAGGGACTATATTGCTGTGGGAGTGAGCTCAAAATAAAGTGCACCAAGAAAGATTCTGACATCTCAACCTCTAGGGATTTCAACTGAGCCGCAATGTCCCTCATCTTCATGATGTGCTCACGCACACCTCCAACCGAAGTGAGCTTCATTGATGATAATTTTGTCATTAGGGTGCTAGCCATTGCCTTATCTGAAGACTCAAATTGTGCATCAATAGCCTTCAAAAGTTCCTTGACATTTTTGCACTCAGGAATTGAACCACGTATACTAGCAGAAATTTTAGTACGTATGAACATCATACTGAGGCGATTGGACCGTTCCCATCGTTCATACGCAGCAATCTCAGCCTGAGTGCTAGTAGATGTAACTGAATGTGGTTCATCCTTCCTGATAGCATAGTCAATATCCATGCACCCTAATTGAAGAAGAATTCTCTCCTTCCATAATTTATAATTATCACCACTTAAATCGGGAATGTCACATTTCATATCAGAAATATTAACAGGCAAAATAGCTGCAAAAAATAAAATCATGTTCATGTAATTGAATTTGAGGCATATAACTTGATGTCATGTTTTACCAATGTAAACATGCAATAACATGAATCAATAACATACAATAACTACCTGTGGGCTAAGTTATTATACTCAAATAGACTCATTAGCTTAATGATGTGACTAACAAATTATATTCCTTTCTTAATTCCTGTGGGTAATTAAGAAAATAATTTGTTATCGCATCCTAATTAATTATATTAGTGCAACAAAAATTCCTGTGGGATAAGATTCATTACATTAATATAATTAGTCACAATTAATGTCATCTAACCTTATGTGATCTTTGCAACTCAATATATAATTTTGATTAATCAAAGATGCTGTGGCTACTCCTCAATTAATCAACATCATATTGATCACATGACATTATATGCATATAGATTAACCAATTTAGCATGATTATTAGGTAGTGATCTTAATCAACGTAACATTTCCAAATCAAGATTTGAGTTAGTCAAATTGGCCAGGCCAGTGAAAGAGAAGTGGGGGTCCCCCCGTTGCTTTCCTTAGGTCAGTCAACGGAGTAACCACAATCTCTTTACCTTTCTAGACACCAACTGACCAATAGACCTTGAAAGGATTTGCACTGTGATTTTCACACTACCACCAAATTCATGCATAGAATAAATCTAGTACGCAGAACAGAAGACAACATTTCAATATCTATTTAATGAATTTTAAAATTATCATCTTAAGAAAAATTTTGTTAATTAAAACACGTCCGGCCGTAGCTCATTATTCCCTTGGGCCAGTCTATGCAAAACACCGTAGGCATAGAGACTCAGGAGGCGTATTTTAATACAAAAATTTAAACTCAAGAAACAAATGATAAAAATAAATCATGTTACATGATTTAATAAAACATTAAACAGATAATAAATGCATTTAAAATCCAACCAATCCAGATTTTAAATCCCGTGAGAGAACGGAAAGACCATAAGCGAGAAAAGCGAAAACCTTTTCTCTCCTTTTTAATATGTCACCGCATGTGGTTATTGAAGCCACGTTTTGCTGCTTTTCTTTTCTTTTCTTTAATGCTACGTTTCTTTTCTTTTTCTTTCTTTAATGCTATCTCTTTAATACCAAAAAAAGAAATAAATGCCAGAAAGGAAACCTTTAATGCCAGAAAGAAATCTTTAATAGAAAAGAAAGAGGCCACGTTTTGTTTCCGCAAAAATCGGAATCTGAAATAGGTTTAATGGTTTCTGTCAATCCGTGAACAAAGATCAGAACTGATCGAAACCTGAGATCCGAAAAACTGAAAACGGAAAACACGCGGCATAAATTGCTTAGAAAAGAGAAACTTAGATAGAAATCTTCACAAAATAAGGCAGAGGTTTTAAAAAGCTCTGATACCAAATGTAGACTTAATTTAAACATATTGATCACGATATCAATATATTATTATGATCGAAAATTACCTCCAGCCATTATTATTAATGGTCTATCCGATGAGGGTAAGGAATCCGATCTTCCTTGCTTTCCTTTGGACTGCACGGGATCTTGATCTTCCTTTCTTTAGAGATATCGATTGATCTTCCTCCTCCTCGCGATGGATCTTGATTGAGGTATTCTAATCAACGAGCCATCGCATTCTGATAGTGTATGCCTTCAGGATTGCTCTTGATCAGGGACTCAATTCCAATGCCTCCGCTTATTAGGTTTCTCTCTCGAGAACCATGTTTTAAAATCTTAGGAAGGGTCCCTTTTTATACCCAATTCCTTCACCGCATGCCCCATCAAGCAAGCGTTCAGGTATTAAAGGGGGGGGGGCTGTTATCACTTTTTAATAGGAGAAACGTTAGTCAATAAAATAGGACCATTAATAAGATGGGTTATTACAGAGAGAGTTGGCAGAGGTGAAGGCCAAGGATGCTGAGGAAAGGACTAAAGCCGTTGAGGTTATTGCATGGGCGGCGAAGGAGGAGGTCGTCCAAGACAGAGAGGAGGCCTCCTTGGTGAGGGTTGAGGCCCAAGTCATCAAAGTCGAGGCTGCCAAAGCCATGGAAACTTTTAGGGGCTCCGCTGACTTCAATGATGAAATTGCAGAGGCAGTGTATGATGCATTCCTTAAGGGATTTGAGGAATGCAAGAAGAAGGTCTTCCAGGTTTTGCACGTCGAGAACTTGAATGCCATTTCCGCCGAGGTCCCCGAGGAGTCGACGAAGGAGCCAGCGACTATGGCGGTCAAAGAGGTGTTGGTTGGAGACAATAGCGACGTCGCTGAAGCCTAAGGGGGTGAGGGTGATGGCGTAGTGAGCACGACATCAGAAGGCACTGCTGAGAGCTCTCAACCATCACCCAAAGAGGAGTCGGTCCAGAAAGTCATTTTTTAGACAATGTTAGAGGTGGGCACCACAGTCAAGGCAACACTAGAAGCGATCAAATTCGATAGCTTCTCGATGGGGTCAGCCAAATAATGAGGTCCACTTCCTTTTTGTATATTTGTACATACTATTGTTTCTATACTTTCGTTGTAGTATAGCTTCGATCGATTCCTTCATGTAATATAGACTTTTGAATTTAATAGAGTGATACTTTTCCTGCCAGTGTTCATTTTCTGGTTGTTTGTATGTGATTGTATCCCTTCACTTCTCTCTATATTTGTGCTTCTCTTTGCATGCTAGCTTGGGTTTTGACTCCTTCATGTATTGATGTTTTTGTTTGCCTTACACGATCTTATAACTGTGCTCTATGAAACTATGCACTCACTTGCTTGAGGAACTTCAGGCAAGGTTAGTCAGCAATATCTCTTTGGCTGATTAGGAATGGCCAGCAATCATCTCCTGACTCAAAGTTGGAAGGTAGTCTTCAGTCAGCGAGGGCCGACTAGGTCTCCCTGGCCAGATGAGAGCGATTAGTTATCACCTCCCAACTCAGGGTCGGGATGCAGTCTTCAGTCGATGGGGGCTGATTGGATCTCCTTGGCCAGTAGGGAGCGGCCAGCAATCGTCTCTCAACTCGAGGTTGAGAGGCAGTCTTCAATTGGCAGGGGCCTCTAGATCTTCTTGTCCAGTACGAAGTGGCCAGCAATCATCTCTCGACTCAGGATCGAGAGGCAGTCTTTAGTCGGCGGGGGCCAACTGAATATCCTTGGCCGATAGGGAGAGGCCAATAATTGTCTCTCAATTCGGGGTCGGAAGGTAGTCTTCAATCGGCGAGGGCCGACTAGATCTCCTTGGCCTACAAGGATCGACCAACAATCATCTTCTAATTTGGGGTTGGGAGGCAGTCTTTAGTCGAATGGGGGCCAACTAGATCTCCTTGGCTAGCAAGGAGCGACCAGCAGTCGTCTTTCGACTCAAGGTCGGGAGGTAGTCTTCAGTCGGTGAGGGCCGACTGAATCTCCTTGGCCAGCAGGGAGCGGCTAGCAATCGTCTCTCGACTCGAGGTCGGGAGGCGGTCTTCAATCGGCCAAGGCCGACTGGATCTCCTTGTTTGGCAGGGAGTGGCCAGTGATAGCTGTCGTTGGCAGTCAAAATAAAACCTACTCACTACTGTAGCTAGTGCTAAATCGGAATCGTATCCTCGGAGATCAAGGACAATTATTTCATGAAAGAAAAAAAGAAAATTTATCTATAAAGGATTATATTAAGAATAGCGGTTATTAAAAGATAACAACTAATTAATTAACAAAATTCAATAGCAGAAGAAGCAACCCAGGAATCCAAATCCACCATGCAAACAGGTTTTATCTTCTTTTTTTAATGTTGCAATAGTAATAATTTTTATAAATTTAAAATTAGAATAATTTATCTCTTGTCAGGCATGAACCGTATTAGGAGATCACGACACGTCCTTTTAGAGTATAAACTATCTAATAGTTGCATGGTTAAGGGTCTAATCTATCATACTACGATTTATCTCTCTTAGGCACGTATCATATCCTGAGATCATGGAACGTTGATAGAGAGTACAAGCCGTGTATGCTAGATCAAAATCTCGATCAGAAAAATAACTCAAAAGATATAATAAAGAAGAGCATAACTTTTATTGCATAGAAATTAAGAATGAAAAGAAAGATAAAACCTGATTACAGGATGTCGATAGAGGGTACAGGCCATGTATGCTAGATCAAAACCTCGATCAGAAAAATAACTCAAAAGATATAATAAAGAAGAGCATAACTTTTATTGCATAGAAATTAAGAATAAAAAGAAAGATTAAACCTGATTACAGGCTTCATCATCATCCCAAGTTGAAGGAATCTAGCCATGCATTGTTGCTGCTAGCATCCCCTCCATAATTTTTCTCTTCCGGACCTAAATACAATAATCTAAATAAAAGAAGAATAAAAAGAGCTTTGTAGAATCTCATCTCCTTTTATAAAGCTCGTCTAGGGTTTCCTCCTAGTCAAAGTTGGAGTCCATCGGGCGCTCAAGATCATTCAGATATTATGAGAAAATTTTTTAGCCATCCGTTCAACATCACCTGCCTTATTTTGCACCGAGAATCATGTGAAATCATCTCTTTCTTCCTTTTTGGGCAAACCGAGTCCTGATTTGAGTGTCGTCTGTATTGTTGGACTCCAAAAATCGAGCTCTTTCCATCTATAGGGTCCTTTTCTACAAACATCCACAAAAAGTATCAATTCTTAATAAATTTAAAGTAATTAATATTTATTTTAATAGTTAAATTGGGATAATAAATAGACTTATCATACCCCCCAACTTAATCATTGCTAGTCCCTTAGCAATGTAATTAAAATAAAACCATGCGTCTCTAAAATTCTCTTTTGCAAAATTAAATCTAGGCTTAAGGTTGAAAGAAGATAGCCAGTATCACTAACTAAGTATTGAGTTTCTGAAGTAAATTTTGCTATCAAAACTATCAGAAACTTTCTTAGAGTTCATCTATAGATCTAGAGCACTTATGTTTATGATGACTAACTTAGCATTTCGGTACTAGCTTGTAAGAAACAATGGTATCTTCGCTTATTACTTACTTTGAGCAACTTTTATACACCCTCAAATTAAGCACATGATATAAGGTAGCTTTTACACTGCATGATATATATATTTATTTATTTATTTTTATTTTATTTATTTTTTTAGTGATATCTTTACATTGCCCATTTTTTGACGCGAACAACAACGCTTACTTAGGCGAAGGTGTCCGGTTACTCGATGAAAAACCAATGTTTAGACTTTATATATATATATTATTTTTTTATCAGGCAGGTAGCTCTTTCCTTAAATTCAAGTTTCTCTCATAGGGGTATATTAATTATTAATTTTCAGTAATAATTGAATCTCTAATTTACCTTACAACTAATACCTAATTTACCTCATCCCTGTGCATATGCAATGGAAGTGCTAATAGCCTTTAGATGACCTAAGTATGTTACTAAAAGTCTGACCAGCTAGTCTACTCCTTGGCTCTCTACAGTAATTAGCCAATACTTTCTAACTTTATTACCTTTTTCTAGTCAATTTTGCTCAAGAATTTCTTTCATAGTACAAAAATTTTAAAATTTTTAAAAAATGCTAAGGTGTTTTCAAAATATTTTTCAAAAATGTTTCTCTTACCCCCAACTTAATTCTCATTGTCCTCAATAAAGTAAGAAAGAATAAAACAAGGAGAAACACCACCTGGACAAGATATGCCTTGTGTAAAGTTAGGAGTGACTGTGCGAAGTAGTCTCTTATTCCTAAAAATAAGAATCATGAAATAAAGTTTAGAACATAAAAATTTTGGGTTGCCTCCCAAAAAGCGCTAAGTTTAACGTCTTCAGCTAGACGTCATGGCTCACTTTGATTACCATTATCAAGGAGTTTGATGATCTCTTCCCTTACTACTTCCTTCATGGTTGGTTTAAGTTTTCTTTGGGGGTCTCTTATAGGCTTAGTTTTCTCCCTTAAGTGAATCCTATGTTGAACGATTGAGGGGCTAATCCCTTTTATGTTAGCCATGGTCCATCCTAACGCTTCTTTATTCTCATTCAATAGTTTTTCTTCTTGTGAGGAGTCTAGGTCGGTTGAAATAATCACAGGCAGGGTTTCTGATGGACCTAGATATGCATAGTTGAGATGCTTAGAAAGTGGTTTCAGTTCAAATTTGGATACTTCCTTTATTGATGGTTTGGGTAATGGTTCAGGTACTTTCTTTAGTGGTTCAGTTGAAAGTTTTCATCTTGATTTTTTATCAATTATAGCAACCTCATTAATTTACTCCCTATCTTGGTTTATGCAGGTTTCTAGGTCAAGCTTTTCATCACTAAGGTCAATTGGATCATAAACAGTATTCCGAACATAATTTGAGTCGTTCATTTGATGTGTATTGGTAAGATTAAAAATATTAAGATCAATTGACATATTCCCAAAGGAGAGTTTTATTAATCCATTTTGATAATTAATTAGGGCATTAGCTGTGGCCAAAAATGATCTATCTAAAATCATTGGGATGTGGTTTTTTGGGTTTGTCACCGATTCAGTTTCTAAAATCACAAAGTCCAATGGGTAGATAAAGTTATCAACTTTGATCAATACATCCTCTACTATTCCATTGGGTACTTTCAAAGAGTGATCAGCTAGTTGTATGATCATTTTCGTAGGCTTTAGTTCTCCTAACCCTAGTTGCTCATATACAGAGTATGACAATATATTAACATTTGCCCCTAAGTCTAATAGAGCCCTATTTATGAGGGTGTTCCCCATAATGCATGAAATAGTGGGTGACTCTGGATCATTGTATTTTACTGGCATGTGGTTTGATAGATAAGAGCTCATACTGGCTGTCAGAAAGGCTTTCTTGGGCACATTGGTGGTCTTCTTTTTGGTACATAGATCCTTAAGGAATTTGGCATAGGTTGGGACTTGTTTGATCATGTCCAGTAAGGGGATGTTCACTTTAACTTGCTTAAAGACCTCCAAAATCTTATAAAATTGGGCTGAATTTTGATTGGACTTAAGTCTATTTGGAAATGGTGCTACAACCCTAATTTTTTATTTATCTTCTTTTGACATGGGCTCAACTAGTGGGTTGGGCATTACATCAGACTCTGATGCCTTGGATGTTTTGGGCTGACCCAGCTCAATAAGTTGTTCAAGTGGTGGGACTTCTAATTCTTCTTCTTCATATGTATCCACCTGATTATCTATTTATTTCCTAGATCTTAATGTATGAATGACACTTAGTTGGTTAATCTGGGCTCCTTGTTTGGTTCCTTGGATGTTTAGGTTCCTAGGGTTAGCTTCGGGCTGACTCGATAGCTTACCCCATTCTCTTTCACTGAATGCTATGGCTAGTTGACCTATCTGGGTTTCTAATTTTGTAATGGATTGTGTGTGTGAGTGAAGAAGTTGAGTATTCATTTTTAGCCCTTTCAATGCTTGTAACACCTTTTCTTTGAAAGTAGGATCATGATTATTTGGTGGAGGTTGAGGAGCACTTGGATATTGAGAATACGATATGCTTCTGAATTGGGTCTCTTGATGGTTAGGCCTAATTGATGTTGGACTGATGATAGGTTGGCATTTCCATAAAAAATTTGGATGATTTTGTCAGGTAGAATTGTAAGTATTTGAATATGAACTATTTTCTGATCTAGGAGCCATTTGGGTTTGGGCTTGGTAGGCTTGCTCTTGAATAAGCTCAGGAAATTGGTATGCGGCTGGACATTCACCTATAGAATTGGTCGGACTCAAACAGATTATACAAACCTCATGTAATTGAGTAGATGAGGAAGAGGTGTTTCCAACTTGTAGAATTCTATCAAGTTTTTGGGATAGTTCATCAATTTTGATATAGATGTCTATAGACTGACCTATGTTGTATATTCCTCCTCTCTTAGGTTTTGTGGGAGGATCTCTATGGGCAGTAGACATGTGGTACCAGGAATTTTTACTTAGAGTTTCAAAAAGCTGCCATGCCTCATATTCATTTTTTAGCATAAATGTTCCTCCACATGAGGCATCCACCATTTGTCGATGCCTTTCTGACAATCCATCATAAAAATATTGAACTAACTGCCATTTAGGTATTGCATGGTGTGGACATTTTCTAGTTAATTCTTTTAATCTCTCCCACGTTTCATGAAACATTTCTTCCTCTAACTGAGAAAAATTGGTTATGGTTTTTCTAATTTGATTCATTTTTTCTATAGAAAAGTATTTCTTAAGAAATTTCCTCTAAAATTGGTCCCAAGTTGAAATTATAATGTCTAGTGAATTTAACCAATACTTAGCTCTATCTTTTAGGGAGAAAGGGAATAACTTAAGCCTAAGTGCCTCATCGGAGAAATTTTGAATTTTGACAGTTGAGCAAATTTTCCAGAATTCATTTAAGTGTTTATAGGGATCTTTATTTGTAAATCCATGGAAAGCTGGTAACATTTAGATTATACTGGACTTAATTTCATATTGGACAGCATCTACTGAGGGTACTTGTATGCATGGTGAATATGTATATTGTGAAGGGGTGAAGTAACGTGGTGGATTATTTTCTTGATTCAGATCCATAATGCGTGCTCTGTTTGCTCTACAAGTTCTCTCTATTTCAAGGTTTAAGGATATGAGGTTGGGTTGTAATGATCGGTGACAAAGCATATACCTTACCAATACACTCTAAAGCAAATAGTAATTTAGTTTTTTTTTAAATAATATAATAGAAGAGAAAGGAGAAGATTCTAAAGAAAATATCCTAAAAGATTCCTAGAACTAAGAGCAATGAAGAATAATTTAGTTATGGTTTAATAATTATTAGCAATCAAGTTAACACATATTAGACTCTCTACCCTAGGTTTAACCTAGATCTAAATAGCTCCTAACTTTCAAGACTACCTTGGAGCCCTCCAAATAAAAAATTAACTGATCAACTAGCTAGTTAAGGGTAAGTCAGTGGGAGTCCCCCCGTCGCTTATTAGGTAAGCGAACGGAACCAATTAAGTAACCATTTTTCTTTCCTTTTCTAAACACCAGTTAAGCAGTCAATCCCGATCCGGTCCAACTCTTTCGGGTGTCTTGTCTTATTGAGCTTGAGTTTCTTAGGGCTGATGTCTAATTAATTTTAGAGTTAAAGGCTTGGATTAATGCAAAATAAAGATGTGATTTGTGGGCCAAGGAAGGGTGATCAACTCCCCACCTTATCTTGATTAAGGGTTTGTGCCCTTAAAATTAATTAGGAAAATACTGTGCAACAAGCAGATGTCCAGCTCTTGAAATTATCAAACAAAATTAATCTAATTACTTTTTTTTAAAGATTTTTGTGATTAAGTTTCTAATTTCCTAATAAATTATAAGATGTCAAAAGAAAAATTTTGAGTTTCATAGAAAATAAATTTACCTAAGTCAATCTAAGCATAGAAATAAAATATTTTATTTTTAGTTTTATTATACTTTTTTTATTTATTTATTTATTATTATTATTATTTTATTTTCTTAAATTAATTATATTTTATGGAAAGTGTCTTAGGGTTTTATTTCATATTTTTTAAGGTAAGTTAATTAAAAGAAAAAGTTGATTAGGTTAAAAGTGGATTTGTGATAAGAAAAAAATTAATTTTTTTATGTTAAAAAAAACAAAAAATCTAACAATTAAGGTAACTAAAAAAAGCAATAAGCTAAAGAGAGTAATAACTATTCAACAAATTTTTTTTTACTCTTTTCTTTTATATAGACGCATGAATAATAATGAAACACTAAAAAAATTTAAAATAAGAATAAAATTAAGAAAAAATTTATAATATTTTTTTTTTTTTTTTTTTTTTCGTGAAGTAATCGTTCTTGGATCTCCAGCAACGGCACCAAAATTTGATCGTTGTCGTTGGTGGTCAAAAATAAAACCTACTCACTACTGTAGTTGGTGGTGAATCGGGATTGTATCCTTGGGGATCAAGGGTAATTATTTTATGAAAGAGAAAAAGAAAATTTATCTATAAAGGATTTTATTAAGAATAACGGTTATTAAAAGATAATAACTAATTAATTAACGAAATTCAATAGCAAGAGAAGCAACCCAAGAATTCGAATTCACCATACAAACATGTTTTTATCTTCTTTTTTTAATGTTGCAATAGTAATTATTTTTGTAAATTTAAAATTAGAATAATTTATCTCTTGTCAGGCACGGACCGTATCAGGAGATCATGACACATCCTCTTAGAGTATAAACTATCTAATAATTGCAAGGGTTAAGGGTCTAATCTATCATACTATGATCTATCTCTCGTAGGCACGTATCACATCCTGAGATCACGGTACGCCGATAGAGGATACAGGCTGTGTATGCCAGATCAAAACCTCGATTAGAAAAATAATTCAAAAGATATAATAAAGAAGAGCATAACTTTTATTGCATAGAAATTAAGAATGAAAAGAAAGATAAAACCTAATTACATGCTTCATCATCATCCCAAGTTGAAGGAATTTAGCCACGCATTGCTGCTACCAGCATCCTCTCTATAATTTTTCTCTCTGAGGCCTAAATACAATAATATAAATAAAAGAAGAATAAAAAGAGCTTTGTAAAAACTCCTCTCCCTAACTACTGCTTCAGGTTCTCCTTTTATAGAGCTCATCTAGGGTTTTCTCCTAGTCAAAGTTGGAGTCCATCGGGCGCTCAAGATCATTCATATATCATGAGAAAATTTCTTAGCCATCCGTTCAACATCACCTACCTTATTTTGCACCGAGAATCATGCGAAATCATCTCTTTCTTCCTTTTTAGGCAAACCGAGTCCTGATTTGAGTGCCGTTTGCATCGTTGGATTTCAAAAATCGAGCTCTTTCCATCTATAGGCTCCTTTTCTGCAAACATCCATAAAAAAGTATCAATTCTTAATAAATTAAAGTAATTAATATTTATTTTAATAGTTAAATTGGGATAATAAATAGACTTATCAGCCAACAATCATCTCTCGACTTAGGATCGGGAGGCAATCTTTAGTCGGCGAGGGCTGACTAGATCTCCTTGGCCTATAGGGAGCGACTAGAATTCATCTTCCAATTCGGGGTCAGGAGGCAGTCTTTAGTCGAGGGGCCGATTGGATCTCCTTGGCTGGCAAGGAGCAGCTAGCAGTCATCTTTCAACTCGAGGTCAAGAAGTAGTCTTCAGTCGGTGGGGGTCGATTGGACCTCCTTGGCCGGTAGGGAGCGGCCAATAATCATCTTCCGACTCAAAGTCGGGAGGCAGGCATCCGCCGATTGTGAGATGGGAGATAGATTTTTTCTAACTATGAGCCGACTAGATAATCATCCCTCGACATAAACTCAGAAGGCTGACATCCGCTAACTTTGAGCCGGAAGGTAGATTTCTCCTAATTGTGAGCCGACTGGACCATCATCCCCCGATGTGGAGTCGAGAGGCAGGTATCCATCAACTATGAGCTAAAAGGTAGATCTCTTCCAACTATGAGCCGACTGAACAATCATTCTCCAATGCAAAGTCGGAAGGCAGGTGTCCGCCAACTATGAGCTAGAAGGTAGATCTCTTTCAACTATGAGTCGAATGAACAATTATCTCTTGACGCGGAGTCAAAAGGCAGGTGTTCACCAATTATGATCCAGAAGGTAGATCTCTCCCAATTATGAGCCGATTGGACAATCATCTTCCAACGCGGAGTCAGGAGGCAAGCATCCATCAACTATGAGCCAAGAGATAGATCTCTTCAAACTATGAGCCAATTGGATAATCATCCCCGATGCGAAGTCGAGAGGCAGGCATCCACTAACTGTGAGCTAGGATGTAGATCTCTCCCAACTATGAGTTGACTGGACAATCATCTCTCGATGTACAGTCGAAAGGTAGGTGTCCCCCAACTGTGAGCCAGGAGGTAGATCTCTTCCAACTATGAGCCAACTGGACAATCATCTTCTGACGTGAGGTTGGAAGGCAATCTTCAATACACAGGGAGGCCAGATGATGGAACAATATGTCAGAAACCCCTTTTTTACTCTCCTCAAATAAATTTTTACATGTTATTGGTAATACATGCAGAGATTTTTTACATTTCATATGCAGAGTATTGACTTTCTGTCGAGCTCTTTGATTCGGTAGGCTTCCTTGTAAAATGTCTCGGTGATCCGATAAGGTCCTTTCCAGTTTGGGAAGAGTTTCACTATAAGAGAAATAAAATATTGCGACGCCCAAATGCATCGCAATTGCGTCGCTAAACATGATATTGCGATGCAATAGCGACGCAATGACGGCGTCGCTCAAATGTCCGTCGCAATACCCATTTATCGCAATTGTATCGTAATATTGCGACTCTCTGCGACGCAACTCCGACGCATGCAAATGCATCGCTAAATTTAAAATTAATTTTTTTAAAAAAAATTATTATTAAATATTGCGACGAACTAAATTGCATCGTAATATTGCGACGTATCCAGCTGCGTCACAATATTTAATAATAATATTTTGGTATAATAGCGACGCAATTTGAATCGCTAATGCGTCGCAAATAAAAATTATTTTAAAATATTGCGACGCAGGGTCATTGCGTCGCAATATTTATTAAAAAATTTTAGATAAAATAGCTACTCAATTTTAGTCGCTAATGCGTCGCTATTAAATTTATTTTTAAATTATTACGATGCCAGATCATTGCGTCGCAATATTTAATAATAATATTTTGAAAATATTAGTGATGCAATTTCAGTCGCTAATGCGTCGCAAATTTTGTTTTTTAAAAAATATAAAAGATTAAAAATTAAAACGGTTAATACAATTTCGCTAAATCTAAATATTGATACAAACATTTTTCACTCAATCCAAACAATAATAAATTTTCAAAAATAATTTATATATTAAAATTTTGAAGTTTTTACAACATAAAAAAAGAAAAGAAAAATACATCAAGAATCTGGGCGATCACGTGGAGGCTGTGGAGGCTGAAGACTCTGCGACAAGCGTCTAACCATATCCTGCAAATAATGCATCTCATCTCGCATGTTTGCAACCTCCTGATCCCGGCCTCGCATACGATCCTCAAAATCCTGCTCGACCTCCTGGCGAATCTCCTCTGCAATAGATCTGCGAAGGTCCTATAAACGCTCGGGAGGAAGATCACGAGGAACTCGTGAGCTGGAGGCCTAATGGGAAAAAAATGTAGAAGCTCTAGTGCCCAGACCATAGACCCTGCGGTCTCGTGGCTGGGCACCAACAGCCTCCAAAAACACACGCCGACTCTCCTCTGCTGAGAGTTCGATGGGCGTCTCCCCATCAGTAGAGTCGACCTGCGATGCCTGGGAGCGAAGCTCCTCGACTCGTGTCTTGAAATTATGAAATCAACAATAAATGAGTTAATAAATTTCTCGAAATAAAATTTTAGAAATTAAACAGATACTACATTATCTAATTTCTTACCGCAACCTCCCGTGATCGCGTGTCAACCCAGGAACCGTCCCTCCTGGTGTGTGTCGCCCTGAATAGACGAAACTCATCAGGATCTTCGCCCTCCTGCTCAGACTATAACAATAAAAAAATGATATTAATACAAATATTTATAAATAACTAAAATAGTAATTAAAATATTTATGTTTTCTTACCATACGCCGTCTGTGCTCCTGAATCGAAATGGAGCCCGAAGTATGGCGGGAGAGACCCGTGCCAGGACCGCCCTTCTTAGATCGGCGGTTCATGCTGGCTGATGCGGACCTCCTGTGCCAGCCATCGGACTCCCAGGCCTGCTGCCACTCATGCCAAATACCCTCTGGCATGTGCGCAGGACGCTGACCCGATGACCTCCAACGATGAAGCATGTTGGAGTATCGGCGTCGCGTCAGAGCCTCCCATGCTGCCCTAATGGCATCATGGCTGGCAGGATCCCACGTAAACTTTTTCTGCATTAAAATAAACAGTTAGTTTCTGAATTTATTAAGTTTAAGAAATTTTATATCACTGATAAATTGTATTTAATAAGTTTACCTGAAACTCAGAAAAATAAAACTCCCTCGTGGCTGGAGATACGTGGTGCCAATCGTAGCCACTGGGATCTGCACGCCTCTAAAATACGGCGCTGATGTGGCTGGATACATGATGCTGCTCAATGAATCTGTTAAAAAAATGCATGTTTATAAGTAATTGACTTAAAAACATAAACATATATTTTAATTAGTATATACTTACATCCCCTGAGCATCAAGTCGAAGTACAGTGCGACCGATGGTGGAAGAACTCTCGGGTCTGTGCCGATCGGCTGGATGGTAATACTGCTGGAGAGATCGAAGGCTGCGCCTCTGCTGGAGATCCAAACTCTCCATCTCCTGATGCTCATGTGATCTGATGTAGCAGGGCTACGTCTCTGCTCACTTCGTCTGTCATCGGTAGATCTACCTCTGCCCGTCATACTGAAAATACTAAAGATTCACACAATTAAATTACGATTAATGATTGACTATGTAAGAATTTAACACTTAAAAAAAAAGTTAAATTTTAAAAACCTCTATGTTTAATCGGTGTCATTTGTTTCGTGAAATGTTGGTTCAACATCCGATGCCGTATCGGATTGCGAATCAGTTTCATTATCATGCCGTAAAAAACCTCTATCCAAACAGCTCCGTGGCCCCCCCTAACTAATTTTTTTTTTTAGTGACAGTGGCCAATTTTTTTTTTTTTGAGTGACAGTGGTCTGGCCAGCCACGGCAGCGGCCGTGGCCGCCTTGTTCGGCCGCGGCCGCGGCCATGGCCGGACAAGACAAAAAGGGGGGGGGGGGGGGCAGGGGGGTTTCCCCCCCCCCTTGTTAAGAAATTTTTTTTTTGTGACAGTGGCCTGGCCACCATGGCCAGGCCACTGCCGGCCACGGCAGCGGCCGTGACGGCCACGGCCGTGGCCGGACAAGAAAAAAAAGGGGGGGGGGGGGCGGGGGGTTTCCCCCCCCCCCACGGCAGCGGCCGTGGCCGGACAAAAAATAAAAGGGGGGGCGGGGGGTTTCCCCCCCCCCCCTGTTAAGAATTTTTTTTTTTGTGACAGTGGCCTGGCCACCGTGGCCAGGCCACTGCCGCCACGGCAGCGGCCGTGGCCGGAGAAGACGGCCACGGCAGCGCCGTGGCGCCTTGTCCGGCCGCGGCCACGGCCGTGGCCGGACAAGAAAAAAAGGGGGGGGGGGGGGGGGTTTCCCCCCCCCCCCTGTTAAGAAATTTTTTTTTTGTGACAGTGGCCTGGCCACCGTGGCCAGGCCACTGCAGGCCACGGCAGCGGCCGTGGCCAGAGAAGACGGCCACGGCAGCGGCCGTGGCCGCCTTGTCCGGCCGCGGCCACGGCCGTGGCCGGACAAGAAAAAAAGGGGGGGGGGGGGGGGGCCCCCCCCCTGTTAAGAAATTTTTTTTTTTGTGACAGTGGTCTGGCCACCGTGGCCAGGCCAGCGGCCGTGGCCGGCCACGGCAAACGGTGGCCGGACAAGGGGGGGGGGGGGGGGGGTTCCCCCCCCCCCCTGTTAAGAAATTTTTTTTTTTTGTGACAGTGGCCTGGCCACCGTGGCCAGGCCACTGCCGGCCGCGGCAGCGGCCGTGGCCGGAGGGAAATCATTAAAATTTTTTTTTTTTTAGAGTGTGGGGGCTTACCTTGGTCGAGAGAAGAAGCCGGAGTCGGATGAGAACGCCGGGGAGCCGAGGACCACAGGGGAGGCGCCGGAGCAGCGAGGTGGGAGCCGAAATTTTTAGAGCACGGCGGCGGCTAGGTCAAGACGGGGAAGAAGAAGAAGAGAAGGCTGGCTTATATATAAGTATTAGCGACGCAATTATTTGCGTCGCTATATGGTCGCAATATTTTTTTTTAATTTATTATGTCTTAGCGACGCATTAGTGCGTCGCTAATCCATCGTTAATATGGTTTTATTATTAATTTATGAAAAAATAGCGACTCCAATAATTGCGTCGCTAATGCGTCGCTAACTTGGCGCCAACATCCGGCGGAAATTTATTTTTATTTTCTAAGAATTGCATCGCTAAGGCATCGCAATAATTTTTTAATATTTTAAATTGATTAAAATAATAACTTATTACAATAATTGCGACGCAATCAGTGCATCGCAATAATTTTTAAATATTTTTAAATGATAATATTTAAAATTTATGATAATAATTGCGACGCAAAAATGCGTCGCAATAATTTTTTAATATTTTTAATCAGCTATATGTATTTTAATAATATAATTGCGATGCATATATTTCGTCGCAATATTTGTTTTTTTTTTAAAAAAAATGCATCGCTAAGGCACAATAATTTTTTAATATTTATAAATGATAATATTTATAATTAATGTTAATAATTGCGATGAAAAATTTCGCAATATATTTTATAAAATTTTTAATTACATAAATTTATTTTAAAAACATTGCGACGCAACTTATGCGTGCAATATTATATTCTTTTATTTATTAATACTGAAAAAAATTGTTTTTACTAAAAATAATTGCGACGCATAAACGTCGCAATATTTGTTTATTTTTTTCCTAAAATGCGTCGCTACGGAGTCGCAAAAATTCTTAATTATTTATTAATAATATTAATAATTTATGATAATAATTGCGAAATCGCATAATTGCGACGCAAATTATGCGTCGCAATATTATATTTTTTATTTATTAATACTGATAAAAATTATATTTACTAAAATATTGCCATACATTGCGTCGCAATATTTGTTTAATTTTTCTTCTAAAATGCGTCGCTACGGCATCGCAATAATTTTATAATATTTTTTAAAACTTTTTCATAACTTTTTTTTTGAGTAATTATAAGTGATCCGACGTTTTCGATCGATCGAAGCCCTGATCCCGATCGGCCACGACCGATCTCGGACCGTGGCAATCGGTCCGGACGATCGGTCCGAATCCGACGGATCGATCCAAGCCCTGATCCCGATCGGCCATGACCGATCTCGGACCGTGGCGATCGGTCCGATCGGCGACGATCCGACGGTTGCGATCGATCCAAGCCCTGATCCCGATCGGCCACGACCGATCCCGGACCGTTGCGATCGGTCCGATCGCCGATCCGACGGTTGCGATCGATCCAAGCCCTGATCCCGATCGGCCACGACCGATCTCGGACCGTGGCGATCGGTCCGATCGCGACGATCCGACGGTTGCGATCGATCCAAGCCCTGATCCCGATCGGCCACGACCGATCTCGGACCGTTGCGATCGGTCCGATCGCGACGATCCGATGGTTGCGATCGATCCAAGCCCTGATCCCGATCGGCCACGACCGATCTCGGACCGTGGCGATCGGTCCGATCGGATCCGACGGTTGCGATCGATCCAAGCCCTGATCCCGATCGGCCACGACCGATCGGACCGTTGCGATCGGTCCGATCGCGACGATCCGACGGTTGCGATCGATCCAAGCCCTGATCCCGATCGGCCACGACCGATCTCGGACCGTGGCGATCGGTCCGATCGGCGACGATCCGACGGTTGCGATCGATCCAAGCCCTGATCCCGATCGGCCACGACCGATCTCGGACCGTTGCGATCGGTCCGATCGCGACGATCCGACGGTTGCGATCGATCCAAGCCTGATCCCGATCGGCCACGACCGATCTCGGACCGTGGCGATCGGTCCGATCGGCGACGATCCGACGGTTGCGATCGATCCAAGCCCTGATCCCGATCGGCCACGACCGATCTCGGACCTGCGATCGGTCCGATCGATCCGACGGTTGCGATCGATCCAAGCCCTGATCCCGATCGGCCACGACCGATCGGACCGTGGCGATCGGTCCGATCGCGACGATCCGACGGTTGCGATCGATCCAAGCCCTGATCCCGATCGGCCACGACCGATCTCGGACCGTGGCGATCGGTCCGATCGGCGACGATCCGACGGTTGCGATCGATCCAAGCCCTGATCCCGATCGGCCACGACCGATCTCGGACCGTTGCGATCGGTCCGATCGCGACGATCCGACGGTTGCGATCGATCCAAGCCCTGATCCCGATCGGCCACGACCGATCTCGGACCGTGGCGATCGGTCCGATCGGCGACGATCCGACGGTTGCGATCGATCCAAGCCCTGATCCCGATCGGCCACGACCGATCTCGGACCGTTGCGATCGGTCCGATCGCGACGATCCGACGGTTGCGATCGATCCAAGCCCTGATCCCGATCGGCCACGACCGATCTCGGACCGTGGCGATCGGTCCGATCGGCGATGATCCGACGGTTGCGATCGATCCAAGCCCTGATCCCGATCGGCCACGACCGATCTCGGACCGTGCGATCGGTCCGATTGATCCGACGGTTGCGATCGATCCAAGCCCTGATCCCGATCGGCCACGACCGATCTCGGACCGTGCGATCGGTCCGATCCGATCCGACGGTTGCGATCGATCCAAGCCCTGATCCCGATCGGCCACGACCGATCTCGGACCATGGCGATCGGTCCGATCGATCCGACGGTTGCGATCGATCCAAGCCCTGATCCCGATCGGCCACGACCGATCTCGGACCGTGGCGATCGGTCCGATCGACGATCCGACGGTTGCGATCGATCCAAGCCCTGATCCCGATCGGCCACGACGATCTCGGACCGATCGGTCCGATCGGCGATCCGACGGTTGCGATCGATCCAAGCCCTGATCCCGATCGGCCACGACCGATCTCGGACCGTGGCGATCGGTCCGATCCGATCCGACGGTTGCGATCGATCCAAGCCCTGATCCCGATCGGCCACGACCGATCTCGGACCGTGGCGATCGGTCCGATCGGCGACGATCCGACGGTTGCGATCGATCCAAGCCCTGATCCCGATCGGCCACGACCGATCTCGGACCGTTGCGATCGGTCCGATCGCGACGATCCGACGGTTGCGATCGATCCAAGCCCTGATCCCGATCGGCCACGACCGATCTCGGACCGTGGCGATCGGTCCGATCGGCGACGATCCGATGGTTGCGATCGATCCAAGCCCTGATCCCGATCGGCCACGACCGATCTCGGACCGTTGCGATCGGTCCGATCGGCGACGATCCGACGGTTGCGATCGATCCAAGCCCTGATCCCGATCGGCCACGACCGATCTCGGACCGTGGCGATCGGTCCGATCGGCGACGATCCGATGGTTGCGATCGATCCAAGCCCTGATCCCGATCGGCCACGACCGATCTCGGACCGTGCGATCGGTCGATCGGCGATCCGACGGTTGCGATCGATCCAAGCCCTGATCCCGATCGGCCACGACCGATCTCGGACCGTGGCGATCGGTCCGATCGGCGACGATCCGACGGTTGCGATCGATCCAAGCCCTGATCCCGATCGGCCACGACCGATCTCGGACCGTGATCGGTCCGATCGGCGATCCGACGGTTGCGATCGATCCAAGCCCTGATCCCGATCGGCCACGACCGATCTCGGACCGTTGCGATCGGTCCGATCGATCCGACGGTTGAAGTAAGGATTAGCTACCGACGCGTCACCGTTCCCACCCGGACGCCCACCGTCACCCACCCAAGTTCCAATCAACAGTTCCGGTGTCCACTTCTCCCTTTTAATCTAGTGGCTGGCCTCAAATAAAGATTTAAAAACGACAATCGAAAAATAAAGCATGAATTAAGATAAACATTAAATCATTATTTTTTTTAATAAAAAAAAAAGAAAAAGAAAAAGAAAAAGGCAAAGCCTGAGAGGTTCGGTGGGACTTCAAAAGGCCGGCCCCCTTCCCGAATGCTTTCACCGGCCTTCAGCGCCTGCAATTCGCTGCAGAAAAATCTCAAACCAGAGGAGGGTGGGGGTAGAGAAAAAAAAAAAACAAGGCAAAATCCAAAGAGAAGGGAGCTTTAGGTGCGAGGGGTACTGGGGGGGGGAGAGTATTAAAGAAAGAGAAGGGAGGGCGGGGTGGTGGGAAGTCCGATCCATTACTTGGGAGACCGGGAGCCAGCGCGCGGCTCTCGAAGCTCTCCAATAGACCGCTCTACCGGGCTCCGCCACACAAAAACAAAACCACAACACATGCTTCTCGATGTCCTAATAAATTCCCCTCCCCGAGTCTAGTTTTCTTCCTCGGTCTTCACCAGTACTCGATCGCCACCCGCGCTTGCTTCAAGCGAGCAAAGTAGCTAGCTAGGGGCCGGGGAAGAAGAGAGGAGTAGATCGAGAAACGAAGGAAGGAAGATGATTACAGCGTTGGACTTCTACCACGTAATGACGGCCATGGTGCCGCTTTACGTGGCCATGATCCTGGCGTACGGCTCGGTGAAATGGTGGAAAATTTTCTCGCCGGACCAGTGCTCCGGCATCAACCGCTTCGTGGCGCTGTTCGCGGTCCCGTTGCTTTCCTTCCACTTCATCTCCACCAACGACCCCTACACCATGAACCTCCGCTTCATCGCCGCCGACACGCTGCAGAAGCTCATGGTGCTCGGGATCCTCACGGTGTGGAGCAGAACCAGCGAGCGCGGCTGCCTCGAGTGGACCATCACGCTCTTCTCCCTCTCCACCCTCCCCAACACGCTCGTCATGGGCATCCCACTACTCAAGGGCATGTACGGAGACTTCTCCGGCAGCCTCATGGTCCAGATCGTCGTCCTCCAGTGCATCATCTGGTACACCCTCATGCTCTTCATGTTCGAGTACCGAGGAGCAAAGCTGCTCATCACCGAGCAGTTCCCCGACACCGCCGGCTCCATCGCCTCCATCACCGTTGACTCCGACGTCGTCTCGCTCGACGGCCGGCGCGACGCGCTCGAGACCGAGGCCGAGATCAAGGAGGACGGCAGGATCCACGTCACCGTCCGCCGCTCCAACGCCTCCCGCTCGGACGTCTACTCCAGGCGGTCTCAGGGGTTCTCCACCACCACCCCTCGACCTTCCAACCTCACCAATGCCGAGATTTACTCCCTGCAGTCATCCCGCAACCCGACGCCGCGGGGCTCCAGCTTCAACTACACCGACTTCTACTCCATGGTCGGCCGGAGCTCCAACTTCGGCGCGTCGGATGTCTATGGCGTGATGCCGACCGGAGCCTCAAGGCTGTCCAACTACGAGGAAGAGCACGGCGCTGCTGCCGCCGGCGCCGGCGCCAAGTCCCGGTTCCACTACCCGGCACCGAATCCTACAGTGTTTTCGACCGCGGCGGCGGCGGCGGCCACCACAGGCGCTCCCAAGACGGGCGGCAAAAAGGTCAACGGGCAAACCCATTTGCTGAAAGCGGAGGACGGAGGGACCAAAGATCTCCACATGTTCGTGTGGAGCTCCAGCGCGTCCCCAGTCTCCGACGTTTTCGGAAATAACCAGGACTACGGTCTGCCGCCCGCGACTGATCCTTCCGCCGTCAAAGAAGTCAGATTGGCGGTTTCTCCGGGCAAAGGTTCTTCACATTTAAGTTAACTAGTAAAAATATCTACATTTACTAGTTTAGCTTTAGCTTTAACTTCAGCTTAATTATACGTACCAAGCTTGAATTCTAGTGGATGGGCGGAAGGAGCGGGATGACCACTCCATGGAGCGAGAAGACTTCAGCTTCGGAAATCGTGGGGCGATGGATGAGAGAGACGGTGGTGGGCAGGAGGGAGGAGGCGATGACAAGATGCATGAGGGCGCCAAAGGAGGAGGAGGAGGAGGAGGAGGAGCGAGAGGCACGGCGTTGCCTCCGGCCAGCGTCATGACGAGGCTCATCCTCATCATGGTGTGGCGGAAGCTCATCCGCAACCCCAACACCTACTCAAGCCTCATCGGCCTCACCTGGTCCCTCGTATCCTTCAGGTAAACTAGTTATACCCATCGAATTTAATTCTCTCCTCCTCGAACTCCAAAGCTTCTGACTCTGAGAATTAGCAAGTGACATCGGTGGACGATATTAATTTGATCCTCTTGCTCTTGTCTGTATCGCAGATGGGGTATCAAGATGCCTGCCATTGTGTCAAAGTCCATCTCCATACTGTCGGACGCCGGCCTTGGCATGGCCATGTTCAGCCTTGGTCAGTGTCGTCGATGTGTCTCCTAAGCTTTTTCATTAATTCCTTCTACCGCTAATAATTACTTTAACTAAGTTTCATCGCCTTTTGTTTTAGAATAATTAGTAGCTCAGTTTATTATTATTATTTAACTGCGACTGTGGCTGGGGGGCAGGTCTGTTCATGGCGTTGCAGCCGAGGATCATAGCATGTGGGAATTCGGTTGCTACTTTTGCCATGGCCGTGAGATTCCTCGCAGGCCCAGCTGTCATGGTTGCCGCTTCCTTCGCCGTTGGTCTCCGCGGCGTCCTCCTCCACGTCGCCATTGTACAGGTCAATCTCCCCCATCCCATCCCTTTTCCCACGCCCTCCCCGCTCTCTGACACACCGAATCCAACACAATGTCCCCCCTCATCCCCATCACTCACTTCACTAGTCTCTCTCTCTCTTTCTCTCTCTCTCTCCACGGTAATGATTTACTGTGGCTTTTACGCCAACTTCTGCTTAACTTTGGAACTGGGCAGGCCGCACTACCTCAAGGCATTGTCCCCTTCGTGTTCGCAAAGGAGTACAACGTCCACCCTGATATCCTTAGCACTGCGTGAGTGCAGACAACTTTATATCTCAATGGAATCTCTCTAGGATTCCTTCTTCTTTTTGTTTGCCATCGATCTCATGCATCTTGGTGACCTTAATTTCATTGGATGGTGGTGCAGGGTTATATTCGGGATGCTGATTGCACTGCCCATCACGCTGGTTTATTACATTCTACTGGGACTCTGATGTGAGGTATATTCCGATCGAGAGACGACGGGCGTCAAAAGGCGGCAGCGTAGGCTGACTGGGCTTCGAAGAAAGAAAAGAGTAGCAATCCCCCCAAATTTATGGAAAAGGGACCCGGATCCGATTCGGACCGACGTGGTTCCATTGAAAGATGATATTGTAAAATGATCTCTTATTCAATCTCCGGTTTCCTTAATTCACTCTTCTTCTTCTTCTTTTGTGTGTGTGTGTGTGATAATTTGTGTGTGTCTCACATCCACTCGCAAACAATGAAGATAATAAAAAACGAAATTTAAGGAGAAACTAAACAAGGAGTACTTTACCTTTTTTTTTTTTTTAAGTATAGGATAATAGTTTATGGGAATTGGGAGAAAATGGAGAACCTTAAAATCTTATCTATTTAATGAGATGATACTGACCAACGGTGTTGGAGGTTTTTGTTTGACTTCTTCCACGTCTCCAATAAATGTAACGTGGACCGGCAAACGTCAAACGGATGTGTGAAGGCGTTCTACTGGGCATGGTACTGGTTTCTCTTCTATCCATCTAGAGGGTTGATAGATGGGCTAAAAAGTATAATGGGAGAACCGACTCCTTTCATTTTCATCAACGTTTTTTATTAAATTTGTCGGGGTGGTGGTGTAAAGCAAAAGGAGGAGGAGGAGGAGGAGGAGGTGTGAGGGGGAAGAGAAAAGAATGGTGGAGAATGTCTACGTGATGAGTGGAGAGCAGGCGTTGGCCACCTGGGTCTGGTCCCCCTTTCATTACGCCCGTGTTGTTGGATTTGATGTCGACCCGTTTGGCATATCCCTCGACAAACTTCCCCTTCAAGGCGTGGCCGTGTTAAGGGGCTGTTGCTTTCTGTCGCCCCCCTTCTCTTCTCTGGTCGTATATTAACTTGCACTCCTCCTCGACTCGGTCTCGGTCTATTTAATTAGATATTTTGCATTATCATAGGGATTTCCGGTCGGTGGGCTTCCAATTGTGGGCCGATTTAAGTATTTTTATGGACACAGTACGAGAATTAAGGCCAATTTGTTTTGTTGCAAGCTTAGGATGAATACTATTGGAATCTAGCTAGTGAGCTATAGTTTGGTATAGTACATCAGCATCAACTTATGCCCCATAATTCAGTGGTTTCTTGTAATGGTGGTTTTCATTTAATTTTGCTTCGATGATTTGGATCTGGCGATGGGCCCGTAAGGCCTGATCTATTCTTGGCAAGTGTAGAGTGTGATAGTAGCGAACAGCGAGCCTCAAGCATGATAAGAGGTACCTAAGTTATTGAGCAACTTTATGATAGAATTCTTTTCCACAATAGACTCCTCACAATCTATTCCATCTAAGGCTAAGTGTATGCTGCCTTATTCAATTGAAGTACGCTCTATTGCCATATATATGTCTACTTGTTAGAGGTCGATAAAAATCTATGCTATCACACGTCCTCCACTCCATACTGAGGTGATTAGCTAAAGTAAAGGAGTAGTGTTGTGGCCAGATAACCCTTCTTGAACGTCCGCAAGCGTCCGTTCACCTTCTCCAGCAAATCCGGAATCTTTCGAGGAGCTTCTCACGTTCGAGAGCCTGCAACAAGTTTCGGAGTCCAGAGATTCTGGCAAAGACCTTCCAACGCTCAAGTCAGTGCTCTGGGCAACAGCCGTGAGCTTGAGAAAGCTTGAAAAAAAGAGTGAGAAAGTCTTAAAGAAGTACTCTCTGTATGAGCAAGAATGAGCGTTTAGGAGTGGTTGTGTGTTACCTGATCAGAGATCCCTCTTATCCATTTTATAGAAGCTTAGAGTTTGTAAGACTTGCTTGGAATCTGTGAGACTCGAGGTGTAACCACCCATCAGAGCTGCAGGTCGTATCTCGTCTAATGTGGATGGCTACAGCTAGTTGTTGCAGGCTTGCTGGGCATGAGTGGCTGTTACGGCGCTTGCCAGATATGTCTTCACATCGCATGCCTATTATCCTGTGTGGATAGTAGGGAGACATGTGGACAATGGTGGAGCCAAGTATGTGGAGGCCGTAGGCAACAGGTGGGCCACGTGGGATCGTAAGTGGTAGGTGGGCCATATGGGACCGCAGGTGGTAGGTAAGTCATGTGGCGGTTGCAGTCAGTAGTGGACCACGTAGGCGCCAAGGATCAAAGGCTGGACTTGGGATGGTCTTGGGGTCGAGGCTATCCGAAGCTATCCAGAAATTAAGTGCATGAGCGATGGCTGATCGCAAAGGAGTCGACTCCGGGGCCGAGTAGAGGAGACCGACTCTGGGGGCCGAGTCCGGAGACTAAGGTCACCTTGGGAAGCCAGGGCCAACTTCAAAGACCGAGGCCGCCTTGGAATGCCGGGGCTGAGTCCAATGACTGAGGCCCACCTTGGGAAGGCCGAGGCCGACTTCGGAGGCCAAAGCCACCTTGGGAAGATCCATCACAGATGTTGATTAATGATAAGGTCTTTCAAATAGGTAGGATTCTCTCACAAATGGATTTATCCATAAATTATATATCATGTTTTACATAAGAGTTATAGTATCTCTAAAAGTATGATGTTAAGAGAGAAGAGCTTCCCACTTTATTTTTATCCATAAAAACTTCTTATATTCCCCTCCCTGCACCTCACCATCCCAAGCAAACTAGAGCCAGTCAACTATTTTTTAACCTAATACCTAATACACTATACCAAAGGTTCTTTCCAAAATAGTTCTTCTAAAATTTGATAATGTCTCATTATATTTCCCTAGAACCCCTGCACACAACGCTCAAGAGATCCCAAATGCAATACTAAAGTAGTGCACTTGGAAACTTTCCTCACTTCTTCATCCTTCTAGAATGTTGTGGGATGTTGTTGGGTTTACAAAAGTGAACAAAAGTCTAATAATTCTTTAGAAAATTTAGATCTCATCTTGTAGCTAAAGAGTATCATCAATGACCAATCATCAGTTGCAATAAAACTTAGCTCAATTGTTAAACTACTTGAGCCTTGTCCTTACACTTGCCATTTCATAACTAGCCTATCAGGTAGATAGTTGTTCAAAATGCCTTTCTACATGGTGTTAAATATGTGCCCCAACAACCTAATTTTGTAGATCCCAAAAAGAATTATCATGTATCTCACCTATATGAGACTTTTTATATGTTAAAGGAGGCTTCACGAGCTAAGTTCTACTAGTGCCAATTTTTTTAAGGCTTTATTCTCCCCCACTACCAAGTATGCGAGGAAAATGTGTAATAAGCCTCTAGGATAGGATGAAGCATGGTTTTGATTAAAGTCTTGTACGAAAATGGTCAATCCACTAAGTAATTAATAATATCTACAGAATATCATATTGATCTGATATGGATTTAAACAAAAAGACTGAGTGGAGCGGGCTAATGGGATTTTTACTTTAGGTTAGGCTTGGGTTTGATTGAGCTTTGGCTTTTCTTTATTTCCACTTTGTTGGCTTAATTCTATTTTATTTATAATAAATTATTAAAAAGTTTTATCCCAAAGCCTTAGTCTAGACTAGATTTAGAAAGCATAGCATTAATTATTTCCACAAGAACCCTATTTTTCATTTCTACCACCATTCTGTTTTGATGTGTAAAATGCAAAAAATTCATGTATAATTCTAATAGGCTCAAATAATTAAGGTCAAAGTATTCACTACCTCCGTCAAACTTTAAACATTTAACAAATGGCTCACTATGTAATTCTACTTCAAATTTGTAAGTTTTAAATTTTGTAATACTTTATTTTAAAATGTAGTGAATAAATCATGGAATAATCATTTATAAAGGTTACAAAATATTTCTTGTATGAGAGTATTATTCAAGTCACATACATCACTAGATATAAGTTTATGAAATTTTGTACTTCTTTCTACTCTAGGAAAAGGTTATTTGGTAATCTTAATAAGTATGCATATTTCACAAAATATCTATATTATTGTTAAATTGAGAAATTAAGTTTAATTTAATTATGTCATATATTCTTCTATAATTTTTATGTTTAAATAATTATACTATAAATATAGAGACTCAATAATATAAGCAAAAATAATTATTTTTGTTAATAATGTTAAGTTTGAATATTCCATCATACATACATAAATACACACACACACACATAGCCTTTTTCTATAACGATTTCACCTCTGGATAGAATAAATTTATCTACCTCAAACACTAATATAAATCTAAACTTATTAAGAAGACTATCAGGCACAAAATATTTCCTAATTTCTAGTGCATGATATAAATTATTAAGGGTAAGGAGCTTTTTAAAACTAAATTCAAGTTTCATTATTTCTTCTCCCTTAAGTTGTGTAGTAGATGAGTTCCCTCATATAAACACTTTCATCTTTTATTGGTTCATATTTCTTAAATAAATTCTTATCCTTACATCTATGTCTAGTTACTCTAGAGTCTCAAGCTCCATCTTCTAAAACATTAATTTTAGATATCATTGCAACGAAGTTTTTCTTTACCGTTGATGCATATTTTTTTTGAGAAAATGACATTTTGTCTTATAGTATCTTGGTTTTTCACAATGAAAACATGCAACTTTATTCTTTTTTTATTCTTACAAATGTTGGTAAATTGATTGGTTCTCTTTTATGTAGGTTTGCTTGGCTAACCTTCTTTCATCACATGAGCCTTATATATATAAATATTTTGCCCCTTATATCCATTTAATTTATGATATTCCTCCTCAATATAGAGATGGTTAGCTAGGTTCTCAAGAGAAATATTCTCTTTCTTATATTTTAGACCCTTTTGAAAGCTTTCTCATAATGTAGAAAGTTTATCAATAATAGAGGACATTATTATGCATTCATCCACATGCATATTATACATTTTATAGCTATTTAAAATGTGTTCTATCTTATGTAATTGCTACATAATAGATCTACCATCAACTAGCTCATACTTATTAAATTTGCTAATAAGGAACTTGTTACTAGCATCCTCGGACATGTATCTTCTTTCTAATTTATCCCATAAGTCTTTAGTAGTGGTTATGTTCTGATATGTTTTCAAGAATGCATCTGGCATTTCTTTTCAATATATCTTATGCATATCTAATCATCATTATCCAACTTTGTCTAATGCAATTTTTTTTTGTTGTTTCATTTTCATTCTCTTTTAGCCTTGTTTTGTTGAGGATATAAGCATCTTTAAGAATTGTAAGTAGAAAGTCATCCTTTTCTGCCACCTTATAAAATTTCTTTCATCAAATCACTCTAATTTGATAAAGTCTATAGCCATGTTTCAAAGTATTGCCAATGACATTTTGAAGGATGGAATAAAACCTTAAGATTATTAAGGTTGGTGGTAGAGAGTAAAATATTTTTCAAGAGAAAGTTCAATGCATGTAACAATGTTGCTTTCATTAAGACCCTATTATGTAAAGAAAATATGTAATAAGTCTCTACGATATAAGAAAGCATGGTATTGATCACTTACATGAGTGCAATCAACCCACTCAGCTATCATCAATATTTACAGAATATGATATGGATTTAATCAAAAAGAATAAGTGGGGAGGGCTAATTGGATTTTAATTTTAGGTTAGATTTATGTTAAATTTATGAGATTTGATTTTTCTCTGTCTCCACTTCATTGTTCTAATTAATTACCTATTTGTAGCTCTCTTCATATATGCCTGAGTTACACCAAAAAATCACCTATATCTTTTTGAAAGAAATATATTATTTTCCTTCATTTTAAAGAGAGATATCTTCTTTCTTATGTTTCAGACTTATTTTTAAAGTCTTTCTATGATGGAAGAAGCTTATCAATGATAAATGATAGTATTGTGCATTCATCCATATGAATATTATACATTTTATAACTATTTAAAATAAATTCTATCTTATGCAATTATTGTTTAACAGATTTATCATCAACCATTTTATGCTGATTAAATTTGTTAAAAAGATTTTTTGCCCTTGCAACCTTTGACATATATTTTCTTCTAATTTTTTTACAACTCCTTAATAGTGGTCATGTTCTAATAAGTATCTGACATTGGATTAAGAATATCCTCTATATGTGGAGTCATCATTATCCTATTTTTGTCTAGAGCAAGTTTTTGTCGTCATTTCATTGTCATTCTCTTTTGGCCTTGCTATATTAAGAATATAAGCAACTTTGAGACTTATAAGTAGAAAATGTATCTTTTTTACAGTGTTATGAATTTTTCTCTATCAATATAGGCCAATTTGGTACAGTTTGTAACCATCCCTAAAGTTTTGTTGATGCCATTTTGAAAAATGAAATAAAGCCTAAAAATTATTAAGACCGATAGTAGAGAGTAAGATGTCTTCTTCAAGAGAGGCTTTAAGGCATATAGCAATACCGCTTAAAGCTTTATTCACCCTTACTGATCCAGTATGCAAAGGAAACATATGAGATGCCTCTAAGATATAATGAAATGTGATATTGATCACATTTTGTATGAAAGCAATCAACCCATTTAGCAATCATTAATGTATATGGAATATCAAGTTGATCTAATATGGATTTTTTTTAAAAAAGGAATAGACTTTTTCTTAACTAGAAAGATAGATAAAATAATATGCAAAAACTATAAAGTTATTCTAAAAGAAAGTTTAACTTCACAACATAGGATAATGGTAGTAGATATATGGATAAAAATAAAATTTAAGGTAAAATATAAAATTATTAATTCAAAAATTAAATGATAAAATTTGAAAGAGAAAAAACTAGAATTATTTAAAGAAAAGTTAGTAAGAGTAATGACTATGAATATAGATAGTGATCCCAACTTAATATAAAAAAGAGCAACTAAATATATAAAAAACATAGAAAAAGAAGTTCTAGGAGAATCAAAAGGAGTGGGACTAGTAGGAAAGAAAACTTAGCGGTGGAACGAAAACTGTCATCAAGCTTAAAAGGATAAACTATAAAATTTAGCAAAAGCCTAGGGATGAAGAAAGTCTTAAAAAGTATATGGATGCAAAGAAAGAAGCTAAAAAAGTGGTAAGTAATGCCAAACTTAAAGCTTATAATGATTTATATAATAGATTAGATACGAAAGAAGGTGAAAAGACTATATATAAATTAGCAAAATTAAGAAAAAAGAAAACAAAAAATCTTGATTACTGTAGGTTTACATCAAGGATCTACCTTAAGTCCGTATCTTTTTGCATTAGTTATGGATGAATTAATCAAACATATTCAAAATGATATCCCATGGTGTATGTTATTTGCAAATGATATAGTTGATTGATGAAACTAAATCTGGAGTAAATGCTAAGCTAGAGATTTAGAGAGAGGCTTTAGAATCTAAAGCTTTTAAGATTAGTAGAACTAAAACTGAATACATCAAATATAATTTTAGTGGGAGTAAAAATATAAATAAAGAAACAGTAAAGATTGCAAGCCAAGAGTTATCAAGGAGTAAAAAATTTAGGTATTTGAGATCAATTATTAAGTAAGAAGGTAAAATAGGTGAATATGTGAATCATAGAGTTAAAGCAGATGGATTAAGTGGAGAATACTTCAGAGTATTGTATGATCGATGAATTCCATTAAAATTAAAAAAATCCTATAAAATGACTATTAGGCCAGCTATGCTATATGAACAGAGTGTTGGGTAATATTAAAAAATGTGAATAAATTAAGTGTAACATAAATGCATATGTTAAGATGGATATATGGTAAAACTTTGAAATATAGAATTAAATAAACATATAAGGAAAATGATAGGAGTAGCCCCAATTGAAGATAAAATAAGAGAAAATTGATTATGGTGTTTGTACATATACAACGTAAACCTTTAAATGCTCCAATTAGAAAGAGTGATCTTTTAATAATTCATGGTAAGGATAGAGGTAGAGGTAGACCTAAACTAATAAAAAAAATAATTAAAAAAGATATAATTATTTATAATTTAAATATCGATTTGATCCTAAATAAAGTAAAGTGAAGGAAGAAGATTCATGTAGCTAACCCCATGTAGTTAGGAAAAGGCTTAGATGAGTTTAGTTGAGTTAGATTTGAGTTAGATTGAGCTTCGGTTTTTCTCTATCCTTATTCTATTGATCTAATCCCTTATTTATAAATATTTTCATATCGATCTGAGATATATCAAAAAGTAACCTCTATCTTTTTGGATGCAATATGTTGTTTTTTTTTTTCCTCCAAAGAGAAATCTAAATTATAATATCTTCTTAAAGGTCATAAAAAAGAATCAAACCTATGCACTAAAGGTGAAGAGATGCGTACCTTAACTATCACAATGGATAAGTCTTTGTACAATGCCCTCGGTGCAGCAAGTCCTACATGGATTGCACGCCTCTCCTAATTGGTCCACGTGGATCTACGTGGCTGATCTGCCGGATGGTATGGCTCTGCTACGATTTATGTTCTGATCGTGATGGCCATGAAAAGCGCTTCACTTTTTTTTAAATTAGCATGCAGATGAAAATACCCTTCCCTCCAGCCTACTTTTACCGCCATTTTTTCTTGGATTTTATCTATGCAAGAAAAACTCTTTCTTCCCCCTTGCTCTGGCTTTCGATGCTAAGGAATCAATCAAAGGCTTGAGCACGATCCTACGCCCTCGCTCTGAGAGTCCGGTCGAAAGAAAATATTTCAGCTACTGGAATCGTTGTACAAAAACCTCTAGAGAAAATATCACCCGCAGCATGAAGTAAAAAGTCCTTGCTTCCACTTCTTTGTAAAGCTCCTTTATTATACCAACTGTTTTTTATCGTTAGAGGAAGTTAATGTGTGACCAAACCGTTTAATGCACGGGTAACTTCTTTAGAGTTTAGTGTTTTGTAGCACAAATGTCGTACTCTTTTATCTAGGATGTTATAACTTATGAACTAGGGTATCGTCAGAGCGTTTCAATCTTCATAAAAGCTACGACACCCCAGATTTACTGTTAAGATACCGTGGAGAAAAGCCTACAACACCCGTGCTTAAAACTGACAATGGAGAGAAGCCCTGCGACAACTATGAAGGAATTCGGCCAAAAATACTTCGCGACACCCCAGTTGAAACCTTGCGACACCCTAGCACCAATGCTACGACACCCGTGCTTATAACTGACCATAGAGAGAATCCCCGCGATACCCTAGGAGAAATTCAGCCGAAAATCCTTTGCGACACCCCAGTTGAAACCTCACGATACCCTAGCACCAATGCTATGACATCCGTGCTTAAAACTAACCATGGAGAGAAGCCCTGCGACACCGTAGGAGAAATTCTGCTGAATATCCATCGCGACACCCCAGTTTAACCCTTACGACACCCTAGCACCAATGCTACGACATCTGTGCTTATATCTGACAATGGAGAGAATCCCCTCAGTTCAAACATCACGACACCCCAGCGACAACTCCTACGAAACCAGTGCTTAACTTACGATACCCAAAAAGGAATTCGGCCAGAAATCATTCGTGACACCGCAGTTGAAACGTTACGACACCTTAGTGGCAATGCTACGACACCCATTCTTATAACCTTCGCGATCTTTGTTTTTGCTTTCCGGGGTATCGTAGTTTGTTCTCTGGGATGTCTTTAACTGCTAAATGGTGTGTCGCAAGGTTTTAACTGACCCTGGAGAGAAGGCCCGTGACCCCCCAAGAGGAATTTGCCCGAAAATCTTTGTGACATCCTAGTTGAAACGTGACGACACCCTAGCGACAATGCTATGACACCCGTGATTATAACCTTCGCGATCTTCATTTGTTGCTTTAACTGCTAAGGGGGGTGTCGTTGTTTTTTATATGGGTTGTCGTAAGTTGTTTCATGGGGTGTCGTTAGTTCCTGCCTGAACATTTTCAGCTACGGTGTCGTAATATCTGATCCTTAGTGTCGTTAGGCCCTTCCTCAATGTAATGAATTGGTGTCATAATTTTACAGCTTCGGTGTCATTTTTTGTAAACTGGGGTGTCGTGACTTCTAATTTAGATCATAGATGGCATGTATTCCTGGTATCTGAGGTTCAATCATAATTATATTTCTTCAAGTGAGGTATCGTATTGTTTTAACCTTCGTGTCCTAATCCTTTGTCATGATATATTGACAACTAAATCTATGGATATCATTATTCATGACTGTGCCTATATTTTCACAGACGATGCTGAAATTATAGATCGGAAAGAAATCGATAACACTCCGGCCATGCACCTTCACCATCGCTCCAAATGCAGGGGATGATACTGTAGTTCCTCAAACTGGAATGGAATTCAATTCAGCAGATGATGTATATACTTTCTACAATGGATACGTGAAAAGAGTTGGTTTTGGAATCACAACAGTGTGTAGCAGGGCCAACAACAAAAAATAACTTTGCTTCCCAGGTGCTTGAGCAAGGAAAATCTAGAAAAACAGAGAAGAGTATGAATCATAGGGATACTGGAAAGTTGATTGTATGGCATCCATAAAAGCAAGACTGAATGCTACAAGTGGTAAGTGGATATTGGTTGAGGTTTCTCTAGAACATAACCATGGGATGTCCATAACATCAACTGGTTATCTACGGTCACATAGGAGGATCAGCACACCAGAGAAGGCAAAGATCAGTAATTTACATGCCGTGAATGTTTCGACAACTCAGATATACTCTGCCATAGCAAGGAGAAAAGGGGGCAGAAGACAATTGGATTTTACCGAGAAGGATGCTCGTAATTTCATTTGTCGCGAATGTCAGTCTAAGCTGAAAGAAGGAGATGCTTAGTCGATGTAATTCATTTCACCGAAATGCAACTCAGAAATCCCAATTTCTTCTATACCTTAGACCTCAATGATAATGATTATCTGAGGTCTGTCTTCTGGATTCATCCAAGGTCAAGATTGGCATGCACATACTTCAGTGATGTTCTAAGCTTTGACTAAACCTACATGACAAACAGATATCAAATGCCTTTTGTCCATTCGTCGGGGTCAACCATCATGGACAGTCCACCTTGCTTGGTTGCGCATTATTTTTGATGAGAGTACTGAGACATATAAATGGGCTTTTCAGGCATGACTGGATGCAAATGGTGGTCAAGCATCTATTGCCATAATAACTGACCAAGATAAGGCAATCGAGGCTGCTGTCAAAGAAGTTTTTCCTAACACACGACATCGATTTTGTCTTTGGCATATATTGAAGAAGATACCTGAAAAGATTGGCCACAGTCATTCGAGGAAAGGTGGGCACATGTTATGGAGAAATATAAAGAATGCAAGTCTATAGATTGGTTCAATGTCCTTTACAAATGTTGGGATAAATGGGTCCCAGTTTACCTAAAGGATACATTCTTCGCAGGTTTGTATGTCATTGTCTTTGGTTCATGTTCGCGTTCAACGCTTTTTTTTGTTGACAAAATTATAAATAGGGATGTCATCTTCACAAAGGAGCGAGGGCATAAATCACTTCTTCGATGGGTTTATAAATTTAAAGACTACACTAACGGAGTTCATAGGTAAGTACGAAGAAGCCTTGGAAAAAAGGTATGAGGCCAAAAATGAGAAAGATAATAGGACATTGCAAACGATTTCTTTCCTAAAGACATCATCACCTTTTGAGAGACAAGCTGCAGGAAGGTATACAAGGCGTATTTTCAAAAAATTTCAGAATGAGATCCTTGAAATGGCTGCATCAAATATTAAATTGATCAAGGAAGCTGGCAACTGTTGTGTATATGTAAAGTCGTACGAAAGGATTGAAGTTGATGGAATCGGCAAGGAGATGATCAAAGATTATATCGTGTCATACGATAGAAATATTGAGGATGTCCAATGTCAGTGTTCCTTTCAGTTCAAGGGGTACCTGTGTAGGCATGCCTTGTTGGTTCTTCATCAAAGTGACGTATTTCGTTTACCAGATAAATACTTCTTGAAGAGATGGTGCAAGGACATGAAATACCAATTCGACGAATTTGACTGCAATACTGAAGGTTATGATAAAAGCACATAAAATCACGGTACATAGTGATAATTTTTTAATTGAAATGTCTTAATATATGTTTTCAATAATATTATGTTATTGATTGTAGATATAGTTTGCTGAGTCATCGGATGATGAAGCTCGCAAAGATAGCCTCCATGTCTGAAGATGCATTTAATTTAGTGATGGATGGTCTAACACCTATATTCAAAATTGTTGTGGATGCCAACTGCGCAGCTAAGCCAGGTACAGAACTTGTAATTTAAGATCCTGAACAAATTAGGATGAAAGGTCGCCCAAGAGAGAACAGATTAAAGAGTGGAGTCGAGAAGAAGTCAAAAAGATCAAGGAAAAATCTGGTCAAGGCAACCGTTGACGATCCACAAATACAAAATGAAATAAGAGCTGCTTCAAGCAACAGGCAGACTTGTATGTAGTCAATTAACACCGAAGAGGATAAGGAAAGAATTATACCACCTTCCGAAACTTTGATGGACGAATTTGATACTTATGTATTGAGTCAACTTACACAGGAGTATATCTAAAACACGGGTGTCATAACTTTCTAACTAGGGTATCTTGGTCGCAAATGAAGTGCTTTCTAACTAGGGTATTTTTTTCAGTCAAATGAAGTGCTCATCTTATCTGCCAAGAAGATTTGATATTTACGAATACACTTGCACTGTTACGACACCGAAGCTCTGGGCTAACGACTCCCTAGCTCTACCACGGCGACACCCGAAAGGCGAAATACTACGACATCTCAGTACTCACAAAGGACACCGAAGCTTTTAGCGCGACGACACCCCAGCTCTGGGCTAACGACTCCCTAACTCTACCGCGGTGACACCCGAAATGCGGAAGGCAAAATCGTACGACACCGAAGCTTTTAGCTGACAACACCCCAGCTCTGGCTAACACTCCCTAGCTCTACCGCGAGACACCCAAAGGCGGAAGGCAAAATCGTACGACACCGAAGCTTTTAGCGCGACGACACCCCAGCTTTGGGCTAACGACTCCCTAGCTCTACCACGGCGACACCCGAAAGGTGAAATCCTACGACATCCCAGTACTCACGAAAGGACACCGAAGCTTTTAATGACGACACCCAGCTCTGGGCTAACGACTCCCTAGCTCTACCGCGGTGACACCCGAAATGCGGAAGGCAAAATCGTACGACACCGAAGCTTTTAGCGCGACGACACCCCAGCTCTGGGCTAACGACTCCCTAGCTCTACCGCGACAACACCCGAAAGGCGAAAGGCAAAATTGTACACACCGAAGCTTTTAGCGTGACGACACCCCAGCTCTGGGCTAACGACTCCCTAGCTCTACCGCAGCGACACCGAAAGCGAAATCCTACGACATCCCAGTACTCACAAAAGGACACCGAAGCTTTTAGCGCGACGACCCCAGCTCTGGGCTAACGACTCCTAGCTCTACTGCGGCGACACCCAAAATGTGGAAGGCAAAATCGTACGACACCAAAGCTTTTAGCGCGACGATACCCCAACTCTGGGCTAACAACTCCCTAGCTCTACCACGATGACACCCAAATGCGGAAGGCAAAATCGTACGACATCAAAGCTTTTAGCACGATGACACCCCAACTCTGGGCTAACGACTCCCTAGCTCTACCGCGGCGACACCCGAAAGGCAAAATCCTACGACATCCCAGTACTCACGAAAGGACACCGAAGCTTTTAGCGCGACGATACCCAACTCTGGGCTAACGACTCCCTAGCTCTACCGCGGCGACACCCGAAATGTGGAAGGCAAAATCGTACGACACCGAAGCTTTTAGCGCGATGACACCCCAGCTCTGGGCTAACGACTCCTTAGCTCTACCGCGATGACACCCAAAAGGCGAAGGCAAAATCGTACGACACCGAAGCTTTTAGCGCGACGACACCCCAGCTCTGAGCTAACGACTCCCTAGCTCTACCGCGGCGACACCCGAAAGGCGTAATCCTACGACATCCTAGTACTCACAAAGGACTCCGAAGCTTTTAGCGCAACGACACCCCAGCTCTGGGCTAACGACTCCTAGCTCTACTGTGGCGACACCCGAAATGCGGAAAGCAAAATCGTACGATACTAAAGCTTTTAGCGCGACGACACCCCAGCTAACGACTCCCTAGCTCTACCGCGACGACACCCGAAAGGCGGAAGGCAAAATCGTACGACACCGAAGCTTTTAGCATGACGACACCCCAGCTCTGGGCTAACGACTCCCTAGCTCTACCGCGGCACACCCGAAAGGCAAAATCCTACGACATCCCAATACTCACGAAAGGATACCGAAGCTTTTAGCACGACGATACCCCAGCTCTGGGCTAACGACTCCCTAGCTCTACCGTGCGACACCCGAAAGGCAAATCCTATGACATCCCAGTACTCATGAAAGGACACCGAAGCTTTTAGCGCGACAACACCTTAGCTCTGGGCTAACGACTCCCTAGCTCTACCATATCGACACCCTAAAGGCAAATCCTATGACATCCCAGTACTCATGAAAGGACACCGAAGCTTTTAGCGCGACGACACCCCAGCTCTGGTCTAACGACTCCCTAGCTCTACCGCGGCGACACCCGAAATGTGGAAGGAAAAATCTACGACACCGAAGCTTTTAGCGCAACAATATTCCAGCTCTGGGCTAACGACTCCCTAGCTCTACCGCAGCGACACCCTAAAGGCAAAATCCTATGACATCCCAGTACTCCGAAAGGACACCAAAGCTTTTAGCGACGACACCCAAGCTCCGGGCTAACGACTCCCTAGTTCTACCGCGACGATACCCGAAAGGCGGAAGGCAAAATCGTACGAGACTGAAGCTTTTAGCGCGACGACACCCAGTGCTCAATTTATGACATTCTAGTGTTCAATTTACGACATTATATATGAAAGCTTAAGAAATTGTGAAGTAAAAAAGGCATAAATACGAATAAATCGATGATACCCCGGTTCTCAATATAAAATTTTTGCATTTGCATTAAATCTGAAACAGTGTTAATATGAATAAATTACATTAAATTTTCATTCAAAGAAGAAATAAAAAATTAAGAACATTTTTTGACAATGTCGTCGATCTTTTGGTTCAGGCCCTCTCTCAATATCATCGCAGCTAATTGTCGCCGATAATCTCTGACTTCCTCATCCGTGAAATCCATCTTCATATCAGGATTGTCCCGTCGAGTAAGACATTCCATGTATCTCAGACAGTATAGGCCGCAATCCAGCGATCCGGCCGGTTGGTTTGGGCAATCCGAAATCTCTTCCATCGGCCAAGTCATCGCATCCTCCTTATCACAGTAGATATGAAATATGTGGCCAAGAATTGTATGCCATTTCTTTGCATTGGTCTTGTACTTGGTGTTGTGTTTTAATGAATTCAGGTGCATGAACACCTTTCTTTCCATGTCAACAACAACCAAATGCCAGTGTGAGTTATCGGAGTTTATTATGGTGAAAAGAAACCAGAATTCAACTGGGATGTCGCGAAGCATTGGTACTAGGATGTCACAGTATTTGGCTTCCCCACACTCTCTTCAGTAATGGTTTCTGTTCACGAGGGGGGCGAATTCATCCTGGGGTGTCACGGGGATTCTCTCCGTGGTCAGTTATAAGCACAGGTGTCGTCGCCTTAAAGCTAGGGTGTCGTGAGATTTCAACTGGGGTGTCGCGAAGAATTTTTGGCCGAATTCAACTGGGGTGTCGCGAAGCATTGGTACTAGGGTGTCGCAGTATATGGCTTCCCCACACTCTCTTCAGTAATTGTTTCTGTTCACGAGGGGGCGAATTCCTCCTGGGGTGTCGCGGGGATTCTCTCCATGGTCAGTTTTAAGCACGGGTGTCGTAGCATTGGTGCTAGGGTGTTGCAAAGCATTGGTACTAGGGTGTCATAGTATTTGGTTTTCCCACACTTTCTTCAGTAATGGTTTATGTTCATGAGGGGGCGCAACCTTTCGTTTCCTGTGATCGCCCACTGAGATGGTGGCACGTGGCGAGTTTCCATGATAGGGGCGCCGGAGCTGAAGGCTCGGGCAATCAAAACACCCGCCAGGAGTAGTTTAAATATGGATGGGGGAATGCCATCGTTAATCACCTTTTCAGCTGATCTTCAAAAAATTTTGGATACTGAAATGGCTTCTGGAGGCAAGGGGCGATCGACTGGCCCCCATGGGAGCCGCTGCACAACGGTCACCGTCGATGCGGAGGTCTTCGCGCCATCACTCGCAAACTGCGAGCAACTCTGAAAGGCGGCCGAGCAATACCTGGCCGTTTCAATGAGAGAGATCGAGCTCTTACGTCGGGCCAACAGCTGGCTGGAGGGGCAAGTAGCATCCCTCCAGCGGAAGATTGCCGAGTTAGCCCCGCAGCGTGGGGGGAGCTCGGCAGCGCTCGGAGAAGATGACAAGCCCCAGTGAGGGCTCCTGTACTTTTTTTTTCTTTTCTTTTTATCTTTTCTTTGTGTGATGAATAAAAATAAATTTTAGTAACTTTTGTATTTGCTGCCATTCGCTCTTATCATGTGAGCCTTACCAAACGGACCATCCTCCTTGGGGGTCTTTAGTGATCTTGACGAGGCTAAGGTGTAGCGTCCCTGAGATAAGTGGAACTCATAAGTTCCAGTCGGAGTGTGGTATATTGCTCATACTCGCTGAAGCATGATGAGTGTCTCGTTAGCATCGGTTGAGACCGAAGGATAAGGGAGCTTGGCTTAGTTCGAAACCCACGACACCCTAGTTCAAAACTCACGATACCCTAGTTCAAAACCTATGACACCCATTCAGAAAATATTAAGACAAAACATTAGTTCAAAACCCACGACACCCTAGTTGAAAACCCACGATACCTTAGTTCAAAACCCACGACACCCTAGTTTAAAACTTACGACACCTTAGTTCAAAACCTACGACACCCATTCAGAAATGTTAAGACAAAGCATTAGTTCAAAACCCACGACACCCTAGTTCAAAACCAACGATACCCTAGTTCAAAACCTACGACACCCATTCAGAAACGTTAAGACAAGCATTAGTTCAAAACCCACGACACCCTAGTTCAAAACCCATGATACCTTAGTTCAAAACCTACGACACCCATGCAGAAAACGTTAAGACAAAGCATTAGTTCAAAACCCACGACACTCTAGTTGAAAACCCATGACACCCTAGTTCAAAACCTACGACACGCTAGTTCAAAACCTACAACACCCATTCAGAAAACGTTAAGATAAGGCATTAGTTCAAAACCCGCGACACCCTAGTGGAAACCCATGACACCCTAGTTCAAAACCCACGACACTATAGTTTGACACCCTACTTCTACTCGCTATCTTATCTGGTAGGAGATCCTGAAAGCCATCGTCAAGCTCATAAACCACAACCTCAACCCCAGACTCCCGCTCCGTGGCACCATCATCCACAAGAAGAATGTTTTACAATCAGAAAGAGTTTTTTATCGTCAAGCTTATAAACCACAACAACCTCATAACGAAAGAATGTTTCGTGTTGTGGATGACATTTCCTCCAGAAGTTTTTGTACAAAGACTTCAGTAGCCAGGTATTCCAGTCTCGAAGCTGAAATATTTTCTTTCGACCGGACTCTCAGAGCGAGGGCGTAGGATCGTGCTCAAACCTTTGACTGATTCCTTAGCATCCGAAAGCCAGAGCGAGGGGGAAGAAAGAGTTTTTCTTGCACAGATGAAATCCAAGAAAAAATGACGGTAGAAGTAGGCTGGAGGGAAAGGGCATTTTCGTCTGCACGTTAATTTTAAAAAAAAGGCGAAGCACTTTTCATGGCCGTCACGATCAGAACGTAACATCATAGCAGAGCTATATCGTCCGGCATGTCAGCCATGTAGGATCCACGTGGACCAATCAGGAGAGACGGTACAGCCCACGTAGGACTTGCTGTACTAGGGGCGGTGTACAAAGACTTTTCCCTATCACAATTGATGCATCTTTTAGTAAAGAAGCATCGATTATTTTATTTTACTTTTAATTCTCTTTATATTCACTAATATTTTATTTTATTTTATTTTAAAATATATTAAGTAAGAGTCAAAATTAAAATAAATATTTGAATCATAAAAATGGAATTGATAGGGATGGGGTCCCTGTGAGGATAGAAACTCCTGTGAAAATAAGGATAAGGACTTTATTAATAATAAGTTTAGCAAAGATAAATACGGAAATCTCCATAAGAATGTGATCGGAAGAGGAGGGGGTGTAGGGTCAAAATAGTGATGGGGATGGAAGTAGAAAGTAGCTCCATATCCCCAACCCTCCCCATTACCATTTGTACTTTCTAACTTCATCTTCCACATAATATTTCTCTATAATTATTGACCCCTCTAGTTTAATTTTGTCTAAAAATCTAACATACATGTTATATAATTTTTAAAATTAATTCATTATTAAGCTAGGATATTCAAGATTTAACTTCCAAGGGTTCACTTGAAAAGATTAATGAACTCATACATTTTGCGTCGAGGCCTAAGAGAGTCCTTAAGCTTAACCTCCCTTCCAAAATCAAAGGGTGGAAGTCACGATTCTTTTATACACATTTGGAGGGGGTGGGCGTAGACTAGGGTGTTCCTGATACTAGCTCCAATCAGAACTCACGTGTTGATGAAAAAGACCGTGAACTATTCGATACTTTGGTTTCCACCATTGTGCCCCCCAGTAGGGAACTGTTATCGGAGAACAATCTTTGGGAGATCGCATTCGTGCCGGTGTCGCTGGCTGCAGTGCCCGGTGAGCCTCGAAGAGTTTTATTATTATTATCATAATTTTCTTGCTTGTTTGGACATCTGGTATTTGAATAGATGTCCCTTAGTGTACATATTGTTCTTGCAGTTAGCATATTCTGTGCTCTCTTTTTAGCTAACCTCGTGCTCTCAGTATCACAGCAATGAGGTTTTCTCAAGATTCACTGATATCGGGTCTTCGAAAGAGAGGAGGAAGTGACCGTGGCGCGATAGGAACTGAGCCTAAGAGGCCCTGTCAGCGGGAGCCAGGTCGCCCAACTTAGCCTCTAACGGCTCTCCCCGAAGCAATACTAATATAGGAGGGCGAGGGAGAGGAAAATCCTCCCGATGGAATACCGATAGGGGGCTCTGCCGAGGGGAGCCTGCCGGCGGCCGCCTCATCTCCTGCCAGGGGTACCAGGGGTTGTTCGGGAGCATAGAGGTCATCGAGACCAACCCGTCTGGCCCGCCATCGCTAAAAGAAGCAGGCGCCTCTGCTCCCTCGGACGCCTCAAGGAGTCCGCCTCAACCTTCCCGAATGCCTAGCCAGAGCACCCCATATAAAGTTTTCTATCAGAAACAGTTCTCAAACTTTCGATCTTGCCCGGATTTCAGGCCAAAATGAGGAGTCTACCATTGGAGGAGTCCTTCGACACCATGTTCACAGCCGCACTCCAGGTAGGGTTATGATCTTTTTCCTTTTCCTCCTTTCGTAATTATGGAGTTTTGGTATTTATCGATTGTATACTACAGATGTCTAACGGCCTCTTCGTGCTTCATGAGGACCTGACCGAGGCCAAGTCTCATAGTGAGAGCTTGGGTAAAGAATTGGCGGAAACAAAGGCCTGGGAATCGAAGGCATTACATGACCTTCGGATTGTCCAGAAAGATTATCGAGTGTGGCAGGAGAGGGCTGAGAAGGAGCTGCGGAGCCTGGATGCCCAATTGTCTGAAGTCCGGGCAAAGCTGTTGCCTACGGAAGAAAAGTTAAAGGGGGCGGTTCTCAGGCTAGAGCATACTGAGAACCGAGCCGACAACGCAGAGACCACGGCTCGTGACGCTGTAGAGAAATTGGCCTTGGCCGAGAGGGACACGAAGGAGGCTCTGGACAAGGTAGCGACAATGGAGATGGAGGTTCAGGAGAGGATGGCCACGGCTGAGGCTAGGGCTCAGGAAAGAGTGGCTGTGGCCGAAGCTAGGGTTCAGGAGGCCATCCAAGAATATAAGGGTTCTCAGATTTTGCGTCGGAACTCCATGAGGCCGCTATGGACGCTTTCGTTCAGGGTTTTGAGAGGTGCAAACGGAGACTATCCCGACACTTCAAATTAGAAAGCCTTGAACGTTTTCAACCCGAGGACTATGAAGAAACTTCAGACGTTGAGGTTGAAAATGCGGCGGGTAGGGCAGTGATAGTTAAAGACCCCGTCACATGAGCGTCTACAACTGAGGAGCCGGCCTCCGGGCCGACTACCAAGAGGGGGCATCCCGAGGGCTAATGGAAGGCGTCCAGGCTTACCTTGGTTTTGACTTTTTGTTCTTGACTTTGTCCTTAGGGGACCCCTTCTGTAAATCAGTTGATGTCAGCTCGCGGACAATACTTTATAAAGTTTTATAGCGATCTGACTTTTAAATGAGTGAATGCTACTTTTTACTTACCCAATGCTTCAATTATTCAACTCCTGATTTTTACCCATTACATAGGAGATCCACCCATAAGTCGGTGTTAAGTTCGAATTCCAGGGTCGTTCTCCAGGCATATTATCTCAGGACGCAAGCCTGAAACTCCGATAGGGTTGGCAGTTTAGGGACCCCCGCAGAGGAGTTTAACCTGAACTCGAGGAGGAACGATGTCGTTCTGGGGGGGGGGGTTCCTAAAATCATAAGGCCACCAAGACCAACCTGGGGGTGTCCTTAGGACTGTGGGGCCGCCGAGCTCCTTTGAAGAATTATCCCTCGGGGGTAGTCGGATACCCGCCCAAGAGTTTGACTCGGGGCCACCTAAGTCATGGACTTGAACCTCCTCAGGGGTAGGTGATACCAGCCCGGGGGTGTCCTTAGGACTGTGGGGCTGCCGAGCTCCTTTGAAGAATTATCTCTCAGGGGTAGTCAGATACCCGCCCAAGAGTTTAACTCGGGGCCGCCTAAGTCATGGACTTGAACCTCCTCAGGGGTAGGTGATATCAGCCCGGGGGTGTCCTTAGGACTGTGGGGCTGCCGAGCTCCTTTGAAGAATTATCTCTCGGGCGTAGTCGGATACCCGCCCAAGAGTTTGACTCGGGGCTGCCTAAGTCATGGACTTGAACCTCCTCAGGGGTAGGTGATACCAGCCCGGGGGTGTCCTTAGGACTGTGGAGCCGCCGGGCTCCTTTGAAGAATTATCTCTCGGGGGTAGTCGGATACCCGCCCAAGAGATTGACTCGGGGCCGCCTAAGTCATGGACTTGAACCTCCTCAGGGGTAGGTGATACCAGCCCGGGGGTATCCTTAGGACTGTAGGGCCACCGAGCTCCTTTGAAGAATTATCTCTTGGGGGTAGTCGGATACCCGCCCAAGAGTTTGACTCGGGGCCGCCTAAGTCATGAACTTGAACCTCCTCAGGGGTAGGTGATACCAGCCCGAGGGTATCCTTAGGACTATGGGGCCACCGAGCTCCTTTGAAGAATTATCTCTCGGGGGTAGTCGGATACCCGCCCAAGAGTTTGACTCGGGGCCGCCTAAGCCATGGACTTGAACCTCCTCAGGGGTAGGTGATACCAGCCCGGGGTGTCCTTAGGACTGTGGGCCACCGAGCTCCTTTGAAGAATTATCTCTCGGGGGTAGTCGGATACCCGCCCAAGAGTTTGACTCGGGGCCGCCTAAGTCATGGACTTGAACCTCCTCAGGGGTAGGTGATACCAGCCCGGGGGTGTCCTTAGGACTGTGGGGCTGCCGAGCTCCTTTGAAGAATTATCTCTCGGGGGTACTCGGATACCCGCCCAAGAGTTTGACTCGGGGCCGCCTAAGTCATGGACTTGAACCTCCTCAGGGGTAGGTGATACCAGCCCGGGGGTGTCCTTAGGACTGTGGGCCGCCGGGCTCCTTTGAAGAATTATCTCTCGGGGGTAGTCGGATACCCGCCCAAGAGTTGACTCGGGGCCGCCTAAGTCATGGACTTGAACCTCCTCAGGGGTAGGTGATACCAGCCCGGGGGTGTCCTTAGGACTGTGGGGCCGTCGAGCTCCTTTGAAGAATTATCTCTCGGGGGTAGTCGGATACCCGCCCAAGAGTTTGACTCGGGGCTGCCTAAGTCATGGACTTGAACCTCCTCAGGGTAGGTGATACCAGCCCGGGGTGTCCTTAGGACTGTGGGGCCGCCGAGCTCCTTTGAAGAATTATCTCTCGGGGTAGTCGGATACCTGCCCAAGAGTTGACTCGGGGCCGCCTAAGTCATGGACTTGAACCTCCTCAGGGGTAGGTGATACCAGCCCGGGGGTGTCCTTAGGACTATGGGCCGCCGGGCTCCTTTAAAGAATTATCTCTCGGGGTAGTCGGATACCGCCCAAGAGATTGACTCGGGGCTGCCTAAGTCATGACTTGAACCTCCTCAGGGGTAGGTGATACCAGCCCGGGGGTGTCCTTAGGACTGTGGGGCCGCCGAGCTCCTTTGAAGAATTATCTCTCGGGGGTAGTCGGATACCCACCCAAGAGTTTGACTCGGAGCCGCCTAAGTCATGGACTTGAACCTCCTCAGGGGTAGGTGATACCAGCCCGGGGGTGTCCTTAGGACTGTGGGGCCGCCGAGCTCCTTTGAAGAATTATCTCTCGGGGGTAGTCGGATACCGCCCAAGAGTTTGACTCGGGGCCGCCTAAGTCATGGACTTGAACCTCCTCAGGGGTAGGTGATACCAGCCCGGGGGTGTCCTTAGGACTATGGGGCCGCCGAGCTCCTTTGAAGAATTGTCTACAGGAAATCTCCAAATATGTGCATCAATTAATTTTTGGATAAGTACATTCATTACATTACTGATGGTATTGTCGGAGATTATCTGCGTTCCACGTTCGGGGGATCGTCGCCCATTCAGATCTTCAAGTCGGTACGCTCCACGGTGAAGGACTTCTGCTACTCGGTAGGGCCCTCCCAGTTCGGAGACAATTTGCCCCCTTCCGTTGGTTTGGACACCGAGGCCTTTCTCAGAACCAAATCTCCCTGACGGAAGCTTTTCGAGCGGACGCGAGTATTATAATATCTCGCTACCCGCTGCTGATAGGCCGCCATTTTAACTTGAGCTCGATCTCTCGCTTCATCAATGAGGTCGAGACTGGCTCTTAAATTAGGGAGGTTGTCAGCTTCATCATATGATTCCACTCGAATACTTGGCAGGCCAATCTCGACTGGGATAACAGCTTCGGAACCGAAAACCAGATTAAACGGCGTCTCTCCTGTCGGTGTCCTGGGAGTTGTGTGGTATGCCCAGAGCACACTCGGGAGTTCTTCCACCCATTTCCCTTTGGACGTATCCAGCCTGGTCCTCAGTCCCCGCAATATCATACGATTCGTAACCTCGGCCTCTCCATTAGATTGTGGATGGCCGACGGAGGCGAATCGATGTGTGATGCCGAGATCGGCGCAAAAAGTCTTGAAGGCAACGTTGTCGAATTGTCGGCCGTTGTCAGTGACAAGAGTATGGGTATGCCGAATCGACAAATAATGGCTTTCCAGAAAAAGGCTTTGACCTTGGCTTCAGTGATCCTAGCGAGTGCTTCGGCTTCGACCCACTTAGTAAAATAATCGACGGCGACGAGCAGGAATTTTCGCTGTCCCGATGCCGGAGGGAAAGGGCCGAGATGTCCATGCCCCATGAGCGAAAGGCCAGGGAGCAAAAAGAGGGTTCAACTGAGAAGCCGGTTGTCGCTGAATACAGGCGTACCGTTGACATTGGCCACATCTTTTCACTAGTTCAGTTGCATCTTCTTGCATAGTTAGCCAATAATATCCTTGTCGGAGGGCTTTACGTGCCAGAGATCGGCCTCCTGAATGATTCCCACAGATGCCTTCATGAATCTCCCTAAGAACATAATCCGCGTCTGCCGAGCTGACGCACTTGAGAAGAGGCTGGGAAAAGGATCTCTTGTAGAGTCGGCCATCTAGCAGTACAAACTTAGAGGCCCTCCGCTTGAGCAGCTTGGCTTCTTCATGGTCAACTGGGAGGACGCCGTCCTTCAAGTATCGGATATAAGCGTCCATCCAAGTTTCTTCTTGGGTAACTGGCAAAGTTTCTTCCACGGCCTCGATGCTAGGTGTCTCCAGATACTCAATGTAGGTTTTGCCCATGGCGCTGTCCACGGACGTAGCAAGCCGGGCCAACATATCAGCTCTAGCATTCTCCCCTCTAGGGATGTAACTGATGGTGAAGTGATCTAACAAGGGAATTAATAGTTTAACCTTGCTTAGATACTGGGACATGATAGGGTCCCGAGCCTCATACTCCCCAGACACCTGGGCAGAAATAAGCTGCGAGTCAGTGAAAGCTCGGAGATGCTTGATTCCCATCCCATGTGCTAGTTTAATTCCGGCTAACAAGGCTTCATATTCGGCTTGATTGTTAGTAGCTTCAAAGAGGAAACGAAGAGCATACTCCAGCACCACACCCTCTGGGCTGGCGAGAATAAGACCAGCCCGCTCCCCTGGGAGTTGGAGGCTCCATCGACGTGGAGGACCCATGCCTTATCATTCTCCTCGTCGACATCTAAAAGAATCCGGGGGACTCCTCTTGATGCTCTTCAGACCAAGTGCACTCTACCAGGAAGTCGGCCAAGACCTGGGATTTCAAAGCTGCTCTGGGCTGAAATGACAAGTCGAACTCCCCTAGTTTGATGGCCCACTTAGCCAACCGGCCAGAAGTATCAGGGCGAGACAAAATGGCTCTGAGAGGCTGATCAGTAAGCACGACTATAGGATGAGCCTGAAAATAGGGTCTGAGTCGTCGGGCGGAGATGACCAAAGCAAAAATGACCTTCTCTGTCCTGGAATACCTCTCTTCTGCACCATGAAGTACCTTACTGGTATAATATACAGGTCTCTGAGTAGCGTGGTCGCTGACACGCACCAGAACGGAACTGACGGCTTCCGAGGAAGCCGCAAGATAGAGGAAGAGCTTTTCTCCCTCCTCCGGTTTAGACAACAGGGGCGGTGTGGACAAGAACTCCTTAAGTTTTTCAAAAGCCCGTTGACAGTCTTCCGTCCACTCAAAACCGTCCGCTTTACGTAGGACCTTGAAGAAGGGTAAACACCTCTCCGCCGATCTTGACAAAAATCGGCTTAATGCTGCTATCCTCCCGGTGAGTTGTTGTACCTCTTTTTACATGCTGGCCGCCTCATATCAAGAATGGCCTGAATCTTCTCTGGGTTTGCTTCAATTCCCCGCCGGGTCACCAGAAAACCCAAGAATTTCCCTGGTAACTCCAAACGCACATTTGCGTGGGTTAAGCTTTATTCTATGGAGCCGGAGGTTGCGGAAAGTCTCCTGCAGGTCGGCGACATGGCCAGTGGCACAGGTGCTCTTTGTCAACATATCATCTACATATACTTCCATGTTGCGGCCAAGCTGGTCTTTAAAAACTTTGTTCATCAGCCTCTGATAGGTAGCTCCTGCATTCTTCAGTCCGAAGGGCATTACTTTATAACAATAGATGCCCTTCTCAGTGATAAAAGAAGTATGCTCTTCATCCGAGGGGTTCATTTTATTTGGTTGTACCCCGAGAAAGCATCCATGAAGCTAAGAAGTTCATAGCCGGAGGTAGAATCTACTAACTGGTCGATCCGCGGCAACGGAAAGCTGTCCTTAGGACAAGCTTTGTTAAGATCGGTGTAATCGATGCAGATCCTCCACCCTCCGTTGGCCTTCCGGACCATGACCACATTGGCTAGCCAGTCAGGATATTGTGCCTCTCGAATATGACCGCCATAAGCAATTTATCCACCTCTTCGTCAATGATCCTCTGCCGCTCAGGAGCGAAACTCCTTTTTTTCTGGCGGACAGGGCGGCAGCTTGGGTTGATATTAAGTTGATGAGTGATCACCTCTGGGGGAATCCGAGCATATCCGTCATTTTCCAGGCGAAGACATCCGCATTCGCCGATAAGAAGGCTAGGAGCTGATCCGGGCTTCAGGGGGGAGGAACTCACCAATCTGCACGGTCTTGGTAGAATCGCCTCCCAGGGGGCAAGATATCAGACGCTCCGCTGGCTCTCCTCTCCGCTCAATTTCTCTGGGATCAAACGACTCGGCGACCGGGGGAATCCCAACCGCCTGGGGACTGGGAGCTAGATGATAACAGGGTCTGACCGAGTTCACCTCCCCACGCATCTCGCCGACTCCTTGATTAGTAGGGAATTGCACCAATAGGCGCTTGGTAGATATAACTGCATCTAACATATTCAACCCGGGGCGGCCGAGAATGGCATTGTAGGCCAGGGGGACCCGAACCACCAGAAAGTCCAGCATTACCGTACTCTGACATGGCGGCGATCCTGCCGTCGCCGGTAGGGTAATCTCGCCCTCCACTCGTATAGAGTCTCCTGTGAAACCGACTAGAGGGACGGCTACAGGTCGAAGAGAGTCAGGAGATAAATTCATTCGAAGAAATGCATCATAAGTAAGCACATTGGCGGAGCTTCCACTGTCGATTAAGATCCTCTTTACAGGGTGTTTAGCGACCGTCATTGAAACGACGACGCTATCATCTTTTACAACACTACCCCCCGCTATATCTCCCTTAAAAGGGATTACATCATCTAGTTCTCCCCCTCCTCTTGGCCTCTTAGAAGATGATGCTCCTCCACGGGAAATCATGCCCACCATCCGCTCTGTCGGGGTGTTATCAATGTTGGCTTGAGCTGGAGGAGGTCCCATCAAAGCTGGTATGGGCGGAGCCTCTTTCTTCTGGATGTACTGCCCAAGATATCCCCTCTGGATGAGCTCTTCGATGGCTTGCTTCAGATTCCGACATTCTTCAGTGTCATGGCCGTAATCTCTGTGGAAACGGCAATAACGGCTCCTGTCGCGCGCAGCGCCCTTCTTCAACGGAGGTGGACGCCGCAAATAAGGCTCGTTTTCAATTTCCATAAGGATATGAGCCCGGGGCAAGGAGGGGTGTAAGATGGTCTTCTCTGGGGGCCAGGCTCTTGCGGCGGTCAGTCGGTCGGCGCGAAGGTTCGGACTTCTTGGGAGGGGGCCCGCTCAACTCCGGGCGAGCGGATCTCTTGCCAGTCCTCTCCTCCGCACCTCTCCTTGATGAATCAGCTTCGTCGGCGCGGATGTACTTCTGCGCGCGACTCAAGAGGTCAGCATAAGAGCAAGGAGGTCTCTTGTCCAGAGAATAAGTAAAACGGGAGGGACGGAGCCCCCGCTTCAAAGCCAGCGTAGCCACAGCATCAAAGATGATAGACTTCCAGGGCCGCCACCTTGAAACGGGTTATAAAGTCTTTCAGAGGTTCTCCTTCTTGCTGCTGCACGGAGAACAAACTGTCCGCCACTCGAGGAATCTTCCGACAAGCGTCGAAATGAGCCAAGAAAGACCTTTCCAGTTGTCGAAAAGAATCAATACTACGCGAAGGCAGACGGAGTACCAAACACGGGCCGCCTTACGGAGAGTGGCCGGGAAGGCAATGCACAGGAGAGCATCAGTCGCTCCTTGGACTTGCATAATGGCTTTATAGCTCTCCAGATGATCCAGGGGATCAGTGGTGCCGTCATAGGGGTCCAGTTGGGGGAACCGGAATCTCCTTGGAATAGGTTCCTCCATAACTCGCCGAGTAAGAGGAGGGCGGGTGTCATAATCCGACCCCGGCTGATTGTTGATTCTTTGACTAAGTTCCTCCAGCCTCCGATCTTGCTCATCAAGGCGCCTCTCCATCTGATCAGCCATATGTCCCCCGGCTGGCTCAGGGGAAAAGATGCGGACCGACGACGCCACCGGCGGTGCTCTGCATAAGGCTCCTTCCCCCGCCGCCGCCCGGCGGGTGGGCTCCCCGGGAACGGGTGAGAGAGCGCGAACCGCCCCGGGAACTTTGAGAATGAAGCCACCTGAGGAATAGGGGGAGAGGCTTTGTCGGAGGGGATCTCCCTCGAGTTGATTGTCGGCTGACAGGAGTAGCCGATCTGGACAGCAGAGGTGGCTCGAGCCGTTGCCGGGCTCCTCTAGAATGTTGTTCCTGCATCTGCTGAACCATCCCAACAAGGGTTTGAACTTGCTGGGTAAGGATCGCCAATGGGTCCTGGGGAATAGCTGGAGCCGGCAGTGGCGAGGAAGAAACCGGAGGGTTTGACTTTACTGGCTCGGAAGAGCAAAGAGTCTTGCAACCATGATCGGGAGGTAAGAGATGCCCCCCAGACCAATCAGAGGGATCCTCTTCGGAGATCTAGAGCCCATGTTCGTAGAACAGGAGTTGCTCGTCGCAGCGAGCCCCTTCCTGGCGCGCCAATCTGTTGATGCTGAATCACCAGTAAAGATTGAAAAAGTTTCTTTGTTACAAGATCTCCTACTGAAGAAGAGAAACCCCCCCCCCCTTCCTGGGTTCCCCCCCTTATATCTTTCGAGCTTCCAAAAAAATGTTCCTTTCTCCTTTTCGTCATCATATCGTCAGCATCGAGTCGTTTTTCTTTCTTTTTTTTTTTTTTGGATAAAAATCAATGTGTAAGATAAAAGTTAGCTTCAGACGAGAGCGTGCCACGTGGTTATTTATCGATAATTAATAGCAGAGGTATTAAGAAACTTGCTCGGAAGCTAAGGATCTTCATGATGATTTTGGTTTTCCCAAGGGAATGTCAGGGTTAGTGGGAATGTCAGAGTCAGAGAAGAGTTATCTGGCCCTAAAACAGGTGCTCAGTATCTCCTTTATTCGAGCTTTTCGATGGATGGTGATCCAGTTTGTCTTATTCGAGTCATTTAAAGCGTCATGATGCTTAATGATTCTCGATTTCTGTTCCGGACACGACAGCTCATCGCGTTTAGTGCTTCTGATACGAGAATGATTCCAAGACTAGAGGCCCCCAGGACCTGGGGGCCCCTAGGACCAGGGCCGCCCAGGACCTGGGGCCGCCTAGGACTAGAGGCCGCCCAGGACCTGGGGGCCGCCTAGGACTAGGGGCCGCCTAGGACTAGGAGGCCGCCCAGAACCTGGGGCCGCCTAGGACTAGGGGCCACCCAGGAACTGGGGGCCACCTAGGACTAGGGGCCGCCCAGGACCTGGGGCCGCCTAGGGAGGCCGCCCAGGACCTGGGGGCCGCCTAGGACTAAGGCCGCCCCAGGACCTGGGGGCCGCCTAGGNAACGTAACATCAAAGCAGAGTCATACCGTCCGGCAGGTCATCCACGTAGGAGCCACGTGGACCAATCAGAAGAGGCGGTGCAGCCCACGTAGGCCTTGCTGCACCAGGGCCGGTGTACAAAGACTTTTCCATGTTGTTATTGAAGATTTTGGAGTTGTTGGGTTTTGGTTTGTGTGGCCATGTTTAATGACACATGGTGTCATATGAGACCTAGAAATTTTGCTGCTTAGAAAACTGAGCACAATTTCAAAATGCATTACTTTCGGCCAATGGCTTAATTAACAAATGCCATTTCATCCAGATCAAAGGCTTAGTAAACCATAGCAATTTAAATGTCATTTTAGAGAACTGAGTAACACAATAAAGCTTAAACATGATCCAAATTGCAGAGTAGAATTATGATTGAACATCAGAATGCAATTTGATCCAAATAAAAGTGACCTGAAATGCTTAGATAAAATATTCCAAAATCAAATAACATTCAAGTATGGATAATAAAATTCAAAACCATGTTGACTTGCTAGTTTAAATGAATCTCAAAATTATGATTAATGAATCATCTTTTATTTCGTAACTTAGACTAAATTATTCCTTCATTTGCCTAAACTTTTTCTTTGCTTTATTTACAACCATGTTGAGGTTGTTATTTTTTAAAATTAGTTGTAAATCAAATTTTTCTCTCAATATATAAGTTGACAAGTCTAAACATTGATTGAAGAATATTATATGATAAAAATTAAGAACCTGTTAAAATTTCTAGTTAAATTATTTCATGGCTGAAATCATTGTAGCTACATGCAGTTGCATACGTCTGTCTAATTATAAAATGAGAGAAAAATTTATCAAAAAGATTTTATTTGTCAAATTTAATGACTTAAAATGCCGTTACTTATACAATTGTATCTTAGAATTATGTCCAATTATCAGATGAGAGAGAAATGTATCAAAAAGATTTCATTTGTCCAATATAATTCAAAATGCCCTTAGTCATACAACTGTATCTTAGAATCATGTCATGTTACCAATAGTATTTCAGTAACTAAAAAAAGTAATATGTCCAATTCTTTTATCTTTTAAAAATTAAGAATATGTTAAAATTTTTAGTTAAATTATTTCATGGCTAAAGTCTACATGCAGCAGTATATGTCTGTCTAATTATAAAATAAGTGAGAAATTTATCAAAAAATTTGATTTGTCAAGCTTAAAATGCCTTTACTTATATAATTGTACCTTAGAATAATGTCTAATTACAAGATGAGAGAGAAATTTATCAAAATTATTTCATTTGTCAAATTTAATGATTTAAAATGCCCTTACTTATCTTATTGATTTTTTTTTTGGTACAAACGAGCGATCACACTACTTTAGTGCGAGTCAGCCTAGATAGATCCGAATACAATATTTGATTAAGAACAGAAGGACAGTGGTTACCTTGTTCCCAAACCCTATAAGCCACATGATGAGCCACAGCCGTCGCTACCCAATCAGCCGCAGAATTGGCTTCACGATAGACATGACGGATCTGGACACTATCAACATCCCGCAGAGTAGCCCAAATGATGAGGAGCAGGGGATTGACTGGAGCTAAGAGCAGCTATCCTTCTGAATCCAATGGATAACTGTAGGAGAGTCGCCCTCGATAATCAGGTTAAGAACATGCAGAGTCCTAATAGCATAGAAAATACCGGCCCAGGCTGCATAGAGCTCAGCCAAAGGGATCGAAGAGTCAAAACTTCCAAAGCCATCAGCCGCCAGCAAATCTCCACCAGGCCCTCGAATTACAAAAGCAGAGCCGGCAAGCCTACCTCAAACACTTTCGTCAAAGTTAATTTTGGCAAACCCTAGAGGAAAGGGCTCCCAAGAGATGAAGACCGTATGCCGGTCCGCTACCAAAGCAGCAGGGGATCCCCAGTGGCCAGGGCTGCCAATCATAGGAGCATTACGATGAAGAGAGAAATCGGCCGATAAAAGCCTGGCTTTCCGAACGATCCTAAAGGAAGGTATGGACTCATCAGTAAAGATAAGAAAATTACGTGATAGCCAGATATGGTAAACTGTTGCAGCCCATAGGCCAGCCTTCTGCTATCTACCCTGCCAAAGAATATGCAAAAAAATGGATCTCAAAGAGCCCACAGCATCGGATCTACAGTCATAGCCCACGCTCTGCCAAATCTCCCTAACTCTGGGGCAAGTAAAGATGACATGGTCGGTAGTCTCCTCCTCCTGTCCACATAAGGGGCAAATAGTCTGGATGTGGAGGACCCTACCAGAGAGGAAGGAACGGTCGGAATACAATCCCACAATAGCTTCCAAACAAAAACCTGAACCCTGGGATGAATAGGGAGCTTCCAAACCCATCCAGCTTTCATCATACGTTGCGAAGGAGGTCTGTAAATACTCATCAAGTCCTTGGAAGGAGCCCAAGGCATACAAGATCTGCGCCATAATCTGATGTCAGTAACATTCCCTGGAATGAGCGGAATAGCGAGGATCCGACGGGCTAGCTCCTCACCAAAGAGCTGGGTAACTATAGAGATGTGCCAGCCGGAGGAATCCTGGAAGATCAAATCCTTAACCCTCATCCTGCTGGGAATATCAATGCTGGTAAAAGTAGGCCAACGAGAGAGGGGAGGTCAGCAATACACCTATCCTAGACAACATCAACTAAAGAGCCATCACCTATCATCCACGAGGCGTTAGTCATGATAGTTGGGGCACGGCGACAAACCTCCTTCCAGAAAGAGGAATGCTCATGAGAAGGCTGATAGTCCATAGAGGGGGTCCAATCACCATATCTAGCCCACATGAAAGAACTCCAAAAACAGTGTGGGTCAAGTAAAAACCAAGAAGCATAACGAGCAAGCAGAGCCTCTCTTTGAACTATCAGAGACTGAATACCCAGGCCACCTTCATGAATATGCATACAGACTATATCCCATGCTAGAAGATGAATCTCATGACCATCCTGCATAGAAGCCCATAGAAAATCCCGAAGACATCACTCTATCCTCCTCAAACAAATAGACGGGATAGCAGTATTGGAGAGGAGATGCAGAGGAAGGGAAGTCATAAAAGATCGTATAAGGATAATCCTCACCATCATAGATAAAGAAGTGACATGCCAACCATAAATACAATCGTGAACCTGCCGCTCAATATCAACATAATCACTACTGCGGGGTCGTCTTCCCGTGATAGGGATCCTAAGGTACAGTAGACGATCAGGCTTCCCTAATATTACTTCTGGTCTTCAGGCTAAAGCAAATCATAGACTTGTGGAGATTAACCTTTTGACCAGAAGCCTGACAATAGCTCTGAATAATAGAATCAAAGATGGTCGCATTTCGAACAGTAGCCTGCCCCAGCAAAATACAGTCATCAGCATACAGGAGATGCAAAACTGAGGGGCCAAGGGGACCCGCCATGAAGGGGGCAATGCGACGATCATACTATGCCTGATATAACGTACAAGAAAAATCGTCGGCAGCCAATATGAACAAAAAAGGGGATAAAGGGCACCCCTGACGAAGCCCCATAGTAGAATAAAAGAAACCGGACTGACTACCGTTGATAATCAAAGAGAATGACGGCGACTGGATGCAAACCATAATCCATGCTATAAAGAGCCTATCAAACCCGAATTCAAGGAGAGCGCGATGCAGAAAAGCCCAACTCATCATGTCATAAGCTCACTTCATATCTAGCTTAATCGCCATAAGACACTGTCTAGCAAAGGCTTTCTGAAGATCATGCATGAATTCTTGGGCTATAATGACATTATCCAAAATACTCCGCCCTCTAATAAAAGCCCCTTGCTCAGCAGAGACGACGGGGAATCACCACCCTCAGATGATTGACTAATATACGCACACAAACCTTATACAAGGTAGTACACAAAATGATGGACCGATAGTGCTGAGGGATAGAAGCGTCAGAATGCTTGGGCACAAGAGTGATGAGGGTCCTATTCCAATCCACATGCATGGAATTGGATTGGAAGACAATCTGAATAGCCTGAACCACCTTAGGACCTACAATACTTCAATAATGCTGGAAGAAAAAAGACGGAAAGCCATCAAGCCCCGAAGCTTTATCAGGCCTAAGATCCCAAAGAGCCAGCCGAATCTCCTCCTCAGTGATCGACCTGACAAGAATATCATTCTCCTGGACATAAACCTTCTTCGAAGAAGAGACCTGCTGAACAGGAGCCCCATCACCAAAATGCTCTGTCCACCTGGACTGAAAGAACTGGAACAGACGATCTCGAATAACGTGGATATCCTCCTGCGAACACCCATCCTTATCCACAAGGTGCCGAATCCGATTGGCTGCCCGACGCTTCAAGGTAGTCTGATGAAAAAATATGGTGTTTCGGTCCCCCTCCCAAATCCACTATACTCTAGATTGCTGCCTCCAAAAGGTCTCCTGCTGCTGAAGAAGAGAATGGTAAATAACAAGCTTAGATCGGAGAGCAGAGAGGTCAGCATCAGAGAGAGAACCATCCTGATCTTCTCTGGACTGAAGATAAGCAATATCAGCTTCCACCCTTTCAACTTGCCTCAGTATATTCCTGACCTCCACTCTGTTCCATCTAGACAGTCTACGCCTGACTAACTCCAGCCGCCTTGATAATTTATAAATAGCATTGCCTCTGACCAGTAAATGCCAAACTGTGAAATAATAGATCGAGCCAAAGAATAAGAAGACCATAATTGCTCAAAATGGAACTGCCTGTGCAACTGAGTGTGAACCTCAGTGGAAACCAGGATGGGGCAATGATCTGAGGCAATCCTGGGAAGATGAGTAACGGTTGTCGAAGGGAACTTTAGAAGCCATTGGGCAGAGGCCATAGCTCTATCCAATCTCTCCCACACACGAGCAGAGCCTTGGCGATTATTACACCAAGTAAATTGGGGACCCAAAACCCCAAAGCAAGCAATCCAGCAGATGAGATAAAAGAACTAAACTCAGAGATCTCAGCTGAGCCGCCGACCTGTCTTCCTCCTTTCTTTTCATTCGCCCCAATGATACAGTTAAAATCACCAGCAACTAAGAAAGGAAGACCTTGCGCAAGAAAAGAGAGGAGTTCAACCCATAATACCCTCCTCTCCCAGAAATCAGTACTAGCATAGACTCCCGACAAGAGCATGGGGTCAGAATTCCCCTCAAAGACAACAAGAGACACCTGCTGATTACACTGATAAAATGCATCCACCCTGATGGAGGAATTGCGCCAAATAACTAATATACCTCCCGAAAGGCCCACTGACTCCACCGCATAAGAAGACAAAGCTCGGTCGATCTGTCTCCTAAAATGAACCAAGCTGTCACCCGATAATCGAGTTTCCAGAAGAACACAAATATCAAACTTATGAAGCTGAATCAATCTCACAAAAGAGCCTCGAAACGAGGGTTTTCGAGCTCCTCTAACATTCCATAGAAGAATCTTCATTTAGTAATAGGTGGGGTCTGGGACCCAGTCGAGTCCTTCGCCATACCATCGTTAGAATGACCCCCAAAAGATAGGGAGATGCCATTCGACTCCAGAGATACAGTCTCCATTTGACTCTCAGCCTCAAGCATCCGAGGACCCACAACAGAGAGCGGGGAATCCATTCCCTGACCCAGAATATTCCACCTTAAGACTGGAGACAATAGTCTCATGGCTGCAACCTTCCAATGAATTTGGCTAGGAAAGCACAGCTTAAGCATCACCCTGACCTTTCGAAAGCTGACCACTCGAGCCAGCCAGTGACACAGGGTCCAGGGTAGCTAGCTGCCTGACTGGTATGTTGGCTTTGCCCATAGGAGTTTTTCCTTTTCTTTTATCAGATTTCAGGATAACTCGATGAAATAGAGACTCTTCCGGCCTAGCTCTCTTCGAAGGATTCAGATTAGCGTCCCAATGGTCCAAAGGCTGTCCGACCGAAATGTCAGTACCGAGGATGGCAAATGGATTCATAGTCTGAACATTCAGACTTAGCTGAGGGCTATTGGACATGGTCTGAACATCAGGCACTGAACCCCCATCAGCATAAGTTAAACCGACACTCACCATCTTCTTACCCTTCCCATCTGAAATAGTATGGAGGACCAGCACGCACCCCTCCAATGGCATAACACCATCAGTTGGGGTCCCTGCATTCATCCCCACTCCCTGCTGAGCCGAATGAAAGACATTGAAGTCCAGGGCCTTACCAGTTTTAGAGAGGCGTCGACAGGCAGTTTTCACAGAAACCCTCCATGCCTCCTAGGTCTGCCCCGATCCAGGAGCAGAGAAAATGGCAGACCGAGCCAAACCCGGAGCAGAGGAACCCGGGATAGCTGGAGCAGCAAAAGGAGGAGCGGCAGCTGTTGCTGAAGGCTTCCTCTTCACAGCCAGCAGAGGCCCTTGAGACACCTTTCGTTGACGAAAGGCCACCATCCATGGCCCGTAACAGGGGAGAATCGAAGACAACGAGGAGTCTTGCTGCGTCCTTGTTGCAGGGGCCTCGGAGATGCAAAGACCCGCAAGCAAATTCCCTTAAGAAACAAACGATTGCCAAAAGGGAGCATGGGACCCCCTCACACGAACCCCCAGCCGCAGCGATCGCAACAGATCCACGCTGACACAGACGCGCGAATCCACCTCTGTTTCTCGCCATAGTGAGGATCAGAGAAGACATAGCTACCCACCGGGGCAAGTATGGATCTTAGGATAGCTTCGGAGCCGGGATGAAATCTGCTCGCCAGCCCTCTGTTGCCACCGGTTGTCCATTGACCACCCAAGGCTTCCCAAGGGCCATTTCCTTAGCAATGGGGTCTGCAAATCTGACAATATGGCAATGAAAGGCCAAGCTTACTACTTGGATGTCACCAGGGACTCCCGCTCGACGGAATTCACGGATAAAAGCTTTAGGAGGAACCCATTGGTGAAACGTGCGAGCCAGAATAGCCATCTTCTCCCAGCTTCCGATTTCATCTTTTAGAGCCGAAATCAAAACCTGGACGATGTCGGGAAAACAATTCTCCAAGTTCGCCACCTCTGCCGGCGATGGAGACGATGAAACCCATTTGAAGCTCGATTCCACCTCCTTCCTCCATGTCATCGAATCCTCCTTAGCAGCATCAGGAGCTATCAGACAGTGGGGGATAGAGCAAGATGAAGATCGAATGAAAGCGATTGAAGAAGACGGCAGAGCTTACCGGAGATCAAGCAAGCACGACCACGTGCGCTAATCTTAAAGCAAGCACCACCGCAGCAAGCAAGCAATGGGAGATACTCTAAGGCAGCGTTTGGATGCTGGAATAGGGCCTTATTCCAGCTTATTTCTTCAAACACCCTGAAAAAGGAGAGTGGGCCTCATGAGATTGGTTATTCCAGTCAACCCTCTTTATTCTTATTCTTTATTTTATGGTACCCTATGGAATAGCTTTATTCCCAATGCAGCTATTCCAAAGGCACCGATGGAATTAAATTAAATAAACTTATTTATTATATCATTTAAATAATTTAAATTTATTTAATATAATTTAAAATTAAATAAATTTATTAATTGAAAATAATAAATTAAGTATGTTTTTTTCTTTATTAATATAAAAAAAATTATTAAGTATGTTATTTATTTTATGAATAGTAATTAATTTATTACTTATTTATTAATAAATAATAATTTATTTAAGTTATTTTAAAAAATAAAATTGATAAACCATTTTTATTGGAAGGGGTATGAAATTTCAGAAAAATTTTTTATCTAGTGGAATACATGTTTATTCCCATGTCATCCAAATATTATTTGAAATAACACTGCATTAATTATACTAAAATAACATAAAATATCAAATTTTGATCCAAAAAAAATTTAAAATAACAAAAAAATTAAGTTATTCTATCCCTATTTCTGTAATAACTTTTTAACCTCTAAACGCACCCTAATTGAATATTTGAATCATGTCATGTTAGCAATGGTATTTCAGTAACTAAAAAGGTAATATGTCCAATTCTTTTTATCTTTTCCAGATTATTATCCATTCAATCCTCCTCAGTCGGTCAGTCCCACATTATGGTAGGGCAATTGCGTCATATAAGTATTAACGAGCTCCCCAAGCCTTCGAGAGGCCAGAGACTGAGAGCCATAGGAGAAAGATCTGACACTAGGGTTTCGAGTGCTTTCATCTTTCTTCGGGCGAACAAAAATCCTAGGCTTGGATCGCCATGGCTGCCAGGATCTCCGTGAGGTACGTGACTCGGAGGCTCTCCTCCGGCGGGAAGGTCCTCAGCGAGGAGGAGAAGGCGGCGGAGAACGTTTACATCAAGGTCTTTTTGTTTCTTCTAACCCCATTTCTTCTTGACGCTCTTGCTTCTTTCTTGTTTATAATTTTACGATCGTTCTGGAGCCCGGGACCGCGATTACATTTTGTTTGATGCTTGGTGTTTGATCATCTATTTTTTATGATTTACATTTCTCTGAGCTATTGAGGTGTCGACGAATTCTGTGGGGATCTAGTTCCTCTCCGCATCTTCAGGAGATGAGGTTTCTTTCTTGTTTATAATTTTCCGATCGTTCTGGAGCCCGGGACTGCGATCACGTTTTGTTTGATGCTTGGTGTTCGATCATCTCTTTTTTATGATTTACATTTCTCTGAGCTATTCTGGTGTCGATGAATTCTGTGGGGATGTAGTTCCTTTCCGCATCTTCAGTAGATGAGGTTTCTTTGTGGTGGCTATTTGAGGATTTGCTATTGTCAGAATGAAAGATTCTTTAAGGGAGGAAAAAAAAGAAGCAGTTTTTGATTTCTATCTGACTTATTGGAAAAAGAAGGGGAACTGGGGAAAAGAGTGCTCTACTAATGAAGAACAAGAAGAACAACAAAGACCAGAAGCGTTCCTGCTATGTGGGAAGAGGCGAGTAGACGGGAATAGATTAAGAGACCTATCAAAACTTGGATGCTACTAGAAGAAGTATCTGATGGATTTTATTTGGTCGAGGAATTAAGTCTGGGCTGGGTAAATGGCAAAAAGATGTTATAAATTCTCAATGGTGGTTATGAGATTTACAAATCCCCGGCGAACAAAAATCCTAGGCTTGGATCGCCATGGCTGCCAGGATCTCCGTGAGGTACGTGACTCAGAGGCTCTCCTCTGGTGGGAAGGTCCTCAGTGAGGAGAGAAGGCTGCGGAGAACGTTTACATCAAGGTCCTTTTCTCTCTTCTATCCCCGGTTCTTCTCGATCGCTCTTTCTTCTTCTTGTTTATAATTTTCCGATCGTTCTGGAGTTCGGGACCGCGATTATGTTTTGTTTGATGCTTGGTGTTTCGATCATCTCTTTTTTATGATTTACATTTCTCTGAGCTATTCTGGTGTTGTTGAATTCTGTGTGGATGTAGTTCCTCTCCGCATCTTCAGTAGATGAGGTTTCTTTGTGGTGGCTATATGAGGATTTACCATGGTCAAAATGAAAGATTCTTCGAGGGAGGAAAAAAATGAAGTAGTTTTTTATTTCTATCTGACTTCTTGGAAAAAGAAGGGGAAACTTGGGGAAAAGACTGCTCTAATACATCATAATGTGAAGAACAAGAAGAACAATAAAGACCAGAAGCGTTCCTGCTATGTGGGAAGAGGCAAGAAGGCGGGAACAGATTAAGAGACCTATCAACACTTGGATGCTACTAGTTAGAAGTCTGGGCAGGGTAAATGGCAAAAAGATATTATAAATCCTCAATGGTGGTTATGAGATTTATAAATCCCCAGCATGACCAAAGAGAATAAGGGTTTTTGATAAATTCAAATTTCTCATGTGTAATTGATTCAATGCATGATACACTATGTAATGAACTAGTAATTACGGTCGAGCAAGTCAATAGGATATTTTTTTATAAAAAGATTAAGAATGGCAAAATTTGTTCTTGTGAAGTTGGCATTATCAAACCCTATTTGTCATTCATTTCTATTGATAGTTACATCTTCTATCTATGCTAGTATTTTAAATCCCTTTATAAAACTTCTATAGAATGTGTTATTGGATCTTTCCTTCCTCCTTGAATCTGTAGTATTGGTTTGAGCCTCTCTTATGATGCTTCATTAAATCATTGCTGCACAAGCCTAGCCATTTAAAGTTCTATCCCTCAATTAATCTCTATGATGATTTCAAGTTACCAGACAATCTCTAATATACATCATGTTGACATTTTCCTTTCCACGTTTATAAGCTTATTCACCTAATCACCTCAAAATTTTCTATATTGTTGATGCTTATCTTAAGTGATAAACCATCTCTCTTACCCAACATATTATTCCATTGATCTATTAACTTTTTCAATCCATTAATCATCTAACACACGAGGAGGTCAGAACTCAGAACACCGTAGAAGTACATCTACACTTGCTACACCTTAATTTTATTGACACATGAACAGGATAAAATAGAATGTCTGATGGTCATTTAGTTGAACATAAATCATAATCATAAGCAGCATTTCTAGATTGTGCAACTTGTTGCAGATTTTGGGTTTAGTAAACTAAAGTTTTTGTTGCTCTTTTAGATCTGATCATTTATGGATGAAAATTGTGGACAAAACTCCAAGATTGGGAGAAAACCAAAGTATAGAGGAGGAAGAAGAATAATGAGAACATAAGGATCAAAAGGAAACAGAAAAGAAAAACTGGGAACATCAGGCTCCAAGGAGAAAAGAAAAGGAAAGAAGGATACTTTATTCTCAAAATATTCTTTTTGAAACTCCATGGAAAACTTAGTCTCTATGTAAGGAACCATATTGCCTAACAAAATACAATGGGAAGCCCTTAAAATGGGCTGCTTAGGAACCACCTATGACAGAGTAAATTGGAGGAAAACTACAGCAATGTTTGTTTATGGGTGGTGAAAAATGTTATAGAGCACACCTGATATAAAGTAAAAGTTGTTTGTCTCTACTATCTTCAACCTTAGGTCAATTCAATATTTTTTCTTGAGCTTCAATGAAATATAAATAAATTGGTGAATAACACATGGCAGAATATGTTAGCAGGATTAAATGTGTACTAGATGATGGAAGAATCAGGTCATGACATAAAACAACCTGCAAAGTTGTTTCATCTGCAAAGAAGATAAGTAGATCTACATCAACATGTAAGGAAAATGAAGAATAAAAAGAATCATATATATATATATCTGCATAACTTTTTAAGATCTTTTCTAAGACTTCCATCAAGGTTTTCTCAACTCATCTCCTACTTTTTGGCCCCGGGGCACAAGCTTGAGCCTTAAGGTGCCCAGCTTTTTAAGTTGCTTCCACCAGTTCTCATTCAACTTGTGCAATCTCTAAAGAAGCTTTCTGGGAGTTCATTCAACATCATCGTTTCTAGTTTTGTAACTTAATCACCTCAGCATTTTCTATGACTTCAATAAATGTCCAGTGTGCACAAATTCCTTGTTGTCCAACTTGCCAATCCATATGACATTTTTTTCTCATTTTGTTTGTTAATCCTTTAAAAGTTCAACTCACACAGCATGGATAACAATGTAGAACTGGATCACAGCCTACTTGAACTCTGGTTATGTCTGGTCTGTTGCTAGAATATGAACATGCTCATCATAATCATAACCAACAAAAGAACATGTTGAACAAACTCTTCTTCAAGTTTGTACATAGAAATTTTATTTCAAACATTTAGTTTTATTATCCACTAGTATCATCACAATGGATGACCAAGCTTGCTTATGAATTCATATTTAGAAGTTCAAGATGTTCAAGAGAGTAAGTAATATGATATTCAAGCTATGGTGGTTTAAGTACTAACCATTGGCTTAAAGGGTTAATAAATAATAAAAGGACAATGCTTTGGTGCTTGTTATGCACACACAAAGAATTGCTTGGACTCACAAATGCTGGGCTAGCAACTTAATAACCAACAACCTCTGTTTATGGTGTAATTACTGTCTGACATGCCAGCCCCCTTGTGCCATGTGGCTGAGCGGATCCTTAGGTTGCACATAACTGGCTCCCTGTAGTGTTGCTCATAATAAAACCTGAATCAAATTTTATTTGGAAAAAAAAATGTTAGGATATGTTATCGCACATCTATTATTTGTTGAGCTTGCATGCTTTAAATCTATTATGCTATTTTAAAGGCAACTGCCTTGGTCACTTGGTGGACCTGTTGCCTAAGCACCCAATCTTAACATTTCATGTATTATTCTTAAGTATAGAAGGTAAGATCAATTTTAAATCACTATTGGATGCTACTGTGTTCATACTTACAATTGACTTGCTACATCTTATTTGGTATGTTGAATATGTTTCGTTTGTTGAATTATACTTTAGTGGGGTCCCATTATATTTGTTAATTATTTATACTTATTATTTTAAGTTGTTTGAACTTCTCGGTGCCTGCTAAATGCCTAGGAGTGAGGCTATCTCCTAGCCACTTGTCTACCACTTTATTGTCTTCAATCCATTATCATTTGAATAAGTAACATTTCTAAATTATATAAAGGGCAATATGGTGCTAGTATCATAAGTTTAAATTATTAGGCTACATATATGTCTACATTTCAGCAAACAAAGACCATGGTGGTAGAGTAACTTGAAGGGAAATATAACCCTTGAATTTGAATCATTTATTGAAAATTAATTTGAAATTAAGGTTCACAATGTCTGCACCATGTATCATACTAGTCTGGTACCAAGTTGATATGATACATTACTATAAAGATTCTCAATACATAGAAACTTATTGACATAATACTGGCTAACTTTTTATTTATTTATTTTTTCATTTTTGTTGTTAAGGTTATTTAAGATTTATGGATCTTCAAAATATGATTTTAAGGCTGTTTTATTCTTTTTATTATTATTATTTTATTTCACTATTGGTCCTGAGATGATATGACTACTTGATGGATGCAATTGTAATAAACATAAATATACAATGTTGAAACATATGTCAAACAGCTTTGAATTGCAAAATATATATTGACATCTGGTCTCTTGTGGAGCGTGCTGCTCATTGCAACGTGATCTCATTCATAGCTGGGTCATAGTTGGGACTTTGAGCTTGACTTTAACCTTGATTCTATGTTCATCCTTGCATACAATAATCTTGACCTCTTGGATAACCACCCTGATATTGATCCTTTGTCTGATGTTGGGATGGCCATTTCACTTGAGAGAAATACCATGGTAGTAAAATCGGACTTGTAATTTTTCTGAGGCTAAGAAGGATAGCAGCCACTCAAATATGATGCCTCGTGTGAAAGATATGTAGATGGGTCATAAGTTGGTTATACAGAACAAGATCCAATATATGATGAGGATCCATCTTGACTTGAATTAGGGCTCAAAATCACAAAAATCCTTCTCTTATGATTCTTCTAACCTTTCTTCCCTTCCCTTTGTATTCTCGAAAGAAAATGAGGATGATAGCATCAATATGCCTTCCTCTCCCTTTTTACTCATGGGAGGGCTTAGATTGATCTTGAATCAAAATAGAAAATTGACTTGATTCTGTACTAGTTTGGTTAGGTATGCTCCAAAGTGGTCATTTTTGCAAACATTGTCTGAAATTATCAGTTTTATTATCTTATCATAAATTAGATAACATAGATAACAAATTTAGATGCTTCGGGAGTATTGTATGATTGGCACATCCCATTAACATTGAAAAAAAAATTCTATAAAACCGCGCTATTAAGCCAGCTATGCTATATGGAACAAAGTGTTGGGTAATACTAAAACAACATGGGAATAAATTAAGTGTAACACAAATGTGCATGTTAAGATGGATATATGGTAAAACTTTAAAAGATAAAATTAAAAATAATATATAAGAGAAATGATAGAAGTAGCCCCAATTGAAGATAAAATGAGCGAAAATCGATTACAGTGGTTTGGACATATACAACGAAAACCTTTAGATGTTCCAGTTAGAAAGTGTGATCTTTTAACAATCTATGGTAAAGATAGAGGTAGAGGTAGACCTAAACTAACATGGATAAAAATAATTAAAAAAGATATAACTATTTGTAATTTGAATGTCAACTTAGTCTTGAATAAAACAGAGTGGAGGAAGCAGATTCATGTAGCCAACCCTATGTAGTTGGGAAAGGGCTTAGATGAGTTGAGTTGAGTTAACAAATTTAGTTCTCTTGTGAAATTAATGTCAAATATATGTATTAGGATTACTAGAGCTTATTTCTCTATGGAAAATTATAATAAAATTCTGTGCATCTTAATAAACTAGCTTCTACTGGAAGCTGAATAATTAGGATTCATAGTGTTGAAGGTGCTAACCATTGTCACTATTTTCTATATATATATATATATATAGAGAGAGAGAGAGAGAGAGAGAGAGAGTGCCCTGCCGCCTTTCCATGTCCATATTGAGTGGAGTGGTTCTTTAGGCATGTTGGAGCAACAATACTCATCTTTAATCCCCTTATGGAATAATGCTTTTGGGACTTAAAATATTTCCTTGCTTGCAAACCATCCTACATTACTTTCAATATCTTTTTTTGCTCTGGTAGGCATTTTTATTTGTTTGGCTTTCCACATGGGTTTGCCGGCACGCAAAATTATTGGTGCAAATGGCAAAGATTATTAATATTTGGAATGTTCTACACAATTAAGAATGGTGAACTACAAAGATTAGTAGAAACAAAATCTTATCGGAAAATTTTCATCTGGCGTTCTTGCCATTGCACTAAGTAGCTCTATTGTTGCTGCAGAAAAAAGAGCAGGAGAAGTTGGAGAAGCTTGTGCGTAAGGTATGGATACAATTTAAGTCTTGATTCTATGTACTTATTTATGTTCATTCCTTATGTTGTGTTCCTGTATTGTTTCCAAAATGCAAAGATATTTTAATTTTTTGTAAAAAATGGGGTAACGTAGGAATACAGTTCCCCTACTCTTTATTCTTGTCAAGATAGTTGTAAAATATCTGTTGTTTTTTGTAAATTATTCTTAGCAAGGAGCATGCTATTTGTACGGGGACCTGACTTGCTTTGTTTAGAAAAAAAAAGTAATTTCCATTATCTTTCAAGACTATCAAAAATCAATAGCTAATGTGACACTTTTTTAAAAAAATAAATGAAAAAAATATTCTTAACTTGCTAGTTTATTATGAAACCATCAATGGTCTTCTCTTTGAACAAACATTGTAGCCAACATTTTGTTTCCTGGTTTTATGAGATGTAAAGCTTAATGAAATGTCTACTCAGGGTCCTCAACCAGGAGAGCAACCCCCAGCCAATCCAGAAGCTCCAGCAACTGGTGCAAAGCCTAGCACGACAGAAGGCTCGTCATCTGCTGGTGTTTCAACTGACCAGAACCGGAACTATGCCGTACTTGCTGGCACAGTTGCTGCTCTTTCTGGCCTGGGCTGGTATCTCTTATCCAAACCCAAGAAATCTGAAGAACCTGTGGACTGAAGCTTCATGGAAGTAGACGATATTGGAAGCATCTGCTTTTTTCTTTTGTCGTTTGCCGATCTTTGCACAAGCATGTTGCTATAGAACTCCATTTTTTTTTCCTCCATTTCCAGCTAGGCATATGCTGTCCAAATTGATAAACCAAGCTATAAGACTTAAATAAGCAACGTTACTCTCCTTTTCTTGTTATGGGCGATGGGTTGGTTATTCACTACCTAGTTTCTGGTAACATTCTTGTTACTTGCATCAGTTTCTACTACAGGGACTCCATTGTTGGTGGGGGTTTGGTTATGTCGCTAGAGGGCTCCGGTTGTTTGGTGGCGTCTCTCTCTTGCAAGTGGCGCACGGTGAAACAGCTTTTTTCCGATACATTGATTCCCAGGCACACCACACTGAAGGGCTGGAGCCATCTTGTCCATGTGATGGTGGCCGCTAAGGCAATGTTTTTGAAGCCCTCTCCATTGGTGTAACTTTTTCCTGTTAGGGGACTATCTTAAGTCTTGCAATTCTGGGTAAAAGAAATTCATATTAGCATGCCTCTCTCTAAATCATGATATGGCTGACTTGTCATCGAAGCTGGATGAAGCAAATAGGTGAAAATTTAGATGAATTTGTGATGAACAGGATGAGAATTGAGAAAGAGGTGTCAAATGGGCTTGCGCTTTTAAAGCAAGCTTTGCAAAGTGCGGGATCCATGTGGCCTACGACTTGTGCTGGTACGATAGTTCATGGCGGACTTGTATGGCCGGAGCATGCCTAGTAGGCACGCTTGGTGAGGTTAATTCTTTTTTTTGCTAGAAAAATTGAAATACCTCCCTTCAACCCATAAAAAGGGAATATTTTTAATAATAATTTCATTTGTTATTTGAAAAGATATATTTGCCTTCTCTAATAGTCATTGGTTTTCAAAGTTATTTGAAATATTTGAAGGCTCTTTAACCCTTATAAATACTTTTAACTTTTTTCTTACTTCACATTAAATCTTAAGCTATTTTAAGATTTTTAAAGTGCTTTTAAACTTTCCTAAACCTCTTTAATATTTTATAAGCCTTTTTAATTCTTTTAAGCTCTCTTAATCTCTCTCAAGCTTTTTTTAATTCTCATGATATTATGGGTTTCAATGCTAACATGAAGCAGCTGATCTTGTCGCACAATAGTCGTCGAGCAGAATTGATGTCTCCAACCCCAGTGGTGCCGTCGATACCACCTTGAGCATGAGATATGAGGCTAGACCCAAGGCCTTCGGAGCTAGTGGCACTTCACCATCTAAAAGATCTGGCAAGTGAGTTCAAGCTATATGCAAAATCTGCAAGAGGATTGAAGAGCTATATGCAAAATCTACAAAAGGATTGAAGTTGTAACACTTCAAAAGGAATCGCTTGCCTAACCAAACACTGAAAGAAGCATGAAAATGCTAATGATTTTATCCAGCTCTAAATTAAATTTGTTGCCATAGAAATCCGTTCTTCGACTCGGGTATAGCTCACCTTCAGTACGAATGCCTGTCCCTCGTTGGATGGATCTGAAAGACAGTCCTCGCGCAGAGAGCGTTGAGGGTGACCCTCTGCAAAGACCCTATGATGCCCAAGTCATTGAAGATTTACAGTAAGCAGATATGAGAAGAAGGCTCTCACAAAGAGTCCCTCAAGAATGGCCTCTTGAGGAGCCGAGTGCTCTACTTCAGCTTCAATGGAGTTTTTTCAGTGAAAAAGCGAGCGTACCTATAGAACTTTCTGATTCCTTGGACGTGTCACAGGGAATCAGAAACCGTCATGATTCGAATCTGATTCGAATTAAATTTGTTACGAGGCCAGTAGCTTTCGAATCCAGTTATTAGAGAATCAACGGCTAGAGAAGCTAGCTGATGCTTTGAGATTTGGTGCCTTATAGGCTCTAGGCCATGTTTGGCATTATTGGCTTTTTCCTCCACTTAAGGTGGTCGGAGACTCACGTGGTTAAAATCTTACTGGATTATCATGAATTTGAATTTTCTCGCACTTAGTTCTGCAGAGGTTCAGAGGTACCTCGGCCTAGCCGAGGTATGAGGATAGCTCAGTCTCCCGAGCTATGAAGATGACTCAGTCTGGCCGAGGTATGAGGATAGCTCGGTCTCACTGAGGTATGAAGATGGCTCAGTCTGGCTGAGGCATGAAGATGACTCGGTCTTGCCGAGATATGAAATGGCTCGGTCTGGCCGAGGTATGAAGATGGCTCGATCTCGCCGAGATATGGGAATGGCTCGATCTAGCCAAGTATGAAGGTGGCTCGATCTAGTCGAGGTATGGGAATAGCTCGGTTTGACCGAGGCATAAGAAACTTCAGTTTTGCTAAGGCGTATCAGCCTCATTCTTTCCTAGATGCGACAGCTGGTAGATCAGAAATCAAAGTGATCTCAACCTTTTTGCCGCGCACGAATATTGACATAATAACAATTTTACTTCTCATCGCACATCCCCCATCCCTAATTCAAATGTAAGTTTGGGCATAGGGAGTAGAGTCCCGGAAGGATTCGAAGATGTGCGCAATGATGGTTTCATAAATGCCACGTCGTCACTTCATCATTTTTCTCGATGGATAAAGCGGAAACCCCTCGTTTCTCACGAATAACGATTGGGAGAGCAACACATGGCAAGTCCCGTCGCTTAAGGCATTCGAGTTGGCGATTTGAAATTTGGGGATCCTCGCTGATGGTGCGTTGCCTTTTCTCGCTAAAAGAGGGTCAAGAGGGGTTATCCCCTATTGCACTATCTCCTTGCTTCTTCTCCAAAGACTCGCTCCTTTAGATTCTTATGATCTCATTTGAAGCTTGTTCTTCTCAACTCGGAAATATGAAGGGCCCGAGCGACGTGGCTTCTGTGATGACCTTGGAGGATTTGGACAGAGTTTGCTGAAGGTATAGAGTTTCTCGGGACGTTGCTCTATGGTTACGAAAACATGAGTAGAGAGTTTCAGAGCAGCCAAGACGTGGGATCTTCCTTTATGAAGAGAGCTTGAGAGTGGGTCTTCGGTTCCCCATCCACCAGTTGGTGAAGGAGATAATGAGGTTTTACAACATATGTCCAACAATGGTGGCTCCAAACAGTTGGCGCAACATCGTTGGATTCATATCGATGTGCAGCCGCATCGGGATAACAACGACGTTCTCCATGTTCTGGGTCTGCTACAGCTTGATCTCTGGGAAGAGCTCTGAGTGGCCTTACATTGGGCCTCGAAAGTCGTTCAAAATGATATTGAACAACCCATTCTCCATAAAGGAATGGAAATCCTGATTCTTCATTGCCGAAGGAAACATCGGTTCTATTTTTTCAGAGCATGGACAAATTATGCTAAGGATTCGGAAGCGCACCCAGAGCTATTCAAGCATGAAAAGAAGGATTTGATCACCCTTCGCAGTGGCTGGGTATTCTCGGCCAGCGATCTCTTAGCATAAGATGCCTTTTTTACCGTCGGCTTAGCCTTGTCAACCCTCAAGGTAGGTTCTTGTCCTCTCCCCATACTGGTTATATCTTGGCGATTTTATCATAGGCTAAGCTATCTTCTGTTGTGTCTGCAGCCAAAAGGTTGGAGTTCATGAGCCAAATGAAGGGGAAGCTAGGTAAGCACCAAAGGGGATCCAGCTCTGAGAGGCGTAAGTCTGGGAAGAAGCCTCGTCTGTCTAAATCGCACTCAAAGGAGGCGAGACGAATCAAGATTGGCCGGCAATCCTCTATGCTGAAGAAGGAGATGGGAGTGCCAGAGGTAGAGGAGAAGTCTTCCCCATTAGAGAGGGAACCAATAGTAGAGGACGGGCTAGTGGTTGAAGATGGGCCGGTGGTTGAGGAAGAGATCATCGAGGCTTCCCACTCACCGGCAATGGTGATACAGGATGACTCTGACGGAACGCCGCCAACTGGCCCCGTAGTTCCTTTTTCTATAGATAAAGAATTGTGTTTGGAGGGGGTTAGCAATCCAAAAATACCCTTTGTGTATGGAGGAGAGCTCTCAACCCCGACCGAGGAGGCAAGAGAGGTTGGCGTGGAAGCTGAGGCACAGGAGGAGATCCATGCCAAGGAGCTCCCTCCTAAGGAATCAGGGGGAGTCGAAGGAGAAGCCGAGGCATCGAAGGGATGGAGGAAATAGAGTAGAGGCCCATAAATCAAGAGGGGCTCTTAGAAGAGGAGAAGATCTAGAGCATAGATTCTCCAACGGAGGTATCGGGAGGAAAGGGCAAGCAAGCCGAAACTTCTTGGGTTGAAGCCTCCTAGATCGAAGCTCTGATCGAAGAGGCAAGGCGAATTGGGGTTCCTCGAACTGAGACCCCACAAATCAATCCCCTAGCGTTAAGTTCGCTTAACACCTGATGTTAATGAGACGCTAGCTGTGCTGATGCGATCTGTTCTGTATGAGAAGGATGGCTCCACAGTCGAAGAAGATATTATTTTTGCAGCATTTGAGAGAGATGGCCTGCCGAGTGATATCAAATTTCTTCCCAAAATCGATAATCACTCGCTTACCATAATAGCATTAGCATACACCTCCCGGGTAAGTAAAAATCTTGAAGCATTTTACTTTCATAGAGTAGTTCAATCAGATCTTACCACCGGGAGTTCATTTGCAGAGCGCTATCATATGAGGTCGTTGTGCTACCATTTGAAACTGATCGCTGGGGCCTATGCTATCTGGGTCGACGAGGAGCCGATCATCGCTATCATATTAACATTGCCAATGACTAGTGAATTCGGCGGAGGAGGTTAACGAGGCTCAGGCTGACGGTCTCCTCCATTGTTCGGCTCAGAGGCTCTTCTAAACCGGTCCAGCCTGCCCCATCGGATGAGTTGCTCAATCTCATTCCAAAGCTACCAACACTCTTCGGTGTCATGGCTGTGATCCCGATGGAATCGACAGTACTTGGTCATGTCCCTCCGGACCGCATTCCCTTAGAGAGGTGGTAGCCGAGGGATCTAGTGCTCAATCTCCATCGAGATCTATGCCCTTGGCGTAGTGAGTGGGGTGTATTGATTGAACCTCTGAGCCGGGCTTCGGGTATGATCTTTGGGCAGTGGCGGAAGAGCTTTCTGGCGATGGGGCGGGCTTGCATGGCAAAAGGATCGGCTCTTCTCCAAGCCTTTGGCCTTCTTTCTCTTTGATTATTTAGCCCGGGCTGACCTCCGTGATTCCTCAACTCTTACGTACTTGTCCACCAAGGCCATCATGTCGGAGAGGCTCTTTGGATAGTTAACCTCCAGGGCTAGATAGAAGTCACCCTCCTTCAAAACTCTGCCCGCCAAGATGGACATGACCACCTCGTGGTTGAGGTGGTCTACTTCTAACATGGCCGTGTTCAAGCGGCCGAGATAATTCTTCAAAGACTCCCCCTCCCGTTGCTTGACCTCGAAGAGGGAATCGGACCTCCGTCGATGGCGGCGACTACTAATGAACTGGCTAATGAATAGGCAGCTCAGCTCGTCAAAAGAATTGATGGAACCTAGCTTCAGGTTATTGAACCAGGTTCTAGCGGATCCCCTGAGCATAGAGGGGAAGGCTCGACATAGGATCGCATCTGATGCTTCATGGAACATCATGATGGATCAGAAATTGCTCAAATGGTCATCGGGGTTGGCGGATTCGTTGTATGGCTCAATGATCAAAGCTTAACATGAGGAGGGATCGCCCCCCACATGATCTCCTCGGAGAAGGGAATGCCCTACTTCGCCTTCGATTGGGGTTGTAGAGCCTGCTTAATGGCATCTAGTTCTTTCCGCCACTCTCGACACATCTCATGAATCTCTCACCGAATCCCCTCATCTCGGGAAGTAAGGGAGACCAGCCGAGGGGAGTATGGTGACGGTGTTGAGTCATAATGGGAGAACGTCGGGGAGAGACACCGAGCTCGTCGAGATCTGGGTGGGCTCTTCCTCCCAGCCCTCTGCTGCATTGGTCTGGCTTCTTTGGGCTGCTAGGGATGGCTTGCGACCTCGGGCAGGTTGGAAGAAGAGATCGCCAGCAAAGCGGGGGCAACAACTCCATCAGAGAGTTGTGGAGCAGGGGCAATCGATGGGGAACCCCCTGGAGCCCTTGGACCAGCTATGGGGCTTGGACTTGTTGAACCAATGTAGTGAACTGGTCCTAGGTCACCACGGTCATCGGTGGTGAGGGAGTCTCCACCAGCGGTGGATGCGGAGGGGTCATATTGTTTATGGGATCAGGCCTCTGAGAGGCGGTCTGATCTTGAGCATCCGAGGTGGTTTTCCTTCGGTTCACCATTGGATGGTTACTCTTCTGATTTTAAGCCTTGTCTCCTTGATTACAAGTTTATGGGACTTGAGGCCCTTCCTCTAGCGCCAATCTGTTGCCGTAGAAATCCGTTCTCCGACTCCGGTGCAGCTTACCTCCGGAACCGAATGTAGGTGGAGTTGTAAGATAGTCCTCACACAGAGAGCATTGGGGGTGGCCCTCTGTGAAAGATCCTCCGACGCCCAAGTCAGTGAAGATTCATAGCAAGAAGATATAAGGAGAAGGCTCTCGCAGAAGAGTCCCTCAAGAATGGCCTCTCGAGGATCTGAGTGCTCTGCTTGAGCTTCAATAGAGTTTTTTCAGTGAAAAAGTGAGCGTACCTGGAGGACTTTAGAATAGGGTATATATAGGTTGCCGATGTGATGGCAGACAACTACATGATTCCTTGGACGTGTCATAGGGAATCAGAAACCATCATGATTCAAATCAAATTTGTTACGAGGCCGGTAGATTTCGAATCCGGTTAGTTAGAGAATCAACGGCTAGATAAGCTAGCTGATGCTTTGAGATTCGATGCCTTATAGGCTCTAGGCCACGTTTGGCATTATTGGCTTTTTCCTCCACTTAAGGTGATCGAAGACCCACGTGGTTGGAATCTTGCCAGATTATCATAAATTTAAATTTTCTCATACTTGGTTCCACAGAGATTCAGGGGTACCTCGACCTGACCGAGGTATAAGGATAACTCGATCTCATCGAGGTACGAAGATGGCTCGATCTGGCCGAGGTATGAGGATAGCTTGGTTTCACCGAGGCATGAAGATGGCTCGGTCTAGCCGAGGCATGAAGATGGCTCGGTCTCGTCGAGATATGGGAATGGCTCGGTCTGGTCGAGGTATGAAGGTGGCTCAGTCTGACCGAGGCATGAAGATGACTCGGTCTCGCCGAGATATAGGAATGGCTCAGTCTGGCCAAGGTATGGAAATAGCTCGGTTTGGCTGAGGCACAAGGGCACTTCGGTTTTGCTAAGGCGCCTTATTCTTTTCCGAATGCGACGGCGGTGGATCAAAAATCAAAAGTGATATCAATCTTTTTGTCGCGTGCACAAATATTGACATAATGATAATTTTACCCCTTATCACATGTTCCTCACCCTTTAGTCTGAAGTGTAAGTTTGGGCATAGAAAGTAAAGTCCCAAATGGCTTCGTTTTGATGGAAGGATTCGAAGAGGTGTGCAATGATGATTTTGTAAATGCTACGTTACTGCTTCATCATTTTTCTTGATTGATGAAATAGCGTTTCTTGCAAATAACTATTAAGGGAGTAACACATGGCAAGTTTCGGTGCTTAAGGCATCTGAGTTGATGATTTAAAAATGTAAAGATCTTCACTGGTAGTGTTACCTTTCCGCTAGGATAGTTTAAAAACACGATTGAATAGCATTTTTGTTTATTAGTTGGTTAGCCTTCTGACAAAGCCAACCTGGTATAATAAGAGACAGACCGGAATTTAATTTATTTTCATCAACGCATGCTTTAAATTCTAAATCAATATTATTATATTAAAAAATATATTTATTGTATAAAAATAAAATTTAGATGCAACTCATTAGTTTGCTATGATAGTGCCTATTGAAAATATGATTATGTATACAATCATTTTATTTAACCAACGCATTTGTAACTTGTTCGTTGGAAAAGTCATGCCAAAAACCTCCATCATTCATCTGTTGAGTAATATAAATAAAAGTAATTAGAAGAAAATCGTAGCCATATGTTTCTTCTTCTCACGCGCGTTCTTCTTGTGAAGACCAGCACGTTTATTTAACGACCTCTCAACCCCCACGCAACGGCCGGTCCCGACTCGAACGAACTTCCTGCGGCCATCCATGTTACCCATATTCCAATTTTACCCTTCTGAATCGTGCTCTGTTGTCCATGATGGCCAGGTGGAGGCAGCAGCAAAAGCGTAATTTTGGAAGTCGTCGTGGGTATTTACGACGCCGCTTGCTGCTGCCCTTCCCCCCTCTCTCTCTCTCTCTCTCTCTCTCTAAGAACGGAAGAAGGGCATCTCGGCATCTCGAAGTCACGCAGGGTAGATAACGAGAGCGAGGCCTTCGACTCGGAGCAACCGAAATTAGGGTTTTTGAGGTTCGATCACTCTGTTTGTCTTGGTTTTTTCTTTTTGTTTCTTAGATCTCTGAAACCGCTTTAGACTCGAGTGTTTTTCATTTAAAAAAAAAAAGATTTTTCGTCTTATTTCCCGCACTTGGACAGCCCTTGCGAGATCTAAGCATCGATCGCTGGGAATTTCCTCTTATTTTATTCGAATTTAACTGGGTTTAATAGAATATACTTCGTCATACTCTTGATTTGAGATTCTTTTGGTATTACTTAACTGCTGATTTGGAGGTGTCGGATTTGGGAGAGAAAAGCTTTAAAATCTCTTCTTGTTTCGTTTTCTTGATTCAATATTCTCGAAAAAGAAGTTCTTGATTCGAATCTTTTTGAGAATTTTGTCCAAGAAAGTTAGGAATTCGTAGCAGTCCATTTGTTTTTGGGTGCTGTAAACTTGTTGGCGAAACTAAAGTTGAGACCTTCATGCCATTCTCTGTTTATTTGTACAGAGTGGTTCGCAGCTTGTTGGATATATTGGCTGGTACCGGTGGTGTATTTGAGAATTTTATTCCAGAGACATGAGCAAGCAACCATTGATTTATAGTTTCGTTGCGAAAGGTACCGTAGTGCTAGCTGAGCATACTTCGTTTTCTGGGAATTTTAGCGTTATTGCAGTCCAGTGCCTAGAGAAGCTGCCACCAAATAGCAACAAGTTCACTTATTCATGCGATGGGCATACGTTCAACTTCCTTGTTGATAATGGGTTTGGTATGGTTTTCTTGTGGGGTTGCAACTTTTCTTTTTCTTGTTTTGGCCGTAATCTTTAAATGGTTGCTTTTTGTCTGAGTGGTTTTCCTAATCGTGAATGACGAATCCATTCAGAGGTGTGCATTTCTTTTCTTGTTTTGACCATAATCTTTAAATTACTGCTTTTTGTCTGTGTAGTTTTCCTTGTTGTGACTGATGAATCAGTTGGGAGGAGCGTTCCATTTGTTTTTCTGGAGCGAGTTAAGGATGATTTCATGCAGCGTTATGGAGCGGTTATTAATGATGGGGACTTTCACCCACTTGCTGACGGTGAGGATGATGATCTATTTGAAGATAGGTTCAGTATTGCTTACAGTCTTGATCGGGAGTTTGGGTATGTACAAGACTCTGCACTTAAGATTGCCAAATCCATGCTCACAATTGTGAATTACTTTTAATTTTTTATTAATTGAAACAGTCCAAGCCTGAGGGAGCATATGCAGTATTGCATAAATCATCCTGAAGAAATGGGCAAGCTATCCAAGCTGAAAGCTCAGATAACAGAGGTTAAAGGAGTAATGATGGACAATATTGAAAAGGTATGAATTTTTATCATCCTTTCTGCTCATAACTTATAGAATGCTTGAAAGACAATATAAAGGTAAAGTCAGTTTTTCTATCAAAGCGAGAGCTATGCCATTATTTTGGAAGAGTCAGCATTATCCATTATAACAATCTGGACGGTCCACTGCTTGGCCTGACATGAACCTTTAAAATTTACTGCATTGAACTCAATTACGTATGTGTTGACTTTTGTCCAGAGATTGCTTATATTTTCTTATGTTTAGACATGGTGCTATTATTTAACAATTGATTATAGTTTTGTCTAATAGACCCATTTTTGTGTTTGTTACCTTAGACTGCTTCTCTCTCTCTCTCTCTCTGCAAGCGCGCACATGCATGTGTGCCCAAGCTCATGTGTGCACATATGCAGGCATGGGTGTGTGCATGTGCCTGCGCATGCATGTGTCAGTGTACCTTGTGGAGGAAGAACACCTGGAAACATGGTGCGCTTTCAAACTTACATTCTCATAGAACTTTCTGGATATTTCCATTGTATTGTCTTCTAGTTTACCTACGGGTCTGCCACATGTAGTAGAGGTTTGGACTTTAGATTTCATTAGAGGTTGACGCATTGATGGGAATTTGGTGGCATCATTTTTTTGGTTGTATGTTCAATGGCAGATTTGGTGACAAATCATTTTAAAGGGCTGGAAGTGTGATAATTTATTTAAAAATAAGACATTTGGGAAGGATGTTAATGAACCTTATCTATGTTATTTAACTAGATGATTAGAAGAACAAAAGTGCCAAAGAAGGGAAGAAATACTGGAGATAATTATTTCTCCCAAAAAGTTTAGGTATTGAAACCATGGAAATGTTCTTCACTGCTCATTGTTGTCATTACATTTTAGCCTCTACTAAGTGGATGTCTGTCTCACTCCACAATATTGATATGGTATGCTGATTCTGTGATCGACAGTTCTCAAGACCATCAAAAGAGTCGGAGAACTTTTATTGTCAAGTAAATACTTCCATAATAATGATTTAACTTACCATGATGAGATAAATTTTCACCAACTGAAGCACTCTTCTTTTAGTTTAAGATCAGCATGAAATGATAATCTAGATGCAGGCTTGGATCTTTTGTTGAATTTCAATTCTAAAGTTTCTTCTGACAAAAAGGAGTCTCTTCAAAACTGAGAAAGCTATAATTGAGATTAATAAGTAGTGGCTACTTCACCACTTGAACAGCGAACACTTGTTAATTAACCTCTTATAAAGGTTATGGCATGCACGAACCTTGCCTATCATACCAGTATGCCCACCAAAGTCAGTATGTAAGAGTTAAGGAAAGAGTGAAGAAAATATATCATCTTTATGCTATGATTTTGTCATAGTATTGATTTCATTGCCTCTCCATTCTATAAAAATTGCACCACCTGATGATGAACTACTAGTTACCGAGGTAGCTAATCTCTTGAAACGGGTACAACATTTGCATGCCTTGCTTACCACACAATTAATATTTCGCCAAGGTAAAAGAATTCAAAACAATAGGTGTAGTTTTGGGAACAGTGAAGAAAAGTTATATTCCAGACACTATAATTGTCAATGCATTAATTTGATTACCTCTCCATATTTTGCAAAACTATCATTGATGATGTTTGTTTACCAATATGGTGATCTTTGCCTTGTTTTATCTTACAGCTTCATCTATGATATCTACCTCAGGCTACATTTCATGAGTCTCTTTTTTCCACTCTAATATCTGCAATTACTTATTGATAAGTGCTTAGATTATATGTCTCCTAAATAAAGAAAAATCACTAGGAGTATTTTTGTAGTTTAATCACCATAAGTTTGAATCACTTTGAGAAGAATAAGATTTATGCTTTTGTGACAATTTCTTTACCTAGTGACTCACCCATCTTGAGCAAACCCTTGACTATTTGAAATGATGAATTTAAGCCAGCATTTAGTGAACATATGCTATAAACTGGTGAGGCCATAAGAAACTATGACTTTTCGAAGTTTTGGTACCTAATTGAGTTCTTTATGTGGTAGATCTTGCTCTCGGACTCTGTCTAGTCCTCCCCATAGTGGCCAGATTAGTCTACATCAAGTTTGGTGATCCTCTAAGTTAAATAGTTTGTAACAAAAAATTTATTGTGAAACATAAGTGTTGCTCTTAAGATGCAAGAGAGAATGAAATGCTTGAGGGCTTGAGCCTGCAAGGAGCAGAGATATACATGGTGGTTGTCATGTATCAGTGATGGAAAAGACTGGATATTTTGTCACTATGTTGGTATTGCTCAACTTAAAGATGAGTGCATTGTGAAGGAATGTGAAGAGAGAAAGTTATCAAGACAACTTTTGTTGTTAAGGTTGAGAGGGAGGTCCCCTTTAGGGAGGTGCATAATGCAACATGGTTTAAGACAGTCTAAGAATGGATAAGTAGTATTGGCCCCTGACTTAATCTTTAATGGATGTCTCATTCCTTTTTTTTTTAAAATGTACTCGATTCAATGCCTTTGGCACCTACTAATAACTTTTTCATTGCTATGAAATTATTAAACAATGATCTTCGCAAATATCATGAGGCACCAAATGTAGCGAAGAGACTTTATATACAAATGTGATGTTTTCAAAACTATAGTATTGGCATATATAGTTCAAAACATGTTCATGGTTTAAGAGCTTGTTTAGTCCGTGAAAATGAGACTCTGAAGGGGAATTGAAATCAAAATCATTAATTCCAATCCTAATAATTTGTTTGGATGGAATTGGAATCTGATTCCAATTTTATCTGGAATGGAAATCACATGTTAGGGAGGATTATTGTGATTTTGATTTTAGTTATCGAGCCATTCTCATCCTTCTTGCTTAACCCCTCCTCTCTCTCTCCTCTGTTCCGCCATAATGCGGTCAACAAATAATGGATGATGAACAATTCTCTTGCCAAGTATACGCTTTAATTGCAAATTAGAAAAAGAAAAAGCAAAATGCAACCAAACCCTAAGATAGAAATCTCCGAACGGTCTCTCCTTTTCTGTTCTTCGGCACTTGAGGGTTCTTAGGTATCGAAAAAAGAGGAGCCAAGAAAACGAATCCATGGCACTTGTTTTTTTGGAGAACCCGCAACGTTTTTTTCCCCTGTTCTTATGCTGGAGGAAGAAGTTATACTCTTGCAATGTCTTCCTTTATTTATCTATTTTTAGGTCTTTTTATTCTTGAAATGAATATTAAATTGAGTACACATATCAAACAATTTCAAAAACAATCAAGTTTTAAAGTTTTTGCTCAGAAGCAAATTGAAAATCCAGATCCTGTTTGAGGTTTCGACGAACCAAGCAATAGCAATAAGAATCAATCTAATTTCAATTCCAATTCCCATGTGAACCCAATAGGTGTAGGGAATGAGTAATTCCAATGCTAAGTCTAACGGAATTAGATTTTGATTCCAATTCTAATGGCGAACCAATGGGCCCTAAATTACTTTTCATTGCTGACTTTGTAAGCATAAGAAAGATATGGTAATTTTTATTTATCATTCAGTCTTAAAGTTTTCACATTTTTTTCACCAATAACTTATATAATAATTATCCACATTCTTGCTAAAAAGTCATAACTTTCCATAAGCAAATTTGATACACAATAAGGTTCTTTAATTTTAGATGTCTCAAATTCATCATCTTCCCACTTCCATCAAGTCATGAGTTAAACATAAATAGGACACAAATCTGGAGTAAATGCTAAGCTAGAGATTTGGAGAGAGATTTAAAATATAAAAGTTTTAAGATTAGTAGAATTAAAATGAATACATGAAATGTAATTTTAGTGGGAATGAAAATACAAATGAAAAAATAGTGAAGATTGCAAGCAAGAGATACCAAGGAGTGAAAATTTTAGGTATTTGGGATCAATTATCCAGCAAGAAGGTGAAATAGGTGAAGATGTCAATCTTAGAGTTAAAGCCGGATGGATTAGTGGAGGAGTGCTTCGGGAGTATTGTATAATCGGCACATTGCATTAAAATTGAAAGAAAAATTCTATAAAACCGTTATTAGGCCAGCTATGCTATATGGAATAGAGTGTTGGCAATACTGAAATAACATGTGAATAATTAAGTATAACAAAATGCGTATGTTAAGATGGATATGCGGTAAAACTTTAAAAGATGGAATTAAAAATAAATAAGATAGAATTAGAGATAAACATATAAGAGAAATGATAGAGGTAGTCCCAATTGAAGATAAATAAGAGAATCAATTATGGTGGTTTGACATATACAACGAAGACCTTTAGATGCTTCAGTTAGAAAGAGTGATCTTTTAACAATCCATGGTAAGGATAGAGGTGAAGGTAGACCTAAACTAATATGGACAGAAATAATTAAAAAAGATAACTATTTGTAATTTGAATGTCAACTTAGTTCTGAATAGAGTAGAGTGGAGAAAGCAGATTCATGTAGCCGATCTCATGTAGTTGGGAAAAGGCTTAGATGAGTTGAGTTGAGTATAATTGATTTAGGGAAAGCTTCTTTAGAGTCAAACTTAACATCATTTGTTTAGAAAAAAATTTGCAATTATTTTACTTTATGCAAAAGTTATTACATATAAGAAGATAACTGTTGACTTTGACTATATTGCTTGTGCGGGAATAAGGAAGTTCGCTCATCTGAGTATCAGCCCCAAGGTCAAGTTTTAATGTGCTAGTACTAGTCAAATTATTGGATATATTTATGTATATGGATGAATGAAACTAGCCTGTTTGAATTCTTTGATATATTTGTAGAATCATTGAGACCATTTTGTTGTTAATATTTGGGGAAGGAAATTAAATTGGGGTTCGTGAAATAGCCTATATCAGTAGATTCCAATGTAATCTATACTATTTGATTTTCTTTTCCTCCATTCTACTTGGTTTAGGACTATACTCTTTATAATACATTAAGATATCGTGTCCTGCCTGTTTGAATTCTTTGATATATTTGTAGAATCATTAAGACCATTTTGTTGTTAATATTTGGGGGAAGGAAATTAAATTGGGGTTCATGAAATAGCCTATATCAGTAGATTCCACTGTAAACCATACTATTTGATTTTCTTTTCCTTCATTCTACTTGTTTTAGGACTATACTTTTTATAATACATTAAGATATCGTATCCTTCCTTACTATTTCATCTCAAGTGATTTTATATTTATGTTAATCTCTTTCATATTTGATGTATCAAATTGCTTATTCGTATTAGTGCATCTCTCAACCTATATTATACATATTTGAATATTCTAAGTTGTCCTCTCAATTGGTGCTATCTTACCTTTTTACAAGTATTAACAAATATTGCCACACTCATCTTGTGTATATGTGGTTTTTTAATTGCCCAACATTTTATAGTATAAAGCATATTTGGTTTTATAGCTGTCTTATAAATTTTTTTTCAACTAGTCAAATATCTTATAAGTATATATTATGTCAGTTATATTTTTTCATTTATCCAACTTTAGCTTTAATCCTATGAATAGTATCCTTTTCAATCTCCCTTTTTTATGAATAATTGATCCTAATATCAAAAATAATCACGCCTAAAAATTTCGTGATCTTTCATTTCATTCTATTTTCATCTCTATTTCCAGTTTTACTAAATTATACTCCACATATTCAGTTTTGGTTCTGCTTATAACCATTGGAATATTATAGATTTCTCTATGATTACCACTTACATTTATGCATGATCTTAGTTTCATTTCATTATATCATTTGCAAATAGTATGCATAACAGATAGCTTTCTAAATATGCCTTGTATGCTCATTATAACTCAACTACAACTCAACTCATCTAAGCCTTTTCCAACTACATTGGTTTACGTCAATATGCTTCCTCCACTCTGCTCTATTCAGGACTAAGTTGACACTCAAATTTAAGGATTTAGAACAAATCTTTGGTGTAAATAGATTGTGATTAGAAACTCTTTGTTATTATCAATAATAGTTCTCATATTAGTATTTGCTCATTCTGCATGCCCTTAATTGCATTAATATGTCTAATGGAAACACATTTCTTTTCTAACATCCACCATAATACTTTATATTGTCTCTTCACTATATTTTCTCCATTAACCTTTGAGGAAGAAAAATAGTTTTCAATATAAAGTCAAATTAGTTCTCTGATATTTTTGTGTCATATCTCAATTGTACTTAATAATTATGTTTCAAAGTTTTATAGTGTAGCTCTTCAATTTTATACCATGATAGTTAGAACAAATTTGAATGCCATGTTTGTTCTTATGAGTATGATAGAGCTTTTCGTCTGTTTGTCAGGTGTCTTCAAAGTCTTATTAAAACAATTAGTCAACCAAGTAACTTCTACATTACCTAAAGATGCATATTTCAATAAAAGATGTTGCAGAAAACTATTTTGCTTTATGACCTCATTTTGCAAGTATGATGTCAGTTGAGCAATGGCTTTGAAAGGAATATCAAATCATGCTCCAGAGATTTTGAAAAACACTAATTTGCAGTTGAACAAGCTTTATATAACTTCTTTACATTGTCAGATCCTCATTAGATCCCAGTGAAATATGACATGTTTGCATTGAGAATTTGAAAGATAATTGGTTATGGGAAGATGAACTCATTTTAGTGTCGCATTTATGTAGGTTCTTGATCGGGGAGAGAAGATAGAACTTTTGGTGGACAAGACTGAGAATTTGCAATTTCAGGTATTCTCTGGTGTATGGAGTTTCAATATTAGTTCTTGATTAAAAGAATTACTGTAGCATTAAATATACATAAAATATGAAAAAGAAAGGAATGTTTGCAAGCATCAATGTTGTGGGTCTCTTTTTCCAGGCTGACAGCTTTCAGAGACAGGGCAGGCAACTCCGGCGGAAGATGTGGCTCCAGAACCTCCAATGCAAGCTGATGATAGCTGGTGCTATAATTGCTTGCATTCTCATATTGTGGTTGATTGCCTGTGGAGGGTTCAAATGTTGATGGGAGAAAATGAGATTCACGTTTTCGTTTCTTTTTAGCCTATTTTTCTGTATAACGACTGGCATCCAGTGTATATAATGGTTGTTGACTTTTGTTGATATGTTCATGATCCGCACTTGAATTGATTAGTGATGAGGAGTAAAATCGTCATTGCATTATTGATCACTCACATCAACGATAGGGTCGCGCCCAGTCCAAATGCCCTGCTTGCCAGCTGGTCTGCTAGCAACAAAAGTCTCCTCATAATAAAAAAAGAGAACAAGAGGAAAAAAAGGGCCACGTCATATGCGTGGGTTCTTCCAAGGGCCCCCTCATTAATATTCGACAGTCAAATCAATAAGCTGAAGCATTTAATGGTGCAGAAACGGTCATAATGACTTGGTCAGCATTTAATGGAATAAAAAGAAAGGAGAAAGCATAGCTCGGCCAACCTCAGCCAGCTTTAGCATAGCTCGGCCAACATAGCTAGGCCAACCTCAACCTCAGCCTCGGCCAGCCTCAGCATAGCTCGGCCAACATAGCTCGGCCAGCATAACTCGGCCTCTGCAATCACTTTTGCATCAAGGCATTTATGACCTCATAAAGGCCACGTATATCCACTTTCTTTAAGGCATTCAATGCCTTATTTTCTTCCATGCATTAAGGCATTTATGGCTGCCACGTTGGCCCCTTGTGCCTCGGCACCTACCTCCACCGAGCCTCCGCCAGCCATGATGACTGAACCACAGTTCAAAACACCTCTGCGGAATCTTGCGCGGGAGAGTTCAAATTCACTGTAACAGAATAAGATTCCAAACAAGAATCATGCCAAGACGTGGCCTAGGACCTACAATAATGGCCTAGGGACCACGCAGCCATTGAGTCTCGAGCCATCGGCCAGCTCTCCCCGCCTCCCAGCCGTCGATCCTCTAACTAACCATATACGGATCCTACCGGCCCTGTAACAACCTGATTCGAATCTATTTCGAATCCCAACAACTTTCAGACCTCATCCAGAGCACGTCCAAAAAGTCAGGTGACCGCCTATAAATACTACCACCCTCAAGCCTCTCAGGTACGGCTATTCTATGCCCATTTTTCATTCGCAGTTCTTACACTCCGCCATGAAAGCTCCCACGAGAGCTCGGAGGAACTCTTCCCGGGGATCCTTCTCCCCATATTTGTTGATTGCTGGTCTCCACTAACTTGAGCGTCGGAGGGTCTTCCGCAGAGGGCCACCCCCAACGCCTCTCGCGTGAGGACTGTCTTGCAGGTCCGCCCAGGAGGAGCCCACGCTGCAGCCTGATCGCGCCCGAGCCGGAGGACAGATTCAGCAGCAACAGATTGGCGCTAGAGGAAGGGCCTCAAGTCCATTAAACTTGAAGAAAGGAGACAAGGATCTCGATCTGGAAGAGAACCTCTCCAATGGCTAATCGGAGAAGGGCAACTTCTGAAACCCAGGACCAGTTCGCCACACTGGTCCAACAGGTCCAGGCCCTGACCCGTCTGGTTCAGGAGCGCCTTACAACTCCCTATCCAGTTATAGCTGCCCCTGCTCCATGCCTTCCCGAAGAGGCCGCAGCTCCTCTTTCTCCAGCCACTTCTTCTTCTGGTCCGCATGGAGTTGCGGACCCTCCATATCAACCTAAGGAGGCTAGACCAGTCCCGCAAGGGGGCTGCAACAAGGATCTCCCCAGATCTCGGTGGACCCGATCCATCTCTCCGGTGTCCTCTTGCCATGACTCGACGCCGTCTCCGCCTTCTCCCTGCCTTGGCACAACAGATCGGCTTCCATAGCTGTGCTATGCGCACCAAGGCATTTATGGCCTCATAAAGGCCATGTGCATCTACCTGCATTTAATGCCTTATCTCTTTCCATCATTAAGGCATTTATGGCTGCCGCGTTGCCCCTTAGGCACCTTTTGCGTGAGGAAGGATGGCGTCATAAAGCCAAGACAAGGAGTTCTTGACTCCATGCTTCACAGAAGTCCGATGGCCAGCTTCGGCCTCAGCCAGTGGGCCTACCGCACCACCCAGAGAGTTTCCACATGCGGGACCCCATCCGATGGCCTTCGGAGTGGAAGCTATCATCCCCGTGGAGATAGGACTTCCCTCTCCGCGGGTGCTATCACGCCTCCAGAGTCAAGGAGAAAGCTTTCTTGCCCGGCGACCTCGTTCTCCAGAAAGCATATGTCTCCAAACCGCTGGAGCAAGGAAAGCTGGCACCAAACTGGGAAGGCCCCTATCAAGTGACGAAAGTCGTCGGACCTGGCACCTACAAGCTCCAGGATCTGAATGGGAAATTCATTCCTCGGACGTGAATTCAGACAACCTCCGCAGATATCATCAGTAGGGTATGCCTTCTACGGGCCCGCCTCGTTAATTTTTTTATTGGCATATTGCTTTTATGATTATGGCATGGTCACCACAATCAATTCTCCAAAAAATCATAATGAAAAAATGGATGCCACTTGCTGATCCTCGGCACGACCGAGTTATCTATTTAAGCAGGAAATCTCCAAACCTCGGCTAGGCCGAGCAATAAATCTCCGAACCTCGGCTGGGCCGAGCAACAAATCTCCGAACCTCAGCTGGGCCGAGCAATAAATCTTCGAACCTTGGCAGCGCCAAGTAAAATATAATCTTGAAGGCTCGGCTACAACCGAGTAACGATCTCCGAACCTTGGCAGCGCCAAGTAAAATATAATCTTGAAGGCTCGGCTACAACCAAGTAACGGTCTCCGAACCTTGGCAGCGCCAAGTAAAATATAATCTTGAAGGCTCGGCTACAACCGAGTAACGGTCTCCGAACCTTGGCAGCGCCAAGTAAAATATAATCTTGAAGGCTCGGCTACAACCGAGTAACGGTCTCCGAACCTTGGCAGCGCCAAGTAAATATAATCTTGAAGGCTCGGCTACAACCGAGTAACGGTCTCCGAACCTTGGCAGCGCCAAGTAAAATATAATCTTGAAGGCTCGGAAACACCGAGTAATTATTTGAAGGCTCGGCAACACCGAGTAATTTATTATTTGAAGGCTCGGCAACACTGAGTAATTTATTTGAAGCCTCGGTCACAACCGAGTAGCAATTAATATTTGGAAGCCTCGGTTACAACCGAGTAGCATCTTGGGAAGGCTCGGCAACACCGAGTAATTTATTATCTCAAAGCTCGGCAACACCGAATAATTTATTATTTGAAGCCTCGGCTGCAACCGAGTAGCATCTTGGAAGGCTCGACAACACCGAGTAATTTATTTGGAAGCCTCGGTTACAACCAAGTGGCATGTTTGGAAGCCTTGGTTACAACCGAGTAGCATCTTGGGAAGGCTCGGCAACAATGAGTAATTTGTTATTTGAAGGCTCGGCAACACCGAGTAATTTATTATTTGAAGCCTCGGTTACAACCGAGTAGCAATTAATATTTGGAAGCCTCGGTTACAACCGAGTAGCATCTTGAGAAGGCTCGGCAATAACCGAGTAATATATTTCTAAAGGCTCGGCAACAACCGAGTAATAAATTCCCAGAGCATCGGCCAAAGACCGAGTGATATATTTCTGAAGGCTCGGCAACAACCAAGTAATAAATTCATCCATAAAAGTACGCTCTTTCTAGACCCATTTTTATTCATTGAATTAAGTTTAGTTTTTAAAAGGCCTGTGAAATTTTTATAACTCTCCTTGAAAGTTACAATGAGAAGCAGGTCATAAAAAGCCCCGGCCAGAGCCGGAGTGCATCTCTTATCATAAAAAGCCCCGGCCAGAGCCGGAGTGCATCTCTTATTATTAAAAGCCCTGGCCAGAGCCGGAGTGCATCTCTTATTATCAAAGCCCCGGCCAGAGCCAGAGTGCATCTCTTATTATCAAAAGCCTCGGCCAGAGCCAGAGTGCATCACTTATTATCAAAGCCCCGGCCAGAGCCGGAGTGCATCTCTTATTGATCTTCAAAAGCCCCGGCCAGAGCCGGAGTGCATCTCTTATTATCAAAAGCCCTGGCCAGAGCCAGAGTGCATCTCTTATTATCAAAAGCCCCGGCCAGAGCCGGAGTGCATCTCTTATTATCAAAAGCCCCGACCAGAGCCGGAGTGCATCTCTTATTATCAAAAGCCTCGGCCGAAGACTGAGTGATATATTTCTACAGCCTCGGCCAATCCGAGTGATACAGCACTAAAGCTTCGTCCCAGCCGGATAATTTCTCGGACACTCTAGTGCAACTAAAGCACCTTATTTTACTTCAGTAAGAGGGCCGCCCAGGCCTTTCTCTAACCTACACAGAGATAAACACTTCCTCTATAGAGGATCGAATGACACGTCCCCTAAATAAGATTGCTCCAGAATTCTACTCCCTATATCCGAAATTACACTTCGGACTAGGGAGTGGGGGGCATGTGATGAGGGGTAAAATTATCATTGCATTGTTGACCACTCACATCGGCGATGGGGTCGTGCCTAGTCCAAATGCCCTGCTTGCTAGCTGGCCTGCTAGCGCGACATTCTAGCAACAAGAGTCTCCTCATAATGAAGAAAGAGAACAAGAGGGAAAAAAGGGCCACATCATATGCGTGGGTTCTCTCAAGGGCTCCCTCATTAATATCCGGCAATCAAATCAATAAGCTGGAGCATTTAATGGTGCAGAAACGGTCATAATGACTTGGCCAGCATTTAATGGAATAAAAAGAAAGAAAGCATAGCTCGGTCAACCTCAGCCTCAGCCAGTTTCAGCATAGCTCGGCCAACATAGCTCGGCCAGCATAGCTCGGCCAGCCTCAGCCTCAGCGAGCTTCAGCATAGCTCGGCCAACATAGCTCGGCCAGCATAGCTTGGCCAGCCTCAGCCTCAACCAGCTTCAGCATAGCTCGGCCAACATAGCTCGGCCAGCATAGCTCGGCCAGCCTCAGCCTCAACCAGCTTCAGCATAGCTCGGCCAACATAGCTCGGCCAGCATAGCTCGGCCAACCTCAGCCTCAGCCAGCTTCAGCATAGCTCGGCCAACATAGCTCGGCCAGCCTCAGCCTCAGCCAGCTTTAGCATAGCTCGGCCAACATAGCTTGGCCAGCATAGCTCGGCCAACCTCAGCCTCAGCCAGCTTCAGCATAGCTCGACCACATAGCTCGGCCAGCCTCAGCCTCAGCCAGCTTCAGCATAGCTCAGCCAACATAGCTCGGCCAGCATAGCTCGGCCAGCCTCAGCCTCAGCCAGCTTCAGCATAGCTCGGCCAACATAGCTCGGCCAGCATAGCTCGGCCAGCCTCAGCCTCAGCCAGCTTCAGCATAGCTCGGCCAGCATAGCTCGGCCAACCTCAGCCTCAGCCAGCTTCAGCATAGCTCGGTCAACATAGCTCGGCCAGCATAGCTCGGCCAGCCTCAGTCTCAGCCAGCTTCAGCATAGCTCGGCCAGCCTCAGCCTCAGCCAGCTTCAGCATAGCTCGGCCAACATAGCTCGGCCAGCATAGCTCAGCCAGCCTCAGCCTCAGCCAGCTTCAGCATAGCTCGGCCAACATATCTTGGCCAACATAGCTCGGCCAGCCTCAGCCTCAACCAGCTTCAGCATAGCTCGGCCAGCATAGCTCGGCCAACCTCAGCCTCAGCCAGCTTCAGCATAGCTCGGCCAACATAGCTCAGCCAACATAGCTCGGCCAGCCTCAGCCTCGGCCAGCCTCAGCAAAGCTCGACCAACATAGCTCGGCCAGCAAAGCTCAGCCTCCGCAACCACGCTATGTCTTTTGCATCAAGGCATTTATGACCTCATAAAGGCCACGTATATCCACTTGCTTTAAGGCATTCAATGTCTTATTTTTTCCATGCATTAAGGCATTTATGGCTGCCACGTTGGCCCCTTGTGCCTCGGCACCTACCTTCGCCGAGCCTCCGCCAACCATAATGACTGAACCACAGTTCAAAACACCTGCGGAATCTGGCGCGGGAGAGTTCAAATTCACTATAACAGAATAAGATTCCAAACAAGGAATCATGCCAAGACGTGGCCTAGGACCTACAATAGTGGCCTAGGGACCACGCAACCATTGAGTCTCGAGCCATCGGCCAGCTCTCCCCGCCTCCCAGCCGTCAATCCTCTAACTAACCATATACGGATCCTACCGGCCCTGTAACAACCTGATTCGAATCCGTTTCGAATCCCAATAACTTTCAGACCTCATCCAGAGCACGTCCAAAAAGTCAGGTGACCGCCTATAAATACTACCACCCTCAAGCCTCTCAGGTACGGCTATTCGATGCCCATTTTTCATTCGCAGTTCTTACACTCCGCCATGAAAGCTCCCACGAGAGCTCGGAGGAACTCTTCCCAGAGGATCCTTCTCCCCATATTTGTTGATTGCTGGTCTCCACTGACTTGAGAGTCGGAGGGTCTTCCGCAGAGGGTCACCCCCAACGCCTCTCGCGTGAGGACTGTCTTGCAGGTCCGCCCAGGAGGGAGCCCATGCTGCAGCCCGATCGCGCCCGAGCCGAAGGACAGATCTCAGCGGCAACAGATTGGTGCTAGAAGGAGGGGTCTCAAGTCTCGTTAAACTTAAAAAAAGGAGACAAAGATCTCGATCTGGAAGAGAACCTCTCCAATGGCTAATCGGAGAAGGGCAACTTCTGAAGCCCAGGACCAGGTCACCTCCCAGAGACCCGATTCGATGAGTATCTTGGCACTGCCGCCGCCACCAGCTGAGACTCCGTCGCCACCAGCTGTCCC